>PYAF01002165.1:305015-322000 GCA_007407185.1 Glycine tomentella | reverse complement strand
ATATATAATTAATTTTAATTTTAATGAGAAATAATTCAATATTCAAATAAAATTAATTATATATAACTCATTAATTGATAGAATTAAAATAAAAGAGAATCCTATATGATAAGATCATAACTAACCATTATCCTAATTGATAAAATGAACATAATATCCCTAATTAATAAAATAAGAATCTAAAATAAGAAAAGATAAAAAAATTAGATAAATTAAATAATTAAAGATTTAGATATGTGTATTAAATATACATTAAAAAATTTAGTATTATATGTATCAACATTAATTGTTTTTTAACATAATTGACTTATTAGCTCAGTTGGTTGGAGCGCCGTGTTAAAAATATGAAGGTCACAGGTTCGAGACCTGCATGTGCCATTATTTTAAATTGTTTTAAAAAAATATATTTTAACTAAAAAAAAAAAAACTTACGGATTGCCGAATTCGTAAGATTCTTACGGATTCGACAATCTGTAATCCATATGAAGGTAACGAAATCCGTAAATTTCAAATCGCAAAGGACATTTTCGTCTGTGCACTGTTCACATATAGTGTATAAGAAATTTATATAGTGTATTTAGTAATACTCTTTGCTTAACCGGTAAAGAAAAAAATGTCAAGACTAAATGGCCCAGACCAATGGAAAAAAGGTTTACGGTGGCCCAAACAAAGGAAGAGAACATGGATTGGGTTGGGCATTTTCTTTCTATATCATTTCATTTTCTAATAAACCCAAACAATATCGAGATTATCCTTTATTAAAAATTTAAGAAACTTATAACTTGTCAAATCTATAATAGATATACCAACCAACTAAATTAATAAATTAATTATGGTAAAAAATAATTAATATCATTATATATAATACTAAATTTTTTAATATATATTTAACACATGTATAAATTTACATAATTTTTTTTAAATAATTAATTTTGATCTAATAATTAATAATTAACGTATTTTTTTACATATAAAAATTATAATTTAAATAAAAACCATAAATTTAATAAAAATGATAGGTTTAAATAAAAACGGCATTGGGTTGATATTTGAACTGTATCATTTAATTCTTTGCTCCGAACTTCATTCATTTTATCGCTGGCAGCTGAAAAGTCAACTCTACTCTACTCTGCAACTCATTCCTAGGATTTCTACACCTTGACAAATCCTAGGTACTCTTGTAGTCTTGTTCGTTTCATTTGGTTTACGTTAGCATCCACGAAACTCTGGTTGATTTTTTTTTTTTTTTGTGTGTGTTCACAAATGAGAAACATATTTTCATTATTGTTGTTATCGTTCTTTCCGTCTCTGATTTTTTAATGTTTCTAATTATCTGATTTTTCAATGTTTCTAATTATCTGATTTTTCCTTAGTTGTGAAGTTGAATTGTGTCCATTATCATTGTTCTGCTTTCCATGGTTGAGGATTTTAAGCGAATTAGGAGATTTGGGTGGGTCAGTTTAGGTAGGTCTGGGGAGAACCTGAATTGATGAATTATAAATACTTCTGTTTTGTACTGATTAAAACAAAAGTGCTTTTAGTTGAGCAGAAGTACATGCACATTTTATGTGGCAAAATTTGGCATATTTTGTGTTGTGTGAATGTGAGTGTCAGTATGAGAAGTGTACCAAATGTTCCGTAGTTTATGCAGTGCTGTGTTGTTGTTCCTCATTTAATTTAGGCCTTGTTTGGATTTGTAAACACTTACATAAGAGAAGAGAAGAAAATAAGAAGATAAAACAAATTAAACTTGAACTTCTCCCATAAGTTTGAAATCAAATTATGTACTTCAATTTTTATACAAGTTATCTCATCCAACTTCTCCAAAAATTGAGATACATAAAGTTGATTTTAACTTAAAAAGAAGTTATACTCGTCTTACTTTTTATTTCCTCCATAAATGTTTATGGAGAAACGGGACCCTAGAGAAATGTCTTTTGGCATACTTTACTTACCTGTTGGCTATTGTCATCCAATTTCTGTTACGTACTTCAGAAATTTGGATTGAATGGAGATGACAATGTGTCAATGTCAACAACAACTTGTTCCAACATGATTAGATTCAGAGGCATTATCGGGACAGCATTTGTATCACCATCTCCCAAGAGGAAGCATGCAACAGGAATCTTGAGAAATTTTACCATATGTGCCTCACCATTTATATCTTTACTTGACCCTATAATTGTTCAGTCCCCTTCACTTCAAGTATTGGCTTCCAATCTTTCGCTGGCCGATGTCCCCCAACGGTCAGAGGAGTGGTTTGCCCTTCGCAAGGACAAGCTTACTACCAGCACATTTGGCACTGCGTTGGGCTTCGGGAAAGGGAGTCGTCGCCCTGAGCTCTGACAAGAGAAAGTGTTTGCATCGGAGACACAAATTATGGAAGCAAACAATTCCATGGCATGGGGAACACTCAAAGAAGCAGTAGCTGTAGACAATATAAAAAGATCACAGGTGATGAGATGAGCTCAAGGAGGTTTGCAGTTCATTCAAAGCAGTCTTGTGACTGGCTCGGTGCCTCCCCTGATGGTGTTATTGGGTTCCCCTCACAACTTGGGATACTGGAAGTCAAGTGTCCATATAACAAGGGAAAACCTGAGGCTGGCTTGCCTTGGTCGAGAATGCCTTTCTACTACATGCCTCAAATCCAGGGCCAGATGGAAATAATGGATTGTGAATGGGTTGATTTGTATTGTTGGACGCCAAAGGAAGTACTATATTTCATGTGCTTAGGGAACGTGACTATTGGAACTTGATACATGATATGCTACGCGAGTTTTGGTGGGAAAACGTGCTTCCGGCGAGAGAAGCTCTACTGTTGGGTCGTGAAGAAGAGGTGAAATCATATAAGCCTGCATCTACTCACCAAAAGACAGGATTAGCAATTGCTAAAAGCATAAAATTAGCTCATGAAACAAAGTTATTTTGCAGAGAACTTGCAGGCCATGTTGAATTTTATAGCTGATTAGAGTTTAGAAGTAATAGGTTAAGCATTCATTTTGTATCCAAAACATTTTCATTTTCCAATGTGTTAGTTGCTTTCTGAGACGGAATTGGTGCTTAAGCTACTGCCTTTGGCGCACTATTGTCTTCAGAGCTAACAGCATTTGTATAGTGTTGCTCTTCAAAGCTAACGGCATTTTACCCTCGTAAGACGTTTCTGGGTGAAGCTTTTGTGATATAGGTGTTTGTTTTTATTTTATTTTTTGAGGAAAAAATTCTAAAGTGGTTTTATTATTTTGAAAATTTTCTTTCTTTTTAAAAACAGTGTAATTATTACTACTTTTTTAAAATAAAAAAATACTCTCAAGATAAACCGGTGAAAAGATTAATTTGACTGTTATCGAAAAAAAAGATTATTTTGACTTGCATGTCTACTAGGAAAAGGAAAAACATACACCATCCACAAGGACATGACTAAAAATAAGGAGAAATCTATTTAAAGCAGCATCAATTTATATGTAAATCCAATGTGCGAACTGAGATGTAGATAATTAAGTTATAGTAGTCTTCATTCTTTCTTACCACCATAGCATTTTGGTCGTTCTGTCAATTTGGATCGATTCCCTACTTTTTCTTACCCACCTAAACATTTTTTTATTCTCTAGTTTTCCAAACAAATAAAAACTTATAAGATACATTCTATAGATTAGATATTCAAACTAAAGAGTCCCTCTATATTCATATTCATTTGCAGTGACACATTTTTACCTCTTAGCAACAACTTTTTAAAATCTTGCAATAATCGTGCCTTAGTTTTTGAATGACTTTACCACACCTTTTCATTTATGCTATGCCATAGTTTGTTTCTCCGTTTCCCCTAGCAGCAGAAAGCAACTAACTTTTTAAGAATCTAATATCGTACTCTCCAAGTTTTCATATGCTTGAACAATTGTAGCATCTTTCTAAATTAACCGAGCAGGGAAGAATAACTTTCTTAAATGGCCAACATAGGTTGCTACCAAGACGTACATCTGTGTTTCGGTGTAACATAAACTAACGTGGCAATGTGTAGGAAACAATTCTTTATTTTATTAACTGCATTTAATTAATATTAATAAAGTTCACTTCAAGCCAAAAAAAAAAGGACAGTGGGGATGAGGTTTTTTTTTTTTTTTTTTTTTTCCAGTGGTAGGACAAGCGTACTTTTCTATAACGCCAGATGCCAGATGGTGAATATTTTACACACCGTTAAAATGTCATTATCCTTTTAGAGCCCTCATAATCAAGGAAGAATAAATCAGGATAAATCTCAATTTCAAGGTGCACGGCTGTAATTATAAGAGAAATTCTAGACAGTATGCAAATTAGATAAAAATAATCACAGGATACATGTAAACACAGGAATCATTCTGAACGATATACTTTTATTATCACGATTCATTCTGAACGATACATGTAATTTTGAAACTAGAAGAGAGTTCTTCTAGAAGTCTTATTCATTCCATGGAGGCAAAGCAAATAAATAGTACAAGTAAAACAACTAATCCTGAGGATCTCTTATTCATTAGTCCTTGCACTTCATCTCCACATTCCTTTGTCTTTACCATTTGAACTTTGGCGAGAAATACTGCAAACATAAGAAGAAAGAAATGAGTACTGAAAATAGCTTGCAGTCAAAGGATAGTTATTTTATTAAACAATATCTAAATTAAGATATATGCATCTGAAAAGTTTTATTGCCCACCTTCTGAATGAGCGACATATAGTATGGCTTAACTTTTTCAACATCAATTCGCACATTGCTCTTACTGTAGAGATCATATTTGTTGTGTTTTGTATTGCATAATTTATAAGAAACATAATCGATTCCGTTATATGTTCGTCATGTTAAGGTGAAGACAAGATATAAATTGATATGCTAAAACCTAAAGAAAAATAATTAGCTTACTGAAATATTTCTAGACACTTCAAGTTCTTAACATCTTCACTATACAGGTGTTTGTACGCTCCTGTCTGGTACAAAGTTGCAAGATTATATATATATATATATATATATATATATATATATATATATATTGTAAATTGCATGTTATATTGTTATATATTTGAGAAGGGTTATATTAGTTCATAGTAGAACTTAGTAAAATTAAATACGTATGATGAAAAGAGTGATATCGGATAAGGAACAAATGCCTTAAAAAGGTAAAGTGGTGGTGTTTCCCTTAGCAACCTGCTTATAGATCTCAATGCGTTATTATGTGCATAAATTAGATAAAGAATAATATATAACATTTCTGTTTCATTTTTTTATATTACATCAAAATCTGTATGGGATGTCGGATTAATATTTGCATGTTTATATCGACTCACCAAATGTATGTACTCATCATGTTCCAACGACATCATCACATTGTCCAGTCCGCAGCCTTCGGCATATATCCCACTTTTCGTATTATAAGCTGAATTTTTGCCATCTGGGTTGTCCTCGAAGTACTACAATGAATTCAAAGAAATATTTTTGAGCTGAATATATAATCACAAATATTTGTCATTTATAAGGTTTCTTTTATTGAGAAAATTAGTAAGTACATACCTTTAAGTATTTGTTCATGAAAAGCACAACCAAGATCGAGGAAACAAATCTTCTACAACATATAAAATGGTAAATTGATTATTTTTCGTTTGGTTTGTCAGTAGATACATACGATACATACGTGTGTATATATATATGATTTTCAGAATTTTTTATTTGTACGAATTCCATTTACATAGTCAAGAAAATAAGTTGAAAGGTCAATCATGAATAGTATTAATTAGTGAACAACTCTCATCAACAACAGCCCATTGAAGAAGTCCATCAAAGCTTGGAAGGAGAAGAACCTTTCCGAGATGTGCAAACCAACGAAAACCATCAAGTCATGATCAATAATGCTTTCAAGATAAAATTCTTCTCATTTTTTATGTTGAAATTTTGCTTCTTTTTGAAATAATGTAAATAGGTGAAAGCAATATAATTAATTAAGAATTAGTATTTAAATAAAGTTTATATATGTGTGACGGGTACAAATGGGAGCAGTCAAATGTAACCAATCTTCATAATATTAGGGTAGTCCTTTCTAGTAGCTTCAGCTGTCTCTGCAAGACATCTTGAATTTGAGATTCTTCTCAATTAGGATCCCTGGCATCCACAATTTTATCAACAGCATCTCACAACATTCCCATATACCCATTTTCCACTCTATTCAATTTCCCATACTCCTCCCTCATCTTCTTAGGCTTTGTTTGGGAGTTAGGAGGAGAAGGGAAGGAAAGAGATTCAAGGGGAAGGAAAGGGAGGAAAATGAAAGAAGTTCTTTCCTCCTTATTTAGGAGTTAAAAATATATTAAGAGAAGGAAATAAAGAATTAATAAGATACTTTTACAATTTTGCACTTGAATTGTGATTTAATGCTTTGTATTTTGGTGTTTTATTAACACTTACTGGGGTACGATAGTAATTTTATTAACACTGACTAGAGTAGGATAGTAATTTTATTACTTTTCCTTCTAAAAACCCCCAAATAGGGGAGACCACAATTTTTAGGATTTGAAGGATTTTAGGGAAGTTTTAAAAATCCTCAAATTCTTTCCCTCAAAAATTAAATCTCCCAAACAAGGAGATGTCACCAACTAAACGTTTCTCTTCCCTCCCTTCCTCTCTAAAATTCCTCTCCCAAACAAAACCTTAGGTGCGCCTGCAATAATTTAGTTACATATAAGATATATTACCTAAGAGTCATTGTAAATATTAATTTGTGTATGCTATTAAGTTTAAAGTTTTGATATTTGATAATACCATACTGAAATACAAAATAAATTAATACACAATTATTTGACATTGTTGAAATCAAACTTGCTTACAAATTCATAATTAAGTTTATGTTGTTGATAGAATTCTTCCACATATTTTTGCCTTTCGCTTTCACCATAAGAATTTCTATTTTTTGGAGAGAAAAAAACATTGTCTTACTTAGCCGTCACTTTGCATTGGATTATATGAAAAGAACTAATCTATAAAAATGTAACATTACAATTGAATGCAAGCATGAAAGAACGATTTCAGGAACTATAAATTCATCATGTGAAGGTGATTTGAACAATGGGAAGTCACCATGCATCCAACACCAACTCATTGGTGATTTCCTGAGGATGTTCATTGTTCTCCTCAACTTGAGCCCTTGTTGGTTGTGGTTGCTCAAAAAGCATTTTTCTTAATATGAGAAGTAACAGAAGACAAAATGTTAGGGAATAAGAAAATCTCAATGAAATTATGCTATGACTAAACTGGTTGTGGAAGGGAGTATATATAACCTGCGTGATTATATTACAGTCAATCATCATCACGTGGAAAATCTCTAAGAAGGGAAACAAATGCTGTGCTTTATATACAGTGTTGACATATTCGGATGCATGGAATTAATTGATACAAATGCTCTAGCTGCTCAACTTACGTGTGACTGTCAATAAGGGAGTATAAAGGGTCAGTGGCAGATCTAGCTAGGATCCTGGGTCAGTGACAACAATTGAGAATAGTGTATTCAAATATATAAAATTAAAGAGTATAAAATATGAAAATATTAAAACATAAAAGTAGTGGATTCAAATATATAAAATTAGGAGAGATAAAATATAAAAATATTAAATAATTATATGTAATTTTTTAAAGTGAAGAGGTATATGTGCACACCCTCACTATGTTGTATCAGATAACTTTTCATTGATTAGTAAGTACTACTTTTGTATTCAATTTTTGGATATAAATAATTAAATATTATCTAACCGTAGCTGTTGATCTTTGTGGCAGTTGTGCCTAAGAGCATCTTTAGTGGTAGATTCCAAATTGGGATCTTAGACAATTTTTTGATAGATCCCATAGTACCACATAGGATTGAAGATCTCTCAAGACCTTTCCATTTTGTTCTTTAATGGTAAATCTCATTTTGAGATCTTAGTGAGAGAGAAAGAGGAAAAAATTTATTCTTTTTTGAACAATATGCAGATCTTAAAGATTCTTTTACAAGAACTTATTCTCCATGTTGGAGATCTCTCTATCTCTTTTATTGAGAGATCTAATAAAGACCAGATCTTGAACTCAAGATCCTTGCTCAAGATCTTGCACTAAAGTTACTCTTAATAAATCTATTTGATTGATGGTAAACTATCACTGGTACCCTCATTTATGTTTTGCTGAGATAAAAAAGATCATCATATGACAAATATTATATTTACTCAATAATCAAATTGATATGTGCATATCAATCATCAGCAGCTAAATTGATATGTTCCTAACAATTAGCAAACAAATACTGATTTGCCTTTCAATCCCTAAAATACATCAAAGATTACATTACAGATAATCACATGGCTATTAATAGCAATAATATACACATCAGCCAGTAATATTTATTGTTATGTAAAATAAGAATTATATAAATTACATTAAAAATGTAGTGAATAATGAAGTGTTTAATAGATTACTATAATTAACTAAGAAAGACTTTATTTAGTAATTGCATCTTAAGATGCATTGTGAATAAAGTAGCAACTAAACCATGAGATATACATATTCAATTGTAAACATCGAATAAAGAAAAGTACTAATTCCAAGGCCTTCTTTCCCTCAGATTCAGCATGTGAATCGTGAACCACTTGGCTTATGCAGCTCCTCAAAATTCGGTGCCTCATTTGTTGAAATTTGCAGCTCAAGCTGCAAATCCTGCATCCTCTTTATAGAGTTTTCGAGTTCAAGGTTCATATCATCGAGTGCTCCCTTCACATGAAGAAGCCTTTTTAAGCTTTCACTTCTTGAATCTGCTGTGCCTCTTCAAGAGTGCTTAGCTGCTCACTACATTTATTCCCAGATTAACAATCTGCTCTTGAAAAAAAAAAACATCATTATGATGGGAAAACAATAATGTCAACTTTCAATTATGTATAGCAGCAAATTCTAAGGAGAGGTTTAAAAACAAATAACTGTTAAAACACCAAGAGAGTAACTGATATCATCAATCATCAGAATAATTACTCCTGTGATTGGTGAAACAACAGCACTTGCAGCAAAATTAACAATGATTCAAACCTAGTGTATCAGGACTTGATTTATCTCCAAGACAATGTAGCCAAAAACTCAATGTCGCAGCATCTGAACGCTATTAATGTAGCTTCACATCTCACCTGCTACAACATGGATTGAAAGTTGGCCTCTCCCACAAGTACCCCATCAAAACAAACCTCAATTGGTTGGAGTCAAATGAGCACAAACAATATCAGCTGGTAAGGTTTACTGAATTTAAAGAAATAAGGCAAAAACTTGGTGACAATGTTCTATCTTTTTAACTTTTGAGCATTTGTTTTAAGCATAATAAAACATTATTTTAATTGTGCTTTTTAGTTTCTCCACTTGATTTGGAATAGAGTGTTGTTCAAAACCTCTTTATTGGGGTCTGTCATGGTTGTTTCAAGGGTGTTATCTTTTGCATTTGCTTGCATTAGCCACCCAAATACAGGAAGCCACGATCCCTTCTAGGACAGGTTATCAGTAAAACCTGTCAAATTGCATTCAAAATTGCTCAAAAAATTAAAAACATACTACTCAGAAAGGTACACCGGACACGACACTGATACTTCGATACGAGTAATGTTTAAAATATAGGATATGGGAACACAAACAAATCTAATGAAATGAAATATAAGTAACATATAACAAATATCTAAATTGATAGTATATTCATCTTTTTAAATCAATTTTTTATGATTTTTCAATGTATAAATTGTGTAAAGATAAAGACTTAAGTATTCAAGCCAATAAATATATATTTTTAAATAAATCTAATAAGAAGTGTCAAACATGGGTTCAACACGGACACTTCAAACAAAAGATGTCCGTGCTTCTTAGAAAACATATACAAGTAACTTTTCCTTTTGCTAAAAAATTGTAATAGAAACTAGGAAAGCATACAAACAGAAAAAGTAGAAGCAGGTCCTTTGTCCTCAACGTAACCTTTGTCGTTTGTCTCCTGTGTGTCTCTTGTGTTTGGTTTAGATGGTAGAAATAAATAAATAAATAATATTAATTTAAAGCACACTGTAAAAGATGTAAATCTCACGTAAAAACATGAAAAGTATAAAATTTGTCTCCTATTTCTCTATCCTAAATCAAACATAGCCCATTTTTATGCTCCTCCTAGCTAGTGTTTCATTTTTCATTATTCGTAGACAAACGCATCCTCTATACAATAGACGAATATTTTATCATTAAAAGTCATATTTACTTCTCTGATATACATTTTTATTCAAATTTCTTGTTTTTTTATACGTTTATGCATTAAATTATTCATTGAATTCATGATATGTGTAGAATGGAGAGTGCAAGAATAAGCCAGCAGATGAACCTTCTACTATGTACACTATCATGTTTAATAGCTTAGGAACATACGTATAGATGTTCAATAACTTAGCAGCATTTTTAAAATGTTAACAAAAATAATTTTATAAATGTTGCAATAACTTGGCAACCTTTTTAAAATGTTACAAGAACATATTTATAAATGTTACAATAACTTGACAACATGTTTTAAATGTTACAAAATGTTAGATTGATAACATTTTTAAAATATTACAATTAATATGCAAAAATGTCACTAAAAGTCTTTAGTGGCATAGAATTTATCTTATATCTGATAAAATGTCGCAAAATATAATAAAATCATTTATTCATAATTTTATGATATTTTTAAATATTTCCAAAAGCATCTTTTGTTGCAGTGATACTAAACTATAGGGGTACTTTTGTTAATAAACACACCATTTGTCAATACAAAAATAACAAAATGTTCCTTGGCCTAAGGAATCAAAACTCAGTTTGCGACCAAAACTTGAGGTCATTTGAACGCAAATGAGGTTTAAGGTGATTTGAACGTGAAAGCAAGCACATTCATAGTAATCCTCCCAAAAGCTTACACCCAAAACACAAGGCAACAAAAACGTAATTTATGGTTTTTGAATGACTTTTACCACACCTTTTCATTTATGCTGTGCCTTAGTTTATTTCTCCATTTCCCCTAACAGCAGAAAGCAACAAGTATTTGTTTTAATGCACTCATCTTGGGCAAAAGGAAGAGAGCTAATTGTTGTTAAAGTGTCATTATCCTTATGAATCCCTCCATAGTCAAGGAAGAATAAATCAGGATAAATCTCAATTTTAAGGTGCACGGCTGTAATTATAAGAGAAATTCTAGATAGTATGCAAATTAGATAAAAATAATCAAAGGATACATGTAAACACAGGAATCATGCCATTTTTGAAGACGTCCAACACAATTACCCAACAGGTTAGACTTCTATAATCAAAACATCAAATCATTCTTTATTTAAGAGACAATCGAGGCCAACATAACAAGAAACTCTTTCAATACGGATCGGGGAAAATAGGAACAGAAACAAATTTCCCAGAATATACTCAAGTAGAAAATAAATAGTATTCATTTTTAGGTCTCAAGTCTCCACCATAAATGAATTTCACTTGATACAAGCTAAAGCTAAAATAAAAGTGACATAAACATGGATATTTAAAGACATCATAATACCACTTTCCTTATTTTCCCCTCCAAGGTGGCAAAAATAAAAAATAAACAGGGTACATACACCACCGCCTGGCAAGAGTGAATTTATCAATACAGCTAATGAAAAAGTAACCATAAGTCTAAAAGATCAGTGTGTTCAGACTGGTTATGCATGCATTAGAGCCAATCGCAAATGTTATTTGAATGTGATGTTGCAAAGCACAATGCCCCGACTGCAGCCCTCATAACTTCATAATCACAACGTGCCACGTAACTGAAAAACCATAGTATGCAGTAGGTGATCAATAATAATCATGGTAATCATCTGGTTCCTGCAGGTTACACTCTAGTAGCTGCAGGAAAAAAAAAAAATGATGTCCCACTTTCTCTACAAGAGAACAATCCATGAATGAATCCCACTTCCAAGAGACCAAATACAGAATGCCACACAACTCCAACAGCACCCAACATTTCATATGACTTCCATCGGAGACTTTCTCCTCACAAAGACTTCTTCAACAAGATACTATGACAAACCCTAGCTTTGGTCATGAATAACAGCTGATTTATCTGATCCAATCTTCCTATCTTCTCTTTCTGAACATTTGACTAGCTGCTTAGAGCAAGAAGAACAAAGCAATTCCAGACAAAATGTTTCCTCATATTCACTATCATTGATGCAGCAACCACACTGGCTACATCTGGGTATGCATAGAGTGCATGCCCTGCAAATCTGAGTAGTGTGTTCCACCCCTTGACAACTCTCCGCCGGACAATCATACACAAGCCTCAAATTCTGGCATAGTGGACAAACTTCAATGTCTATGACTCGATCATCATCACAGGAAAGATACAAGTTGCCCCTGCAATAATAGTGTGGTTTGTGAGAGTGCTGGAGCAGTGGACTATCAGCCCCCAACAAGAAACTCAGCTCTTCAAAATGCTTTTGTGTAACACCATAAAGACCACCTATGTGTAAATGCTTCAACCCTTGGGTACCCATAGAGTTATAAGCTTTTAAAATACCCACAATACCCTCAATACTGAGTCTTGTACATCCTGGAACACGCAACTGCATAATTTTGTGGAAAAAAATTACTTAGTAGTAAAATAGGTACAGAAAAAAAAAATCTAAACCTGAGCTGAGCTCCTCAAGTATTCCATGCTCAGATAATTTATTGCAATAAAAAGTTGACACAGGCCAGGGATTAAAAAGCAGACCAACAGGGCAACAATAAATCACATGATACATGAAACTATAACGAACATCGTCAAAATTACTTTAACAATACAAGATCTGTAAAATTCATAAGAATTATTTAACCTGAATGGCATCTAAGCAGTAAAAGAAGCTTGAATGAATCAAAGTTGACAGTTGAAGAACTAATTTTTTTTATACAAGTTGAAGAATTAATTTCCCCCAACTAGAATATTAGAATTAACAATGCATTAATTGATACAAATAGCAAAACAATAGAATATTAGAACAGTAAGGTTGGCAAATTACCAACACATTCATACAGTTGGAGTCAAGCATATACTGCTTAATTATTTTTTGCCAAAAATCAAGCATTTCATATACCTACATACCTCTAAAATAACCCCAAATTGATTTCCTGTAATGGAAGACAGAAAAAGAAATCCAGAAACAAATACTTATGAATGAAGATGGTGTAAAGGTCAAATGTTCTGCACAAAATTTACAGACATGCCAAACTATAAAAATGGGTGCAAACAAGTGCCCTAAGGGTGAAAATCAATAAATAGAAAATTATTATCAGGAACCAAAATTGTAAATTATTATTACAGTGCCCTAGTGTATTGAAAATCACAGTGAAGGTACATTAATGATACTAATAAAATCTTCTCACGTTTGATTCCTTAAACAATGTCCTAAAGACACTTATAAGCATCCTGCTATAAAAAAATAGAACAAAATTCAACATTTAATCAAAATAAAACAACAGCACCAGCTAACATGATCCAATTATTCATAAAACAACATTTGCATACTTTAGATGAATCTAAGTTTCAATTTGAAATTAACCAACAGACACAGATTGCTAGTGCATGTTCACCTTGGTTAACTTGGGATTGCCTTGAAGAACCCGCTTCAAACCATCATCTGTTATCCTGGTACACTCGACCAGACTCAAGCACTGAAGATGACCTTGAGCCCTGTTGGTCAATTGAAAAAGAACATCATCGGTAATTCTCTCATTCAAAGGCGGATCCACATGAATACTCCTCCATAAAAGCGGATCCCCACAAACCGTGAAATGCAAAGATTTACACACCCTTTCAACAACAAGCAGATCAGACAAACCCAGATAACCAAGAGAAAAACTCAAGGCCGGGTGAGGAGCAACATCACCCCCATCTCCTCCCCCATCCCGTCTCAGAACATCACCAGAGACATCATCAGACCCGCTCGTAGCAGGCAAACCCGACACTTCATCATAATTATTAACAGATCCAAACCCAAAATTGCTCGATGCAGCAGCAGCCCCATCATTTCTCACAGAAAAACTCTCGCCAAGCCCTCTCTTCTCCTCAACACACGACGCATGTAACCTCATAGCATTGTTCCAAATGAAATTCAACCCAGCAAAAAGCTGGTAATTGCCATCACTCGCGCCAAGCTCGTCCCTTCGGTACCCACCATAATCAACAATCTCCAAATCCTCGAGCCACCCGGTGATGGCGGTGACGGTGGTGCTGATGTCCATGCCGAAGGGATCCGAAGGCAAAAGATCGACAATGTCATCGTGGCTCGCACCACCACCACCCCTATCTCTCCCATAATCAAAGCAATTATCAACAACACTCTTCTCTGGAATTCCCATCCTCATCGGCGAAACCAAATTATCCTCAGAAAAAATCGGTCGATGAGAGAAATTCAACGCCATCGCATGTATCTATCGACCTATCTATGTACACAACCCTAAATCAATAAACAAACCCTAAATTTTTTTCGAGACGCTTTTTTTTTTTTTCTTTTCCTTCTCAGAATAACAGAACAATACAAGATGAAAAGGAAAAAAAGTATGGCACTAGCAGAGATCTAACAAGAAAACCCTCGATTTCGGATGGCAAACTAAAACGACGCACCAAAAACTTCACAGAGTTTCTTGCGAATAACCCAATTGACAATAATTTCCCTAAAAAACAGCTAGAATATAATCAGAGGACGGAAAATAGAATCGAATATATCCACAGAACAAAAAATATAAAATTACAAATCGAAATCCCTACTCTCTCTTTTTTTTTTTTGTTTTTTGTCTCGTCAACAACCGATAGGCCTGAAGATTAAAAGGGGAAGGGAAAAAGAAGACAGGATAAGGAGGGAAAAGGAGAAGAACGAAAGAATTTGCGTGCGAAACGAAAACGAAAAGGAAGAAGAAGAAAAAAGAGAGAAACCCTAAATTGAAAATGAGAAAGAAAGCTTATAGGGATGGAATTGGAATCCTGAATAATGAGTTGAGAAGGGAAAAGGGAATCGCGTTTCCCCTCGGGTGGGTGCCGATGCCGATCGAGTTCGCGGTAGCGAGCGAGAGAGAAAGAGAGAGAAAAAATGATGAATATAGTATATATATACATACAAAAAAAAATATTATGAGGAATAAGAAAGAAAGAAATTTGGGGCCCAAAATAAAAATGAGAGAGAAAGAGAGAGGGTAACGGTGAAATCTCGAGTGAAATACGGGGAGATTTCGAAGAGTGTGGGGGAGGGAACACGTGGCGGCAAAACAAAAGTCCTTGGAAACTTTCTTAGGCACTTCTCAATAGGGTGCATTTTTTTAAAAAAATTACAAGTAAATTTTAAATTAATATCAATTTAGAAGAAATTGTGACGCCTTTTAAATTCAAAATCATAATATCTGTTATAATTTTTTAAAAGTATTAAAATCTAAAATTTTACAAGGTTTCATTTTTTTTATAAATATGACTTTAAAGTCATAACAATTATTATTTTGTATTTTACAATTTTAAATTTTGTAACAATAATTTTTTATGTAAAGTATTTTTTATAAATCATAAATAATTTTTTATTTTAATTATTTAAAGAATAAATATATGTTTTATTTTTTTATTTTATTTAATATTTTCTATATTATTTTGATATGATTTTTTAATATTTAAATATTTTATTTTATTTAATATATTTAATTTTTTTATATTTTATATGGATTTTTAAATATTTTTATATTATTTTATTTAATATATTTTTATATTTTATATTTTTATTATTGTTATGAATTATTATTTATTTTTAAATTAAAATAAAACTTAAATATAAATAAAAATATTAAAATCCAATACAAGAAGATAAAAAATTTTGACTCATACCCATAAGAACATGTGTGAGACATTATTTAATTATTAATATTTTTATTAAACAAATATGTAATACATCTTACTATTTTTATTTAAATTTAAACTTTTATAGTATTTTTTTTTAATTTACAAAATAAATAATAACTCTTAAAAATAATAAAAATATATTAAATAAAATAATATAAAAATATAAAAAAATTAAATATCTTAAATAATAAATAATAAATAAAACCATATAAAAATATTAAAAAATATACATTAATTCTTTAAATAATTAAAATAAAAAATTATTTAGGATTTGATAAGAAAATAATTATTTTACAATTTTAAATTTATAAAAAAATAAATTATTACAACTTTAAAGTCGTAAAAAAATTAATTATTACGAGTTTAAAATGATATTTAAAAAATAATTAAAATAGTGTAAAATTTTACTACTTCAATATTTTTAAATAAAAAAAATATAATAAATATTAAATTTTTAATTCAGAAGACATAATTGCAACTTATTCTTGAATAAATATTAATTTAAAATATACGCTTAAATAATAATTTTTAAAAAAAAATTACACCCTATTAATACTTTTGCCCACTTTCTTCGCAACTCTTATGTATGTGGCGGGAGAAGGAATAACTCTTTCGCATGTATTGTTAAAGCCAATCATCCATAATTATCGACAAGTGGTTAGTTCAAATTCAAATAGAATTGAATTTGAATTTCTTAAATAATATCTCAAATTTAAATTTATGAATAAAAATATATGGTTAAAAGATTTATTAAAGATAATTAGCCAAAAAAAGGTTCATAATTCATTGAAATGTGAAAATTTGTAAAAATCAAATATTGTGAGATGATATTTTATTTTGTAGTTATTTGTGAAATGATATTTAATATTTCTAAAAATTGGTAACTTGATTTTTGTAAGGTAAATGGATTCCTCTACTGTGTGTTGCATATTTGTTAAATCTACTTTGTTATATGAATAAAAAAATGTTTTAATATTTTATGCATACTACTGTCATTGGTTTAGGTTTTTTTTAGAGATAATAAGTAAAATGTATAAAAATAAACCAATGAAATCTGTTATGATAATTTTGAAATAG
>PYAF01002165.1:252482-296124 GCA_007407185.1 Glycine tomentella | reverse complement strand
TATGCCAATTCAAAGCTGCTTGTTGCCTTAACCCGAAGTGAATCCAGCATTCCTTGAACTTCAGATGACTTGCCAGCCATAACTAGAGCAGCAACAGAATTTATTTCCATGTTATCAATCTTGGAATTTTGGAGCTTGTGGTAGATATCTAAGCAAGCATTCATTTTCCCAAGACGATACAATATCTGACATTCCAAAAGCATAGTTTCATCATTGCTCTCTTGTCTTTTCAAAGACTCCAAAGCTTCATCCAACTTGTTTTGTCTGTATAAGCAGTATGCCTATTTAGAAACAACAAAGTGAAAAACAGCAATCAATGGTAAGCATTCATCTTTTCTATTAGATCATGCATGAAGCAATGGTATGATGAACTCAAACAAGGTTTTCTTTCAAAACAATTGAATCTGTATGGTTCTTTTAAAAGGAGTGGAGCCTGCATATGGACTTGAATTTGTAAAAAGATAACAAATTATACAGACACAGTGAAATACAGAAACAATTAATATAACCAATTTAAGTAAACCAAATAAATGGAAAACAAATACATCAAACAAGAACATGCAAAAAATAACAAATCACCTAAAATTCGAACTATTTTTCTTGACTATCAAGTTCACTCATTTATAATTTCCTCGTCTAAGTATCCAAATAATAAACATCAGTTGGAAAAAGCTGCTAAGAGTCCCACATACAGCAGCAGAATGGTTCAATTTCATAAAAAAAACTCAAAACTAAAAGGTTAGACTTCAGAGTCAGACATTTGATAATGATTTAATAACAATTTGCATCTTTGAGTTTGATTGGAGGTATGCTGCCTAAATCTTTTTCCTTCCTTCTTCCTCAATTTCTCTTGCAGTCACAAGTTCACACTTACTATCACACTAGAGGATAATCTGCACTATTATACCATCCTAACTGTAAAACCCTTCCTTGTCCACTAACCTAAAATCCTCAGTTCTTATTAACATGCATTTTACCATTTCCATCCAGTATCCCGCAATTCCATGCTTCTTGCACTTCAACCAGCTTTTTATTTATTTTTATATCTAATTCAATCCTTAACCTCTAAACACACACGTAAACATTCGAAATCTACAAAACTCATATAGCAATAAGCACATCCTCAGATCCGTTTCCAAATTCGACAATTGACCGACGAAAAAGCAGAAAAAAAGCGGAAAATTTACGTGCCTTGAGGAAATGAAAATCATCAAGCTGCTTCTTAGAGGACTGAATGGCGGAGAGTGCGTCCTCGACGCGATCATTTTTTATCAGCGCGACGACCTTGCATCGGAGCGCGTCCTCGTCGCCGGGAGCAATGGCGAGAACTGCGATGAGAAAACAAATGAAGGCTTAGGATATGATTAAAACGAAAGGCGTTTGAGAAGAGAAGTGAGATTAATTGACGGACTCTGATCAGTGAGCTTGACGGCATTGTCGTATGCGGAAGCCTGGATGTGGCGGTTAAGCGTGGTAAAGAGATCTTCGAGGGCAGGAGGAGGAGCAGACTGCGACGGCGCCGGTTTGGGCTTCGGAGCCATTAGGTTTCAGGCAGCAAACCAAATCTCTGAATCGTGCCAACGCCAATTGACTTGCGTTTTATGTTGTGTTGTGTGGTTCAGTCGGGAAAGAAAACGGGTCGGGTGTGGCTGCGGGGGTTTTCTTCTTTGTGTTGCCTATTTTTTTTTTTTTAATATTCAATTTAATCTATAAATTCTAACATTTGAGTGTTAAAAGATAAAAAAATAAAATTTTATTTCTGAATTTTCAAAAAAATACAACAAAATCGTCTTCTTGTCAACTCTCTTCCTTATCCCAAATAGATTTGCCTCTGGATCATGAAACTTATTTATCTATAACGTCATGTGTATAAACACATAATCACTTCGGTTGATGATGAATATAATGAACTAATTTGTCATCAAATTTTCAACAAACTAATTGGTGAGATTGTGCACAATCGATACCCTCCGACTCACCTCCACTTGTTTAGAAAAAATCAAAGCTCTAAATTGACAAAATGCTAGCCAAAGATTCCTAAATAATAAGTTTAGGAACAGAGTTTAATGTTTATTCATTCATAATATAAAATAAGTTTATATTATTATCTAATTATAAAATATCGTTTGAAAATAATTTAAAATAGTTATTTTAAAATTTAATAAATTATCAAATTTATTATATATAATAAATTATGATGAAAAGATTATTTAAAAAAATTTACAATCATATAACCATTTTTCTCTTATTTAAATTACACATATGATCAATTTTCTATCTAACCGATGATTTTGAACATCTGATCTGATTTTTAAGATATTAATAAATTATACTTACACTTTTTAATAACTTGTTCAAACATTACTTAATATATCTCCCTATTTGTCTATGCATTTACTGTAAAATTTTCATTTTTCCTCTTTTACTGTGACCCACAGGGCAAAAATTATTGATATAGTTTTGAATTTTTTTACTGCATATAATTTTAATTTAATTACAATTAAAAGTTAACAAATTTATTATATATACTACTCTGTATTTTTTTATGATATTAATTTGTGAATAAATAATGATGTGAAGTTATTTTATATTGTTTTGTGTATAACTTTTTTTTTTCAATTGATTCACTTTCTCTTGAAAAAGATATAGCATATAATGCTAGTCTTTTCCATCTTTTTCCTACATAATTGAGATTATTTTTTATAATTAAGTGAGATCCTATATAAAACTGACGGTCATGTGAGGTTTTAATAATTTTTTAAGTAAATAATTTAATAATGTTTTATTTTAATTAAAAAAACATTATTATATGATAAATTGTGTGTAGAGAGAGATGGAGCGTTTCAAATGTAAAACTCCTATGAAAAAAGTAAATGAAAACTTTCAATGATAGTGCTTGTATTACAATTAAAATAAATTGAGTGAGATTAAAACTCAATTACGAACACCTTTTATGGAATTGAGAGACACTACTAAATTTATGTTTAGAAAAGATTTATAACGTATGTGTATAATACTCTCACCATGTCTAACGCAGAAACAACACTCAAGAACTTTTATGTTTTTTTTTTAAATTAATGTGAAAATTAGCAAGACCCGGAACTGAATAAATGATGCTCACACACTCAAATATATAATAAAATATTTTGTATTGTTTTTAAATTTAATTACAATAAAAACTAGATGAAAATTTTCAATAATAGTCCTTGTATTACAATTAAAAAAATTGAGTGAGATTAAAACTCAATTAGGAATACCTTTTATGAAATTGAGAGGTACAACACTAAATGATGTCTAATGTATAGAACTCGAGTAAATGACATCAATTTGAGGTGTCTTATGAAATGGCGCCACCAAACAGTCAAACACACAGTTTAACATACTGACAACTTCATGAGTTAGTTGCACATAGTGAAAATTAGTTAACCAAATGATTTTTCTCATGACAAACTATCAACAAGAATCTCTATTTAGATTAACGTCTCCTCCAATCTATATGTGACAAAAAAAACTCTCCACAATTTATTTGTTTTTTACACTTTTTATGTTATTTTTTTTATTACACTTGTGTAATCAATACAGCCGTATACCTCTCTTCCTACCTAGCTTGGCACATTCAAATAAGGTGCATCAACTTGGTACACCACTCTTGCTAGTGTAAGAAGTATGTTTATTAGGAAAATTTAATTCAAAAAAAATATATTGAGATTATCTTAATATCGTTTTAAATTTTTATTACTGCCCATAAAAAAATTATTACTACTAGTAATAGTAAAAAGAAAAAAGAAAAACAGGCCGGCTCGTTTTAAAATTATAAGATAGCGTTGATTATGACATGAAATACTATTATATTCCATATATTTTTATGATTTTAATTTTTCTAATGAAATATTATATTTTATTTGTAGTATTCTTATTTTTTCAGTTTTAACTTTTTATTATTGTGTTTTTTAAAAAATGACTAACTCACTCTTAGAGTAGACATGTTTTCAATGTTTTAATTATATTTATTTATTTATCTTAATATTTTTAAATTGAATAAAAATAATATATTTATCATCTTAAAATTATATAAATATTTAATATCTATAATATAATAAAAATTAATAAAAATATTGTTGGGGGATTTAAAATTATTCTAGAAAATTAACACCCCTCATCATGCATGTTCCATTGGGTCCACTTGCGGATGAATAGACCAGTTGATACGATTAATTATTATTGAAATAATTTATTTAATGATAATCATTGGTAATTAATAAGTGTGCAAGTGAATATAATCAGTGTCAATTTGAAGTTCTCTTTGTACATTAATACCATTGGTACATAATTTACAATGTTCCTTTTTAAATTAAATTGAGTATTTTATTTAACTACCGAGATGAGTATTTTAGGACTGTAGTTATTAATTTTCAAATTTAATTAAAGAGAATATTAGTAATACCTATAATGTTATATCTAATTAAGTGAAGAGTCTAACTCAGATCATAAAGTATTCAAAAAAAATTATATTTATCTTCGATTCATATAAATTAAAAAAATAATATTAAATATAAAATTTGTTCTAAATTTCATAAGAAAGTTATACTATAAATTGTATGAATCAATACAAAAAATGACAAGAAAATCCATCCCATTTTTTCTACATTCATCTTCATCTCTCGATCTCTTTGTATTTCTTCATCTCATTCTCCACTCTATTGTATCAATTTTTTTCTTCTTTTTATTTCTCCCCTTTCTTAACAATCATATGCACTGCATAGGAGTGTTTAAACTTTAAACAACTAAACATAATTATCCTAGTATTTAGTTTCACAACACTTCTTCTGTTTCAAGCCTTGGAAAATGTAAATTCGACTTACATAAGGGTCTTCGAGAAACGAACAAAAACAAAGGTCCAAACCAGACATTATTTATTTATTTTTAATTAAAAAATTAATATTAAGATGCAGCTACCCTTGCTTCATTATAATATTAAGATGATTGAGATAATTCTAATTATAGTAGTATATATATATATATATAGCAGTAGTTATCCTTGTTGCAGGCAAAAGCATCCATTGATATACCATAGTCCTTTTAGTCATACAAAGCATGAAAATGGAGTTGATATCAAGAGAAACAATCAAACCCTCCACGCCCACCCCTTCTCACCTCAGAATTCATCCCCTCTCCTTCGTAGATAACATCGTTTTTCGCAACTACATCCCCTTACTTTTCTTTTACAACTCCTCCACAAACCATGACCAAACATCCAAAATATCAAAACTCAAGAAATCCTTATCCCAAGTCTTATCCCGATACTACCCTTTTGCAGGCAAACTCAGAGATCAAGTTTCCATTGACTGCAACGACCAAGGAGTGTCCTTTCTAGTCACAAGGCTGAGATGCAACCTATCATCAATTCTCCATAACCCCACGGAAGCATCGTTGAATCCTTTGTTCCCCGATGAACTACAGTGGAAGCCTATGAAGAACAAAACTTCAACTATAGTAGCCATACAAATAAACTGTTTTGCATGCGCAGGAATAGCAATAAGCGTGTG
This sequence comes from Glycine tomentella, assembly GCA_007407185.1. NCBI lineage: Eukaryota > Viridiplantae > Streptophyta > Magnoliopsida > Fabales > Fabaceae > Glycine > Glycine tomentella. Next base: position 290,578 of record PYAF01002165.1, on the reverse strand, counting down.
CATGTGTGACAAAGTTAGCGACGCCGCCACTCTTTCAAACTTCATCAATGACTGCGGCACACTCAACCGCGAAAAAGAACAAGAAACAAACATTGAATGAGTTTGTTTAAATTTATCTTTTTAAAAGATAAACTGTTTTTCTATTGTGAGTTTGTTCAAATCATTTTTTTCTGATTTATTTATCTTAATTAAACTACTTTAATTAAAAATAAGTAATTTTTTTTATTTTTTTTTTGGAGACGAATCTTATCTTTCTATTTTTTTTTTAAAAAAAAACATACATTTTTAAATTATTTCTATTTAAACAAGCTAAGTCATTATTACCCTTCGCAGTTCCCGGGGGTTCACTCTTCCCGCAAGAAAACTTACCTGTTTTCTCAGAAGCTTTGTTCGTGGAAAACGACGCCGTTTGCAGAAGGTTTGTTTTCGAGGCCTCCAAGATCGACTCCCTCAAAGCCATAGTGTCCTCCCACAACGTTCCAAACCCCACGCGCGTGGAAGTTGTCAGCGCGTTGATCTACAAGCGCGCGGTTTCCGCTCTAGGGTTGAGTTTCAAGACGACGTCGTTCCGCACCGCCGTGAACCTCCACAAGAGAACGGTTCCGCCGCTCCCGGAGAAGAGCGTGGGGAACTTGGTTTGGTTCCTGTTCGTGCTTAGCCCTTCGGAAACGGAGCTGCATGAGTTGGTGCTCAAAATGAAACAAGGGTTGGGTGAGTTTTGTGGCACGTACGTGAAGAAGTTTGGAGGGAAGGATAAGGGCATGTCGTTCATCTCGGAGTGTCTGAAGCAGGCTGCTTCGGTTCCAGAGGCTGGTGGTTCGGATGATGAGGAGAGTCAAATAGTAACCATGTTTTGTTGTGCGAGTTGGTGCAGGTTTCCGATGTACGAAGCGGATTTTGGGTGGGGGAAACCGGTGTGGTTCACCACTAGTGAGTGTACCGTGAAGAATACATTGTTTTGATGGATACGAGAGATGGGGGTAGGATTGAAGCGCTTGTGAACATGGAGGAGCAAGACATGATTAGGTTTGAGAGTGACGTGGTGCTTCTTCAATATGCTTCTCATAATCCTGCGGTTGGACATGGTAATTAAGCTTACGAATTTACTGCATGTTTGACGCACTTTCAATGCAGATCCAACCACTAAAAATAAAATGAAAAAAAAAAGTATTTTTATCTCAAAAGTAAATTTTCATTCAATTTTCAAACATGCACTCAATATATGTTTGACACTTAGTATATGTTTGAAAAACCAGTGCTAAGACACTGATCGTACTTTGGATCGAAAAGTACGTCCTTCTTTACTTTTGAAAACGTAAGTTGGACTGTGCTTACCGGCAACCCAAACACCTCTTTAATTAGCCATGGTAAAGTCATTATAGGAAAGAGTTCGGAGATCTCTGCAATGCAATGTAATGTGTGTACACGAATAATTAAAGAAGAATTTGGTCTATAAACGTTGGAGAAATATTGTTTATATGCTATTGTTAATTTGTTATTACTTGTTAAGAGAGTTTGACCTGACTCACCTCTATGCATGTGGCACTAAAAAATTTAAAGGATGAGATTGAGCAATTCATTTTTCTAAAAAAAATTGAAAAACCTTTTCCTTTACCTGCAACTACGCTTTTCTCTCTTTACAGTGAATTAATTAAGATAGAAAAAACTGCGATCAATTAACTGCACGCATAAGTGGGTTTTATGAGTGATGGTTTTGTTTTTGGTACGTTGAAGCCCAAATTTACATAATTGATGTTAATTTGAACAGATGTCAGACGCGTTAATCAAGGGGTCAATTTGGATCTATTAAAAAAAATGAGATCACAGCTTGCAACTATCTCATCTAGCAATTTTGCCATGGATAACTCTATCTATTCATTTGTCGTGTAAGAGTAGATTTTTTAAGAATCAAGTCATTTTTTTTTTTGCCAAACAACCTCGGTATATTGGATTAATTTTGACATTGTTGAAGTAAAAAAGTATATCTAAGTTTAAAGACATTTGTCTGAACTATTTAGGATGGGATTATTTAATCTCGTTTTTATTTCAAGAGTTTAGATACGAATTTAGTATTCCTCTATAGTATTTTTTTTAGTGACACGATATGATATAGAAAAATATAGATTTTATCAAATACCAATTTGTTTGGTTTTACAACTAATCATATTGTGTCTTTACTTGATAAGAAAATGTGCCTATCTCTTCATGACCATATTATACTAGTATTATTATTTAACAACATGAAAGAGTCCAAATATGTTAAAAAATCCGTTTCGGTCCTGTTTCAGCTGAGATCAAGATCGATTATTCCAATTCGTTGAAACTTGTATCAATGATTTTATTTTTTTTATTTCTCCATTTTTTTCAAACAGTCATATTCCCTCCTCTCCAGAAAAAAAAAATGAAAACAGAAGAAAAAATAAATGAATGAAAGAGAAATTAGGAGAAAGTAGAGAGAGATAGAGGGGCTGGAGAGATCTGGAAAGAATATGAGCCGAAGAAGTTCAGGTATGTAAAATCTTGTCATCTAATCATTATTCATTAGATATGATATTCGTTAAATGTTATAATAATTATCTTTAAAATCATAATAATGATGGTAATCATCAGTGATATTACATATTAAACTCATAAAGTAGCTAAGAAAAAGTTTACAAATCCTTGCATTGCAATGTGCACAAATAATGAATTAAGAATTTGGTCTATCAAGTTATGGTCATGTTAGAGAAAAAAACATAATTTTTACTGTCACATGTAATTTAGTGGGTCTTAGAAGTAATCATTATTTTTTTCTTGATAAAGAATCGTCTCTTTTTATTCATGACCATATTTTTTTATTTAACAAGATGAAAGAATCCAAATTTGTGAAACAGTTCATTTGGTACTAGATCCCTATCTATGCTAAGGAAACCCCAACTTATGGTGTGTTTGTAAGCTTTGGTCATGTTAAAGTAATGCTAATAAAAAATAAAGTAAATCAAACCATGTTTAGTAAAATTAAGTTAATGAAGGATAAAGTCAGAGAATAAGTGCATAACCATCTGCAATTATAATTTCAGGGATTCTTATTCTGGAAGTGGTAAAAGGATCTTTCAATTATGGTGATCATAGGACAACCATTTGATTAGGATCAGCAGAGCTTTCTATGGCAGGAACTGACTGCTTATTAAGAATCATGAAAATATGCATTGAACTATATGAACTACAACAGAAGCGAACAACCATCAGTTAAGCTAGTTGATCAAAGAGATTAAGACAGTGTTAAGAAGTTGGAAGCATTTTTATCTTTCAAAATGAATCTAAAAAATAGTATGTCTACTCAAGGAATTAACGAGCTTCAGGTAATATCACGTTTACTAACACACTTGTTCTAGTATGTCTACTCAGGTACTCAGACTCTCAGCAAAATGCAAATTCAAATGAAAATTTTGTGGACCTATTTTCTTCTAAAATACAAATTACATCTAGGCTTCAATAAGTTTTGTCATAGGAAAGGAGTATTTCCAAATTTGAACAAATTCGGCAACTGAACTAGGTTTCATCTGATTATGTAAAGGATATAGGAACATATATATAACGATCTTTAGTTGCATTACTTTGCATTTTCATGGACAAAATTACCTTCAACTCTTGCTGAGAACCACTGTGGGCTTACAAACACAAGAAATGCTTCTCCAAATATTCAGTTATTATTAAAGGAAGCAAGCTTATTGATAAGCTTAATGTTTGTCATCACACATCATCCACTTTTATCTGTGCTTAAATATCAAAATCCTTTCTAATTGGAAAAAAGAATACCCCAGCCCCTTAAAGTTGATATTCTTGGAAAGGAAGAAAAGAAAAGTTCAAATAGTAACAGTAAATCATCCTTTCGTGCATTTAGTTGGATTTTTGTTGAAGATGCAGAAAAGGGCAGGGCAAGACCGATCATGCTATGAATAGACTTTGATCTACCGATGAATAATCTGCTGAATCATAAAAGTGGCTAGGGACTTCAGCAATAAGCCTTGGATCATAATACTCTGACATATCTATATTCTGCAGGCCAAAATTCATGTTGTAGCATTCAGTTTGTAGCAAAAAGAAATTCAGGTCCTCCTCCAAAGGTGCAGAAGCTGCCTCACCACCCAATAATAGGTTTCTTTGGTAAAAATCCAGATCAGAAATGCAATCTAGATTAAATCCCTGAGCCTTCAAGCTCAAGTTTGAGGTGAAAGTGGGCTCTGAAGATTGATCATTCACCATAAGGCTTTTGATTTGACTAGGAAAGGCTTCAACTGCAGATCCTATTGAACTCACAGGACTCACATAATCACTCTTGAAACCAGCATACAACGGTTTGGTCTCTAATTTGGCAGCAACCTCTTCTTCTGTTATAGAGGCAATGGAATTAATTGCGGCAATTGATTGTGACTGATCAACCTGAATGTGATGCTGTGTAACATTACCATGCAATGGCAACTGGCTGAGGCTATCCTCTAACTGAACAAGTGTCTTCTGTTCTTCTTTGAGTGGCCCTTTTGGAAACTCACTCCAAGAGTACTGTGTTGGTATGGTGCAATCAAAGACTGCATGGTTTGCTTCTGATGACTCTACAGATGTAAAAGGTTGATTGAGGCTCTTCTGTGAACTTTTTTGTATCTTGGGGTCAGGAATGTCACTAGTGGAACCTCTTCTTTTTTCTGTTGTAGGCTCTGACACAACTCCCTTGAGATTACCTTCATGACTTGTGGCATCCATCTGAAGTAGTAAAGTTCCATCTGAATAACTGAAGCTATCAATGGCAACATCATTTTGTTGCTTGTTTGCAGTGCCAAGAATACTAAAACTTCCTGGATCTTTTGAAGGTGAATCCGAATGCTTTATTCTACCTGAGGAAGATTTCTGATCATTCTCCTTTTGCAACCTACTCAAGTAGAGCCTGTATTTCTGCAGGACAATTTTTTTCTTATCAAGGAACCCCATGAATTTCAAAGTTAAAAGACCACTAAACAGTTTTTCCTCCCCTATTTCTCTTTCTTCACATTTAATTTTATGAGAGGGTCAGCATCTATGTTGTAATATTTCTGAATCTAACAAACATATACTATTTTACTCAGAGGAAGGGAGAAGAAGAAAATAAATTCTTCCAAACTTTATAGTGGCAGCAAAAGTTGGAGAGGGGAGTTTCCTTCCCCTCCCCTCCAAACTTCTAAACCAAACAAGGAAATTTTATCAAAATCTCTCCCTTACCTTCCCTTTTATTTCTCTTCCAACCACACAGTATCTTAGAATGAACCTACGTAATGATTCAAGGTCTAACAGAAACAGCAAATCAGAAATGATCACTCACAATATGGAGTAATAAGATGCCCAGATGTTTATTGAAATAAAGGTTATGACTGAAGTGTCCTATTTGGCAGTCTTTCAATCATAATAGTTGAGGACTGTTAATATAGTATCACTTAAGCAATGCATATGAGTTAGTGATATACCTGCAAGTGACTAGCAACATTTTCTCTAGTCAACCACGGAACATTCATCAGATCTAGAATTTTCTTGGGACCAACTTCTGCCAAAAAGAAATTATGTTATATTCTTGTACGTAGAAGATAAGAGGGTTAACATTAACAAAAAGAGTATGATCACAATTCACAATTATACTTTGTAGGGAAGGTTGATAGGAAACTTACTATCAAATCCAATTTGATTCACTGCTTTGACAAACTTCTGATGAAGATCCACAGACCAAACTACTCTGGCTTTCTTCATGGGAGAATGATCTCCAAATTCTTTGTCATCATGTTTGTTATCTGCATCTTTTCTTTTCTTAATTGAGGTAATTTCTTCTACAGAAAACAGGTTACCATCATCAGAGTGATCTGATCCATTTCTCATTAAGTGAATGCCCTCGAAGTCAAAACCCTCGTGACTTTCAAAATCTCTTGCCTCATGCATCCTTTTTCTAAAGACATGTTGCCATATGTTTCGCAGTTCTTTCATCCTTATAGGCTTAAGGAGATAATCACATGCTCCATGTTGAACACCTTTCATCACCCTGCTTGTTTCTCCATCAACAGACATCACTGGACAACATTGCCAAGTGTGACTGGTCAGCATGGACTTTTTAAGTCATTTTGATAAAAAAATAAATTATAGTGATATCATTTAAAGAAAAAGTTGAATATATTATTAAAAGAGAACTGACTGATAACAGGAAGATCCATCTCGAGTCCAACTTGCTCCAGAAGTTTGAAACCATCCATGTCAGGCATGTTCACATCGCTGATCACTATGTCATATGCATCTTTCCTTTCACGAAGCTTTTTCAGGGCCTCTGTTGCTAAACAACATGTAGTCACTGAAGCATATAATAGAAATGAGTCAGAAGGAAACAATTGTTGTCATAACAAGAGCATACGTAAGAGACACAAGATGTGCTTGCTTCCAAAATTTGCCAATTTCATGAAAATTTGCTAACATGAACATAGTAACAACAACAGAAGGAGGATTTCAATTTGGAAGTTACTAAAGACGTCCACTGAATAAAAAGCATGAAGCACCTCCATCTTATTATTGAATTACATGTAGCCTCAGTTTCTTGAGCTCAGGCTTTTGGATAGTCCAATCCAATCCAACTTCATGAACAGCTTGAGTGCTTGACTGACATAACACTTAAGCAATGGTTTCTAAATCATTCACTCTCTAGAGGTCACATCACTGATTGGATAATGTTTCAAGCGGCATGGGGTTTTTATATGTCATATATAGTATGTGCTTGTAAATCAGTTTCTACTGCTTAATTGTGGCTAGTCAAGTTAAAACATTCGCTTCACATTGGTAACTTGGGTTCATTAATATATCATCTTACAAGATACACATAAAGGTAGCAATTGAGAAGAAACCTTATCCTTGATTTCCATTCTCTAATTAAGGAGGCTAAGTATTGAATCTCAGCTCAACTTATCCGTGCAAGTAATTGAACCCAAAGTGCAAAGATGCATAATGAAAAAAAGTCAACACAAGGCTTAATTTCCCCACCTACCATTTAAAGACAGGAGATTTCAAACTCAACTACAGAGGACAGATGCTTGGTCTTTCCACAATTGTATTGCACACACAAGTTTTGCTTGTTCAGATTAATTCAGTTACTTGCTAGTATTTTATAAGAACTAATCTCAAATGCCACTACTTGTGCACAACTATCCTCTCACTGACACTAATGCTGACACATGGTAACACTTAATTACCAATGGTAACTATGTGAGTAGGAGGTCTAAATTCTAAAACCACAGGAATCAAATTCGACAAGGGCAGTTCATTTTTCCCCTCTATGGCTTTTCGTAGTGGCAATTTGTTGCTTAAAACTTCACTGGGAACCATATGTTGCCGAAGCCTCATGGCAACAGAAAACCCCCCAAGTTTTGATACTTTTATTATAAGTATATAACACCCTTCAACCTTAATAAGTTTTATCATCCAAAATTCCCAGCTTTTTTCTCTTTATTGAAAACTGAAAAGAAAAGCTTCCTACTTTGAGAAACACTAAGTTTAAAATCACAAAGAAACAACTTAAACTGACCAAAACAAATAAGCCAAAACGCATGCAGCCATCATAATACAACTCAACACGAGCACATCTCATCACACACTCAAAATTCCGAACAAATAAATCAAAAACCAGAAACCAATTATAGAAGATATATAGAATAAAGCAACAGTCATAGTTTAGATTTCAAAGTCCTTTTTTTGGGCAACAAAACAATACCACAACAGAAGTAAAACAAACCAACCTTCATATAAGCACTTCTTGAGCATCTTTTCAAGGATCCGCAACCATGTTGGATCATCATCAACAACAAGAACTCGCAAACCAGCTGGAAAAGCATCGTGGCGTGGAGAAGAGAAGCAACCATTGTCCATGTTAGTTAGAGAGAAGAGTCCTATGGATCACTGCTTGTGAGTTCAAGAGAAAAATGGGGTTGGCTTGATTGGGTTTTAATTAAAATTTAAGGTGAAGGGAATATATGTATATTTATATATGTATATATTTTCATGCACTGTGACAAAAAGCACTAACGAATATTAACGGTCCCAGTGGCGCATGTTATGGTCTTCCAATCTTTGTGCTGAAAAGAATAGTACTATACTTGGAACAAGGAAGTTGTTTTGAGTAACAAGGAGTAAAGACATAAAAAAAAAAGCATGGTGAGGATGAGATTAAATTTTATGAAAAGATGGCAAATTTAATGTACAAAGATGATGAGAATTAGAAGAAAATATTGGGGTGGTTTTTGCTTTGCCATACTAATATTAAAAATAAACAAAAAAGTTAGATGACAAGATTGTTCAATTGAAAATAAAGTATGTTTTATTAGCGGATATGGTTTTTCTGCAAACTGTATATATAATAAGGTCTATTCTAATTTTCAAGAAGTAAGTTTATAATATTTATAATAGCTAACGGGTTGGTTTCTGTTTCTTTACATATTTGTTAATGAGGTTGAAGTGGGTGATATACGGTTTAAATTGCAAGAGCAAGAACAAAACAAGTATCAAGCCGTATTCTTTATGAAAAAAGATGTTTGGAGATAGGAATTTATCAGAAAAGGGGACAAGAAATATACATAAAGAGAACATCACCTCTATGTTGTCTGCTTAGTAGTATCTTTGTGAAAAGGAAAAATAAGAAGATGAACCGTTGTGGAAAGGCACGTGGAATGCATTCTAGAGACAAGAGAATATGGTTAGACAAGCCAATACATTAATTGGAACCCAAACTAACATGATCAGTTTATATTTAAGTTTCTTTAATATAATTTATTTTTATGAACACTTGCAAAAGTAATTTATAATTTAGGAAAGGTAATCAGAATAATTTTCAAAAAATGTAGGAGTTATTTTAGGGTTCCCCCCTCATAAACTAAAATTTGAAGTTGATGAAAATAAGTCATCATCGAAAAAAATAATAATAGTGTAATTGTGCGTTTAAATTTTTTTGATCTACTTTTAACTGTGGTCAGTTTTCAAAATTCACAGCTTAAGGTGTAAAAGAACAAAGTGTAATTTGTTTCGGTAAATATTTAATGGGATTTTGAGGTCTAAAAAAAATATGAGTAAAGGAAGAACCAATTTTAAACAAAGAGAAGTATTTAGAATTTTATAAACTACAATGAAATAAAACTTATGAAACATACCATGAGATTATAATTCAGAAGGTGATTGAGCATAAATAAAAAGATAAGTAATGTTTAAATAAATAAACGGCTAAATATTTTCTTAAGATATTATAATTCATAATTAACATAATTATGATAAATTTAAATTCAAATAGTATGTTATTTTAAGCAAATGCAATCACAGAAATGAGCAAATGAAGCATCCGCCAACCCCATTTAATTGGACAAATATTAATGCCCTTCTTAGCCAATTTGCTTACCACATGCATTCAAATTCTCCATACTTGAGATTCCCCCCCAATATATGTTCTTCTAATAGAATAATCAATTAAAAGTTACCCATTTCTTTTAATTAATAGTATCCAAGCAACGAAATTAATAGGAGATGGAACGAGAATAAAATAATTGAGTCCCCTAATATCAGTAACTCAATGATTTCGGTCCAAAAACCTTAAAATATATTAAGTGGGTGCATGAAAACCTTTTTTTTAGTGTCTGATGCCCAGTAAGCCCTTATAATTCAAAGCAACTTTATGTACTTGGAACTTTATTTTATTGTTAAATGGTGCAATTTTATACGACATATATGTCTTAGCATAAGCATCCAACATTTTCAGGTTTAGAAACCCATGGTGTTGTCAACGCGTAAATGATGATGAGCTTCAAAAAGAAGGCATTCTGATTCTAACCAAGACAAAACACATCAAAACGCAGAGGGACAAAACATCAATGTCAGGGCAAGACACACTAATAAGTAATAACCCAAGTGAATTGTTTGTCTCCGCACCATTGGTGCGTGTTTTCTCCGTTTTGTTGATTATTAGTAACATTTTCAATCTAACCACGTAAATATGACGAAATGAAGATTATAGCACGCAGCAAAAGGGGAAAAATTAATTAATAGTCTTAAATCATCACATATAAGTAGTTGGTTCGTCCCTAAAAAAAAAAAAAAAATGGTTCAAGTAATATTTGATCTGGTCTCTTTAAATTTTGAAAAGTCTTATACATAAAAAAAATGTGGTTAAAATGAGAAATCTTACTAAAAAGATAATTAATTCTCCCATGGAGTCGAGAGAAAAAAAGAACTTCCTATAATTGATAGAGATTATTTATTAACAAAATTAGTGGATATTTTGTGTCAATATCATGAATACTAAAAAAAATTATCACTAATTTATAATCTTAACTCATTTATATGTAATATGTCAATTTTTTTAATTTATACAAAATAATTAATAGTATTCAATTACACGTTATGTAAAGAATAATTAGAACTAAGGTTGCTTTTTTTTTTTTTTTACCAAAGAACTAAGGTTGCTGTAAAAAAAATAGAACTATGATATTCTAGACTCTCTAACTTTTTTTTAACTCCTATGTTGATTCCAAACCAACCGAAGAGCCAAACCTTATACTTGATCATTTGTAAAATTAAAAGTAAATGTTATGGTGGAAACTTAATCACCACAATGAAAAAAAAAGGTGATGACCACTAACCAGGCAACAACTACTCCTTAAATGCAAATAATAAACATAGTTTGGTAAAAATAAAAGGGTTGAAGTTGAAAGTCACCATAGAGAATTACTAAATATTAATGGAGGTTGCACTAAAACAAACCAAAATAAAAATCAATAGGTATCTAATTATCCCATTGCATTATAATCAATAGACCCATTACGTGCTCCATAATGACATAAGATGATCCAATCAACGTAAATTAATAGACCCACAATATATATTATATTTACATATATATTCCTACTAAAAAATTGAAAAGGGAAAGGGGAAAAAACGAAAGAAATAGTGTTACAACTTACAACTGTTGCGTACCAACGTAGGGATGGATAGATAGCTCTAATCACGTTCATTGATAGAGGCCACGATCCCCCTATCAATATAACATTTGAAGGGCTGCGATAGCTCCATTTGCAACGCATATGAGGCCTAAAAGGTGGCATCTTCTTTAAACCTCTTTTAAACAATGGTTTATTTGAATCAAATGCCACTTAAGTTCCGTGATCAACAGAAGCAAGAGCAAAGTGGGCACTTGGTTTTTTTTTCCTATCCCTTTCTTTTCCCATTTATTCTCTTTCATTTTCTTAGTACAATATAAAAAGTTTTAAGAGAAGGGGACTTGTCACATTTTAAGACCATGGCATACTATATGCCTTAAAGTTTAGAGTAAATAATGTATGTAATGATAGTATAAAACTTCATCTAATCATAAATGAACATAAATTTATTTACTTTTATAATAATTATTATCTTAAAAATCATACAATAATTTTCTATTGAATAATAATATAAAAAATTTACATTTCATAGAAATAAAAGTCTAAAGTTTACAAAAATAAAAAGTCCAATAAAAGCTACTAAATTATTTTGATCTTATGATATAAGCTATCTCTTACTCATTCTTTTCTTTTTGTCCGGGGAAAAGTTTGTTTTGGAGGTTTCACTTTCAGGTTTGGGGTTAAAGGTTATACTTTTGTTGAGTGGGATGGAGTACGGAGGGGGGTTTAGTGAAAAAGGAAAAAGGAAAAGAAGTGTAGTAAGCAAAAATTGAATGACCCTAAAAAGGAAATTCCCACTAAGAAATTCTTTATGATAAGGAGAGAATTATTTTATATAAAGATAGGGTGGTGAGGCGGCGAATGATTGGCAACTCACAAAACACAAAGTGGATCAACTCCATGCAACTTCAGCTAAGTGGAATAGCTTTTCATTAGTTTAATTAATGCAAAGTTAAGAAAATGGTTTTGCCTTATATTCCCCCTCTATACATAATGCTTCTTCAGTTGCTCTTTACCTGTATATTCTTTTCTTATTTGTTTTGGAATTTATTTACTTTTCATTGTGATTTTTTTTCACTGTTCTTACTTTTAACTGGGAGAATATGCTGAATAATGCAATGAGCGACTTCAATTGGGAGAATATGCTTGCTCCCAATCATTTGAGCCACTTGCTTTCACATATTTTCTGGTCCTATTGTTATGCCATAGCAGATTTTGATAGTTAAATACGGAGGGTGGGGTTGTGTCATGTGTATTTAAATGTACTTGAATGTATTCAACAAGAAAGAAATGTGTGCTTTTTTTTTAAGGGAAAAATAAGTGTACTTGAATGTATGTACTTTTTTTTCCTCTCAAAAAATACATACTTGAATAATGTAGTATTGGAACACTGTGATCCAAGCACTTATCATTTGCCGCTTTTTCTTTTTCTTTTTCCTGTGGCAAAGTGGTGTAGCAATTCAATGGATGCCAAAGCCCAACAACATGCACATGGCTATTATTGGGCCTTTCGTGACAAGAGAAGGCCTGATAAAAAGAATTTTCTTTTGGGTTCGGCTCTATAGTCTACTTCACTATTTTATTTAGAAGAATTTTAGCTCGTAAAGACAGAAAGAGGTTGTTGCTTTCTGCACAAAAAAATTGCTTCCTTCACTTGGAATTAGTTACACTTTTGACAATCCTGATTGACCAATCCAAAGGCAAGAAAAAAAAAACATTAAAAAAGATGCAGAAAACAATTTTTGGGTGCAAGAAGCAACAGCCAAGAAATAAAAACAGCCCAACAATCTATCCATAAACTCAATTTGTGTAATGCTCTTATGCTCATAATACTTGAGTACTTGAAATGTACATAGTTTGTGCAACTAAATTTTACAACTATCAAGGTGGTAAGTACGTAAACCTTATCTTTTTGGGATAGCTGTGAGTTCAAAATTTAGGGGGAAAATTGTTGGGAGATCTCATAATTTGTACTTTTGTGGAGTCTCATAAATAGTTTAAAATAAACAAAAACTTTAAGAATACCTACTGTTTCACAAACCCGAAAAAAAAGTTAATGCACTTGTTAGTACTCTTGGCTTTGATGGTAACTTAATAAGGCTGCAGAATTTTAAGAAAAATTTTTAAATTTAATAATTTTTAATAATTAAATAAAAATACTACATTTTTTATATTCTTTTAAAATAATAAAAGTTGATGTGTTTATTTAATATTTTTTATTAATTATTGAGATGTTATTAAAGCAATATCTTATAAAAATATAATAAATGTTTTATGTCTTTCTGATTGTTAAAAGTTTAATAACTACTATTTTTTTTTTACAATAAACATTTGGGAGTCCATCATGCATTGTTGGATAAGATCGATCGAGACATGAAAGCAGATTAGGTTTGGTTTATCGTTTGGTAATAAGGTCGTGGTTAGACATGGTGATTGTGTAGTATATAGGCTTAAGCAGTGAATTTAGGGATTGAGAATGAAGATTGAACAACTTATATTTGAGATATAAACTATTTAATTTTCATTTAAGGATTCCCATTCATAAATGCGTGAATATTAAATATAAAGAATACATTTCCTTAATTTAGATAGTGCTTTTGATAACGATGGATGATTTTTTTTTTCTCTCTTACTCAGGATGAAAAAAGAAGAGAGAAATTTTTCTTTGTCTTAATCCTCTCATTCATCTAAAACTTAATTAAACCAAAATTCAATCGAAATATAAGTAAAATTTGATTATAAATTATTTTTGTTAAAGATCAAATCCAAATATTATCCAACAATACAATATTAACTAGTGATAAAAAAATTTGAAACATCAAACAAATTTTTATACGTACTTGATTAAGTTTCAAACTAGTGACAAATTGTACATGCATTGGAGGATGTGAACTTTGTTTAGCTGCTAAATATGTGCAGTTATTACTACGTTCATCAATACTTTTTAAAAGTTATATTATTATAACAATAAAAGCTCCACTATACCAGCTTCGCTCCCAGACTTGTTTCTGTTATGTATGAAAAAAATATTATTATTTTTTAAATCTTGTTATTTTTGTTAAACTTTTATGAATTATTATTGATGTTTCATTCTTTGTTACTAGTGCAAGTACAATATGCCGCCACATATGTAATTAGATGGTTCAAGAGTTCTCGATCAGACTGTGCTAGGAGGGACACTAATGGTACAACCCATTGTTTCATCTTTCAGAGAAAGAGCAACAAAAAGTGCAACAAGAGTTGAAGGCGAAGGTGGTTGTTGCTCCTGAGCTTGTTGAGTCCCAAGTATATCTATTTTTGAGTCATGGCCTGTTGGGGCCCCTTATCAAAGAGATGTAGAGAACGTGTTTGTGTTGAGTCCCATGGGAATCATATTACCTCGTGTTTTTTTTTTTATAAAAAAAAGTTTAATAATCAAATTCATCAAAATATGAAAATATAAGAACTTTAATCACGCTTGACCAAAATATAAAAACTCAAAATCCTTTTTTTTCTTATTTATAAGTACATTATGCACTTTAGCAATACAATGAACTGTACACGTTAATATGTAACTTCTCGAAACAATAACTTTTTTTCTTTACTGAATAATACTCATGTCATTTTATTTATAATTAAAGTCTTAATACAAGGAATAGCATGATGGAAATTATACTGACTAGACATAAATAGAGTCATCCTAATTAGTTTATGGACAACATCATTAACTTGTCTAGCTCATTTCAAAACCAATAATAACGATTGCAGAAACAAAAACTCTTAAAAATTATAAAGAAACATATATAAAAAAATACTATAAACTTCAAAATACACTGACATATGAATAAGTTTTTTTTATTATTCAATTTTTCAACATTGTTTTGATACTCACCTCGTAGATATCATCTCTTAAGTTCTAACTTTGTATTTTTGTTTTGTCTCGTATTGCATGCCAAAACTTGCAATCCTAGGAGTCAGACGGATGCTGCCATACGGGAAATAATAAAGAACAAACTGAAGTCTGAAGGGCTTTCAATTCCTTTTCTGATGTCAAGTTGCAATTGAAAAACTTGGAACATGTCAATGTGAAATCTGTTACTTGGACAACTGGACTGATGCAGCGATTCGAGATGGACCACACTCTTCTAGACTTGGTCTGTCTTGATGCCAAAAGGCTATGTTGGGTAGTTTTGAAGAGGATAAATGAGGGTAGTTTAAACACACACACACACGCTCAGAATTTGAGTGCATAAGGTGAAAACTGTAAATGAATATCCAAAATGGTAAAAGATGAATGCTCCACTACAAATTCCTAAATTGAAAGTATGAAAATTGAGAATTTTGAGTATTATTGAGTTGTTGGGTTCTCCCACCTAACCAAATCTTCAGAGTTAATATGGGTTGAGTTGAACTTTTTTTTACCATTTACTTGTAACCCCTTGTTTTATTCATTCAATGGTCCAAACATAAAAAAGCACAAGACAACATGGCCCAAAGTTACACAGTTAACACAGATTTTGCGGTCTGAAAAAGCACAAATTGAAGTAATTACGTAATACCTCCTTTTTGCATCATTTGGCTTTGGCCTTTCTTTTAGCGTAGTTTAAGCCCTTTTCGACTCATAATATATTTGTACCTCGTTAACATTTTCTTGTATATATCATCAACTTATAATGGTAGTTTCAAAATTCAAATTCTGTGCAAAATATTGTTAGAAATTAATACCATTAATGTGGCGCATGGTGGCATCAAAGATACAACCTATTACCAACACGACATCGTATGTCTTCTTGTTGTCCCGAAGCCCCAAGACAAATTGTTAATTGTTTTTAGGAGCTTCTTACAATAAAAACAAGTGCATGGGTCGCTTTGTAGCTTGTGCTTGTTCCTTTCGTGTAACTTCTTTTTAGAAAAATAATAGAGAAAAAGAAAAGGTGAACCTAAAATCTTCTTTTGTAGGAAAAAGAGGATTCCAACATCAGAACAGATAAAGACACTAACGTGAATGAATAATCAAACATTCAACAAAGTCATCGATCCAAAAAGTTAAAGTTAATTAGTGGGAGAAAGCTGGTTATAGTTGAGATGCTCTCAACTCAAAACAAACAGTTAAATTAATCAACCACTTAAAATTCTTGTAGCAAAATTATTATTTTCTCTTCCTTACATCCATGGATTTATCTTCTTTTTTTCTTGTTTTAATCCCTCTGTTGACATCATTTGCTGTTTGCCAACTTGAAGGTGAGTTTCATATACTTTTCAATTCAATTTCAGTTGGAGGAACCATAAACCATGATTGCTAAAACTTTCTCTTATTCTTTTTGAACCATCATGTCATGTAATGATACAAAACACAAACTCTAAACTTCTTCACTTGCAGAATTTGTTAGCATTGATTGTGGAGGGACAAGTAATTACACTGATACCAGCACGGGGTTGGCATGGATCTCAGATTCTGGGATCATGCAACATGGCATTTCAGTGGAAGTAGAAAGTCCAAATGGAAGCATGGTGCAGTATCAAAAGCGAAGAGACTTTCCCATAGACAGCAAGAAGTACTGTTACACACTAAGCACAGAAGAGAGAAGAAGATATTTGGTGAGAGCAACGTTTCAGTATGGAAGCTTGGACAGTGGAGACACTTACCCTCAGTTTCAGCTCTACTTGGATGCAACAAAATGGGCTACAGTGTCAATATATGATGCCTCAAGGATATATGTTAAGGAAATGATCATCAGGGCACCCTCAAATTCTATTGATGTTTGCATGTGCTGTGCTACTACTGGTTCTCCTTTTATATCTACCCTTGAGTTGCGGCCCTTGAATCTTTCAATGTATGCCACGGATTTTGAGGACAATTTCTTCTTGGAAGTTGCTGCAAGAATAAACTTTGGTGCTCCAACTGAGGATGCTGTCAGGTGTGAAAGCTCACTTTTTTTAATTTTTAAATTTGATGTTGCTTTTGGCACATAAATGAATGAAGAGAAGACTTTCCAAAATTTTCCTTCAGAGAATAAGCATCAGTAGAAGTATAAAACCTTATTGCCTTTTCAAGGAAAATTGCAGCATGGTTAGCTTGATTGAGAAGAACCACTAACTAATATGATGAGTGATGACATGAATTTGGTTTAACATTTTTAAGCAAATGTGTTTCTTAGGTACCCGTATGACCCGTATGATAGAATTTGGGATTCTGATCTTATTAAAAGGCAAAATTATCTTGTTGGAGTGGCACCAGGCACAGATAGAATTAGCACAACAAGGAACATAGATATAGAGACAAGAGAATACCCGCCTGTTAAAGTTATGCAAACTGCAGTTGTTGGCACAAAAGGAGTACTCAGCTACAGATTGAACCTGGAAGACTTCCCTGCCAATGCTCGAGCTTATGCATATTTCGCAGAGATTGAAGATTTGGGTCAGAACGAGAGTCGAAAATTCAAATTAAAGCAACCTTATATAGCTGACTATAGCAATGCAGTAGTTAACATTGCTGAGAATGCCAATGGGAGCTACACTTTATATGAACCAAGTTACATGAATGTGACTCTGGAATTTGTTTTATCATTCTCCTTTGTTATGACCCCGGATTCTACTCGAGGACCTCTTCTAAATGCACTGGAAATAAGTAAATATGTACAGATTGCTTCAAAAACAGACAAGCAAGACAGTAAGTTCTGTTAGCTTTTTTTTTTTTTGTGAAAATAGACATTTTGTTTCATAATGCATAAGCATTGATGCTGAGCAAGATGAACTGATTTCTAACCATACTTTCATTTTGCAGCAACTGTTGTAAATGCATTTCGATTATTGTCTGCTCAAAGTTCCCAGACAAACGAAGGCGATCCTTGTGTTCCAACTCCCTGGGAATGGGTGAATTGTAGTACCACCACGCCTCCAAGAATTACTAAAATGTAACATCTTCAATCACTTTTGTTGACAATTTTGTTTCATAGCGAGTGAATTGTCATTCTTTGAATCACTAATCTCTGACACTTTTGAATACTTAAGAATATTGAATTCCAAAATGCATCAAAAGAGTTTGAATAATAGAATGGCAAATGCTGTCTGTTGGGAATAAAATAGGCTGTGGCATGATGAAAGTCATGATCAAACATTTCAAAAAGTTCACTGAACATTTTGCTATGCTAAACATTTATTGGAAGTTAAAGTTGAAATTTTTTTTACTAATTGCTATTGTTTGTATTAGAATTCTTTCGAGAAGGAATGTGAAGGGTGAAATCCCACCTGAGCTTAGCAATATGGAAGCATTGACAGAGCTGTAAGTACATTGATCTTCATAATAGAAGTACTCACAGTTTTTCTTTAATGAGATTTCTCTTGTAATTTGTTCTTTGTTACTTAGGTGGTTAGATGGCAACTTGCTAACTGGACAGTTACCTGACATGAGCAAACTTATAAATCTAAAGATTGTGTAAGTTCTTGAGTTTGACGCATGCCCCTCCTTGGGTTGGAGCGCAATCAAAACTTCAGCTCATATTTCAAATTTATTAGTTTTTAACCCCAAAAATTCTTCTTTCTATGTTTTCCTTTTTCTTATTTTCATTTCTTAATTGATGACATGCAGGCATTTAGAGAACAACAAGTTGACAGGTCGACTACCATCTTACATGGGTAGTTTGCCAAGCTTACAGGCATTGTATGTAGCACTTAAATGTTTCTCATCTCTAATTTCAGCACTTGAAGTACTTCCCTAGTTAACCTGACTTTTCCTAATTGATATTGTTATCCTCATATGTTTATTAATCACGCAACATCTGTGAATTTGTGACAGGTTCATACAGAACAACTCATTTAGCGGGGAAATACCAGCTGGATTAATGTCTAAAAAAATCATTTTTAAGTAAGTATGCTCAGCAACAGAACAATTTTCTTACATATTGTTCATGTATATGCAATTGCTTTAAACGCTCACTGATTTGGCTTGACAATGGAATCAGTTTTAACATAATAGAACAAGGATCTTTTCAACTAGTCTTGTACCAAGATTGAAGTAACAGCCATATTTAATTTCTGTTCCAGCTTTGATGGTAATCCTGAACTATACAGAGGAAACAAGAAGCATTTTAAGATGGTTGTGGGAATTTCAATTGGAGTACTGGTGATTCTATTAATATTATTCTTAGTAAGTTTGGTACTATTGCTTAATACACGGAGAAAGGCGTCTAAAAGGAAACGTGAGGAAAAAGGTTAGCCATCCAGTTTAAATCTAATGCTTTTGTTTCAACTTGATTACAATCAAACTTCTTCAACCAAGCATTTTTGTCCCCATCAGGCATTTCTGGACGCACTAACAGTAAACCTGGATACTCATTTCTTCGGGGTGGAAATTTAATGGATGAAAATACTACTTGCTATATTACACTCTCGGATTTGAAAGAAGCTACTGACAATTTTTCAAAGAAAATTGGCAAAGGAAGCTTTGGATCTGTCTACTATGGGAAAATGAGAGATGGAAAAGAAATAGCAGTTAAAAGTATGAATGAATCATCTTGTCACGGGAATCAGCAATTTGTTAACGAGGTAGAGTTCAATTTTGTCCCTTCAGCATTTTCAAATTTGAATTCTGATAGGCAACAAGTTCTGTTGTGAATAAATTTTATCTTAGGAAGTGTATATCAACCAAAAAGAAACGATTCCATGAATTTCATTAGTATAACATTCTCCAAAATAAAAATGCAAATACCTCACTGTCACAACCTTCTTGATTCCAGCTCATGCCTAACTGCAGCTGCATTAAAACATGGATTTCTTAGATTGCTAAACGTAACAACAGTAATACATGAAAAATCTTAATTTTCAGTTATTTGATTATAGAGTCAAACATGCAGGTGGCCCTCCTATCCAGAATTCATCACAGAAATTTGGTTCCCTTGATTGGATATTGTGAAGAAGAATGTCAGCATATTCTGGTTTACGAGTATATGCACAATGGCACTTTACGGGATCACATTCATGGTCTAATGGCTAACCTCCAACCCCGTATGCATTTATTTAATTAATAGAAAAGTTTATGTCCTGACATATATTTCCAATGTTATGACAGAGAGTTTCAAGAAGCAGAAGTTGGACTGGTTAGCTCGTCTTCGTATTGCAGAAGATGCAGCCAAAGGTTGATCAATGACTACCTTCACGGTCCATAAGTAGAATTAGTATGGTCTAATGTTTGTTAGTTCCTATAAATATGACAAGTTTTCGTTTTAGTCCTTCAAAAAAAATGTTGGTTTATTTTATTATAAACTTTAAAAGATTTGAAAATGACTTTTATGTCACATATATTTCAGAGTGATTGCTGATACAACATATCTAATCTAAATGTATGTCACGTTATGACAAAATAATAATAATAGGCCATTTATTTGATGAAGAATAGTATTAAAACTAAAATTTGACATATTTGAAAGAATTAAAAACACTTAAATTGTAAAGTGTTTTACCTCCAAGTTAAAACAGATGAAGAACAAATTCCAATTTCTACAGGTCTGGAATACCTACACACAGGATGCAATCCTAGTATCATTCACCGTGACATAAAGACAGGAAATATTCTCCTAGACATCAATATGAGAGCAAAAGTATCAGACTTTGGACTCTCCAGATTAGCTGAAGAAGATTTAACCCATATATCTAGCATTGCACGAGGAACTGTAGGCTACTTGGATCCTGAGTAAGTCATGGGTCTCATGTGTGTGTCTTTTCCCTTGAATGTGTGAAATTCAGTTTATATTTGTTCTTTACAAATTACAGGTACTATGCAAGTCAGCAATTGACAGAAAAGAGTGATGTGTACAGTTTTGGAGTTGTTCTGCTAGAACTGATTTCTGGAAAAAAGCCCGTGTCATCTGAAGATTACGGTGACGAAATGAACATTGTTCACTGGGTATGTTTCCTTTTCACTAACCACAAGATGAAACATTGGCATCATTAAAGGATGTTAAACAAGAACTAAACACGAACATGTACAATATCGTACATCAAATGCAATTAATTCTGCCAGGAGCCCAGGAGTATATTGCAAAATTTTAACACACTTAAGTTCAACTAACCATATCTTAAAAATTCTGTTGTAGACTTAATGGTAAATCAGCATTAAAATCTTACTAGTTTAAAAAGCATTGTTTTGCAGGCAAGATCCTTAACTCGTAAAGGAGATGCAATGAGCATCATTGACCCTTCTCTAGAAGGGAATGCCAAAACCGAGTCCATTTGGAGAATGGTTGAAATTGCCATGCAATGTGTAGAACAACATGGTGCCTCCAGGCCAAGGATGCAAGAAATTATTTTGGCTATTCAAGATGCTATCAAGATTGAAAAAGGAACAGAAAATAAGCTAAAGTCATCATCATCATTTTCAGGTAGTAGTAGCTCAAAGCCACATTCTTCCCGGAAAACTTTACTCACAAGCTTTCTTGAAATTGAGAGCCCTGACGTGTCAAATGGTTGTCTTCCATCAGCAAGATAAATAAATTGGACATGCCTTTCATTCCATGTGTTGATTTTGTTTCTATATTTACTTCTTTTTAACCATTATTATTCTACCAATATGTACTTTTCACCAGTAACAGTGTGACCCTGACTAGTGACAACATTCCAAATTTTGGAACCAATTGTTATCTTCTTCCAGATTTTTCTTTTGTTTAACATGCTAATTGTAAATTGGAATGGAAAACTAACACTACTAGAAAAACAACATTCAACATCGATTTTTAACCAGTAAAGACTGGCGATGTTGAAATTTTGGAAGTTAACATCGGTTTTCAAAAACCGATGTTAACAACAAGTATACAACATCGATTTTTAGTAATAATCGATGTTGCTATATAAGAAATAAAAGGTAAAAAATGTAAAATCTGAAACTTCAACATCGATTTTTGTTAAAAACTGATGTTAACTTATTTGACAATATTGGTTTTCTAAAGAAAATCGATGTTGATGTGATGTAACAACATCGGTTTTCAGAGAAAAACCAATGTTGTTACATGACAACAACATCAGTTTTGTCCCTATATATGTAACAACATCGATTTTCATTAGAATACTAATGTTGTTACATACATAAGGACATCGGTTTTCAATGAAAATCGATGTCGTAGTGTAAGTTAATATCAATTTTGACTGAAAATCGATGTTATAGTGTAAGTTAACATCGATTTTGACGAAAATCGATGTTATTTTTTTAATTTTTTTTAATATTTTGTTTTTTATATTACCCAAATTCATCCTACAAATGAAATACCAGACATCCAGTCACAATTTCAGAATACAATACAATTAAATAAAATTTGAATAACAAATAAAATTCAATAGTATCAATGTACATAAAATGATTTTCTAACTAAGTGTTTATACAATTGTTTAAAAATCCCTTAACCACCTAACCTAATATTTCATCTCTAACTTTAAGATAAAATGTAGTCCACTGAACCCTAATAACTTTCAATCTCTCGGCTTCCAATGGTCTTTCATCAATAAAATACTGCATGACATAATAAAACATAATTTAATAAGTATAAATATAAAAAGTAGAAAAAATAAAATTAGTTTTGAATTAGATAATTATCATATCCCCGTTATCCCTAAAGTTTCCTTGGACTATCGTCAACATCCAATGCATGACATAATAGTCACACTCAGTGCTTCCTTTTTGCTTATTACACTAAATTAAATAACATATGGTCAAAGTTAAACAAAAATTAGTGTAAACAGTAATAAAAATTATTTTGAATACATAAACCATTATTTATTAAAAGACTTACTTTAAGCGCAATTCAGTTAGTAGTAGCTTTTGATTTATTTCCTCGAGAGTCATAGACTCCCTTCAAAGCATGCTTAAGAGAAACATACATGCATATTGTACAATTAACACATTCATGTGTTAGAAATAATAACAGAAATGTCTTACAAATTACAACCTTCCTGTTATTAGGCTTGTTGTGCAACGAACGGAATCACACGACAACATTAACCCTAGGACATATAACGACCAATTACTAATGTGCATTACATTGGAGAGAAAAAAGTCATTATACTGCATACATTAATTAAATTCATTTGTACTGTGAACTCTGCATCCATTTCTTAATATAGTCATCGCATTCAAGTATCCTATTTTTGTAGTAATGTAGATTTATATGAAATATCATACCTTTAATATATATATATATATATATATTACATTTATTAAATATAATGTTATTAAGTTTAATTATATATTATCTTTATTAATTACTTTAATTAATACTATATTAGACATATTTTTATTTGTTTATTTATGTAAGTACTGCACTAATAAAATCAAATACGGCATTAAAACTTTTTATATCTAATTTACTATATAAACATCACTA
Organism: Glycine tomentella; assembly: GCA_007407185.1. Taxonomy (NCBI): domain Eukaryota; kingdom Viridiplantae; phylum Streptophyta; class Magnoliopsida; order Fabales; family Fabaceae; genus Glycine; species Glycine tomentella. The sequence continues at coordinate 267,279 of PYAF01002165.1, read as the reverse complement.
TAGATAGATTAATTATAGCTAGACTAATTATCTTTATTATCCAGAATCTTCAGATTTTATCGTATTTTGATGAATTGTGCATCTATGCTCACCTAATCATAATAAAAACATAAGATGAATAATAATGTAAAAAATAATTGCCAGATTGTCTAAAATATTCAACTATATGCTTCAAAGGTGATAACATATTGTTTTCTATTGAGGAGCCACACATATGTGAATCCCATAAGGAAATCAGAATAAGATACATGATTTAAAAAGCTATAAAAACAAGAATACATTTTTTCTTCAACTTCAACCCGTTTACAAAACCTCGTTGAACTCCATAATATTTTTTAACGAAATTATATTGTACTTTAAATCGACACCTAATGTGTTACGTGTGCAATATCTTAATTAGTGATAGTTTGACTGTCATTATGCATTCCCTCTCTCATTACAATTTTTTTATAAAAAAAAATCTGATTCAATTGGTGGAAGGGGGAGCAGAGAGAACTGCTGATTATTATGAAGAAATTTCTTACTATAAATTAAATAATGAATGAGTAGGGTGTGTTTTGGTATAATAAAAAATAACAATTAAAAATTTATTAAAATTAATGTAAGGAATCTATGATAAGACAATAATCTAAATCAAACTCTATGAAGGTAAACGTCTAAGCTTGGCAACTTGAAACAAGAAATCCTACAAATACCCTTTCCTTTTTTATAATACCCACTCACCACACGATCAGATATGCTGAGGAGAGAGAAAGCGATAGCCAGCAAAATATTTTTTAAGTAAAAAATAAAAATAAATAAATAAAATAATTTTTTTTAAAAAAAACTTGGTGAATAAATAACTTCTAAATTATTCAGAAAAAAAACCCTTCTTAATTGGTCCTTGTAAAGTTGTAAGATGGAGATATTTTGATTTTCTATTCTCATTATACATTTTTTTTATTTCATTGTGACCCTTATGTTAGGTTTTGTGACTTTTGAGTTTGTCATGTTAAAAACATGGGAAATTTTTTTTAACCACTGTATCAATTTATCTTAAAATCAATAGTTAATATTCTTTTAATTTTTTCTTTTCTTTTTTCTTTCTTTTTCCAATTTTTGTCTCTCTTATATTTTTTTCTTTTCTTTTCTCTTTGAACATTGTTGTTAGCGTCATTACCACCATCAACCATCAATACTAGAATTATAACAAATGCAAAACTACAAAGGGGAAGGAGACGGTCTACGACAATGTATTTATGTTTAGCTTTGGTGATGGAGTTTGTTGTGGGATTTGCCTTTGGTTTTGCAATTGGCCACGATGGGTTTTGTGGTGGATTTATTGTGATTCATAGTAGATTTTGCGATGGTTAAGAGAATCTGATTTTAAGGATGGTAAAGTAGATCAGTCCATCCAAACAGGATTGGGCTTATCCACTTTTGGAAAATAGGCTAGAAATACTAGCTCGTTTCACTTTAAGGTGGACCAGCGGGCTAGTCCACATAAAAAAATAAAAATAATAATTAAAAAAACCAAAAAATTATTAAAAAAATACAAATGTAATTAATTTATGCTAGATTAATACATTAAGTTAAATTTAGCAAAGCAAGTAGCAACATTCATACATTAAATTTAAAATTTGCTAAAAACAAGTTGGAAACATTACAACTTCCAAAATGCAAAATAATTAAATTGAAGAAGTAGTTGCATCTAATCATCTTGAGTAGTTATTGTATTTGATCCCTTGGAAACAGTTGGATTCATATTTAAAGCACAAAAGTCATCCTCATCATCTTCATCTATAAATCATAATCAAAAAATAAAAATAGCTAATGAATAATAATGATTTAAAATAAAATTAATTGGCAATTTAAATTGTAAAATAATGAAATTAAAAAAACTATCATTTTCAGCAAAACCATGCAATCAAGGCTTCGACATTTTCTAACAAGAGACGATTTCTATACTTGTTTATAACATGTGATCCAATGTTAAAAGTAGATTCAGAAGTCAATGTAATAATAAAAATGTTCAACACATCACTAGCCATTATGGATAATTATGGAAAGTGATTATAACTATCCCTCCACCATTGCAACACATCCAACTCTTCATAGTGCACAAAATCCAAATTTGGCTCATTCAGATAAATAATAAGTTGTGACCTTCCAACTTTAGAAGCAAGTTGACTACTATGCATTTTCAATTTCTATTATATATGACAAGTTGAACACAAAAAAATTAAATAAAATCAACGAAGTAGACAACACGAAAAAGTAAATATTATATAATAACATAATAATAATAATTCATAAGCATGTATTTATACCAAACATTCTTTGATTTATTCCCTTGAGTTCCTTTGACATGGTTGAAGAACTAGTATGGGTTCTTATGTCAAGATTGTGAATAAAGACAGCGTTATTAATGTTTCTTGGGTTTGAATATCTCTCAAAGACCATGTATAACTTTGTTCACACATGTTGAATGTTTTCCTCACTTGTAGATTCATCAGTTGTTGAGTAACAATAACTCAATGAAGTAAACTTAATATGTGGGTCAAGAACTGCTCCAAATGCAAGAATGATGCTATAATGATCCCAGTATTTCTTAAACTTCATCATCATCATTTCCCCCATACTCCTTATAACCTCATCTTGACTTTGTAAACTCTTAGTAAGAACATGCTGAATTTTCCAAAACTTGCAAGAAATATAGGTTGGAAGTAGGATATGAAGTGTTTGAAATCAATTTTGTAGACTGATTTTGCTTCTGTTTGCAAGGATCCTCCGTATTGTCTCCATCATTGCATTTGTTCAATCGCAATTCAACACGCCACAAGAAGACAAAATTGTGGGTGAGATCTAAGCAACAATAGGAGTTGTTCATATTTGAGTTTGAAATGTGGATAAGTAGTGTAATTTGGACTGAATATCTAATTTGGTTTGGAAAATGGATTTGCATATCCGAAGAAGAAAGGAAAAAAGGAAGAGAGAAAGCAAGAAAGAGGCTAGGAAGAAGATGAAGGCCAAGTGAGGAGTAAAAAAAAAAAGATTCTCAAAATAAAAAGTACAAATAATGTGTAAAATATTGCTAGTGTTTAAACGAGAGGGTGAGAAGAATGAGACAACAACAGTCTCATTTTATAATTGATGTATGTTTTTTTTATTTATAATATAAAAATATATCAATTATATGATTTTGTCATTGTGTAATGAATTTTTTTATTTAACTATAGATTTTGTTATATAAAAATATAGGGTATCTTGTTAAATAACTTAAGGTCACGCTGAAGGTGGCTGTTCCTTTTCGATTTTCTGTTTTAAAATGTAATTTTGAAACAGAATCGTGTCCGACAAATATGAGGCTGAATTAGTTTTCTACATCTTTTCAAAACAGATTTTATCCCATATGACCCCATTTGAGAAACATAGCAAAATTTGATTTAATGGTTATTGTTTTTGTTTATACAACCTCACACTTCTTCCTTCACGCCCCTTCACCTCCATCGCCCTTTGTCGTCTCGCCGTATCCTGACTCCGGTTAGCCACCAGAGGCGGAGGCGGCGGAGTCGGACCTTAGGCCGCCACCAGCAGCGACGACGTCATTGGTAATTACAACTTCGCTTGCATCCTCGCCGCCCACCACCATTGCACCACCACCAGCCTCCCCTTCACATACCCAAACAGCAGTGAAGTAGGTGGCGATCATGAAGTTGCAGAGGAAGGTGTCGCGGGTGCGGGTGAGGTCGAAGATGCGGCGCGCGTGGCCTTAGCACTGTACGGAATCGAAATCGCACTGTTCCGCACCCGCAACTCCCACTCTCCCTTTATCTTCTTCAAACCCATTCCATTCCCGCCGCCGCAGAAACCCTACCCTCCGTCGACCACCCCTAGCTGGAATGGGTCTCCTTCGTCGACCACTTGAACACCAAAGGCTACCTTTCCACCACTTTTAGTTATTTTCTATTTCGCAACCGGATTTCAAAATCAAAGGTTTTCAAACTAAACCGAATTTGATTTTCAAATGTCTTAAAACTGAAAACAGAATACCATTATTATCTTTCTTCTTCTTAAAAAAAAAAAAACTTAATTATCTTTCTTTTTTGGAACATCAATAATTTTTTAATTAATTTGCTGTAAAAAACAAACACAACATATACTCTCTTTATTTAGATTTTTTTTAGATAAACACAACAAATACTCTTGGTAAATATTTTAACTTTTATTCTCTTAATCAACTGCTTATAGCAATTTCCCTGAGTACCTAATCACTGCTAAGGTAGGACGAATCGTCTCATTAAAATTTTACATGCCTAGTATTTTTCTTTCTTTCTCAAACAATATATAATAAGACTTTGGACAATTTTTTTGCCTCCAACAAAAAATACACACAAAATTTACGTATATAGTATATACTAATATCTATCCATATAGATACAGTACAGGACCCTTTTGATTCCTTTCCCTCTACAAAGAGACAAAACCTGAATTAATTAACAAGAAAACAGTGTTTGCGTGAGCCAGCACAGTAGTAAATATGATCACACTCGTGTTGTCTCATGACTCATGACTCATCTCGGTCTCATTACATCTATGACTCAGCATTCCACATAACACTATCATAGATACACCAGTTTTAGGGTGGGAAAGTTACGCATATTTTTCATCATGGAAAAGTTTTTTTTTAAGCCCTTGGATTTTTTATACTTTAATCTAATGGTTACATATTTTTCATGATTTTCTTTTTTTCTTCCTCTTTCCTTATTCCCTTCTTTCTTCTCTTAGAGGCTGCAGACCATGACGCCGTTGCTAAACTCGATTTTCCGGCGACACCTGAGTTCCTCTTACATCTGTTGTTCCTCCTTCGCGGTTGAGTCTGTCATTGTTATAAATTTCGTAGGGACAAGGGAGGGCTATTTTGGGAAAAAAGGAGTTAAAAAACAAAAAGAAAAAACAAATAATAAAAAGAATCTGAACCATTAATTTAGAAGCAGAAAGATCTAATGGTCCAATAAAACTTCCCCATAGTGGAAACATGTTTTAAGTTTTCCACCCTAGAACTGGTCTCATAGAAAACAACGAAACGCAACATCGTAATACGGCATTCCGCTTCCGTTCATTGTTTCTTCCTTCCCTCGACTCAACTCTCTCTCACCCACCACAAAACTACGAAAACAAACTAACAAGGAAAAACCTTCTTTTTTTTTTTTCTCTTTTTTGTTCCCTCATCCTCATCTATTGGATTAACTGATTAATATTATTTGGCCCCCTTCTAAAAAGAAGATTCTTCATCCTTCCACACACACCCCACAACTACTGGGAGAGAAAAAAGGAAGGAAGTTTTGTTCTTTTCTGAGACCCTTTTGATTTTTTATATTTTTTCTGCTCTGAAGAAGAAAGATGGAAATGATGGCATACCATTTTTCCCGGCTACCTTACTCGGATTCCCTCAAACTGCTAGAGGCCGATATACAGCATGCAAATGCTTTGTTAGTTTCATTTCTCTCTCTCTCTCTTCATCTTAACAACTTATCCATCACTTTCGCTCTTCTTATGTATAGTTTTTTTTTATGAAAATTGAAAAAAAAAAGGAAAAAAGGTTTTTTTTTTTTTTTTTTGTAGAGAATGGGTTTTGACTTGATTAAAGGCTCTAGGACTTGAAATGGGGTGTCATAATCACTTGATAAGCATCTGCCTGTTACTGATTGAGATTGATCATCTTTAATTGCTTTCTAGTGGTTGATAAAGTGGGAAACTTTTGTGCTTTTTAGTTGAATTTGTGCTCAGACTGGAATTTGGTGGTAAATTTGATTGTGAAATTCTTTGTTTGGGACTATGAAATATAATGTGTATGTTTTTTTTTCTTTTTCTTTTTTTGTGTTGTGCATCCTCTGAATTTGAATACTGGGTGTGTGCTCTCTAGGGCTGCTGCAATTCCCAGAGCCAAGGGTGGGACTCTTCTCCAAATGAAATTGGTGTACAACCACTTGGCTCCTCTCTTTCTGTTGTTGCTACAGTGGATGGAGTGTTCTTGTACATGCTTTCTACACAGATATCTTGACCTCTTCCACATAGTTGTATATAAGGTAAATCCCTAGATGGATAGAAATTTCTAGTTTGTGATACATAAAAAGTTATATTTTGGTCTCTGGTGCCAACACTAGACAAGCATTTCTAGCACTATAAAACTTTCTGATGGTGATAAACTGCAACTAAAATTTACAACTTTCTTGTGTAGAGACTACAATTTAAAATGAGGACAATTATAGGGACCAAGTGAAAAGTTTAACAAACCTTCTTGTGATAAGCTTTTGATTCAACAATTTTGGTTTTGACCCTTGTTTTTCTCATTATTGTTGTTGTTGGTCCCCTTTTTTTTTTACCAAAGGTACACAATGATGGTAGATCAAATATGACTTCTCATGGAAGGAAAGCAAGCATCCGGGACTTTTATGGTGCGTGAATCTTTGACTCTCAAAAAGCAACTTTTATTTTAGTTATTCCACCCTAAAAAATAAAGTGCTATATTTGTGGCTGCCTTTATTTATTATTCCTCACTGTTTTTTGGGGTTAAATATTGTACTTTAGCCGTTATCCTTCCATCTCTCGAGCGGCTTCATGGTAGCTTGGAGAAGTTGAACATTTGTAAGAAAGGTCATTCTAGAACAGATGGCTCAAGTTATGGCAAGAAAATGATTGAAGGTGATGAGAAACTAATCAATATCGATTTGGAAAGAGAAGATGAATGTGGGATATGCTTAGAGCCTTGCACCAAAATGGTTTTGCCTAATTGCTGTCATGCCATGTGTATCAAATGCTACCACAAGTGGTATGTATTCATATTAAACATGCACATTTAGTCGTCTAACTGTATGTTCAAATTGTTCTATCATTATTTTTTTTGTGTGTACAATGGTTGCACTAGGTTCGAGCCTTAGATCTTATGCAAACTACCCAAACTCTCCACCACTAGCCGACCCTAGTGATTCTAGTTTATCATCATTTGTAACACCCTTATGCTGAATCTTTCCAACCTGCAGGAATACACGGTCAGAATCGTGCCCTTTTTGCCGTGGTAGCTTAAGGAGAGTTAATTCTGAGGATCTATGGGTACTCACTTGTAATGAAGATGTTGTTGATGCTGAAACAGTTTCCAAAGAGGACTTGTTGCGTTTCTACCTTTATATCAACAGCTTACCTAAAGATCACCCTGATGCACTTTTCTTAATGTATTATGAATACCTGATTTGATGTTATTTTTACTAAATGAGAGAAAAATTGTACAGATAGGGAAATCCGGACTGCAATTGTGAATAGTCTGGTAAGAAATATTTCTGATTTGTAAGGCACAGCTCTGCTAAGATAAATTTCTGTTATTCTAGCCCAGAATAACCCCACTCTTGCCTTGTTATATATCGATTACTATTACTATTACAATTTACTTTGAACTAGTTGTTTGAGTCACGGTAACAAAATTTTTCTTCAGATTCAATGATCTCTAACTAAAGCTTTCTAACTAGCTAATTCAGATTTAATCCACTAGCCTATTAGACATGAATGTTTTTACTTAGTTGAAAAAGAATGATGTTGACTATGTGGATCAATGGGAAACATTTGTTATTTTTAGACTAAAAGGTGCATATCAATATATCTTGTTAAGGTTAATGATAATCAAATTTTTAGTTAACAAGGTGTACATATTTGATTGACAGATTAATAGCTTGTATTCTTCTCATATAATGTGTTGTTAGTTTGTTACATGCAACATTTGGTGTGTAAGTAACATTTTTTGAAATGCTAGAAGTATGCATATTATAAGACAAATGACGAATATGCATAATCGCTTAACTATATGTAATTTATATGATGATATGAATTTACAGGAGTAGGTATGAATGGATAGATTTTGAAAATATTACCTGTTATGTGTATATGTTTTAAAATATGATAAGTAGTGTTTTAAAATATGACTTTAAAATTGTAATTTTTATTATAAAAATATTGCAATCATGATTCAAAATACGACTTTAAATATTTTATATTTAAAAAAATATTAAAATTTGTGTTTTGAATCATGATTTCAACTTCATGTTTTATAAATTTGTCTAGCATTCCCACTTAAATTTAGCTAAAGTTCAAGGATAAAATTAATTAAGTAGACTGATTCATGAGTTTTTTCTTTTTCAATATGTAAAATTTGTATACCATCACAGGCTGTGTCCTAGTTTGGCTTCTTTTGGAAAGTATAACATTGACAATGATTCTAGACTTGCATTTGTTCAAACACATTTCTATTTTTTACAACCTCTTTCACCTACCCATTTTTTTAAGGATACAAATCATCTACCATTTTTATCCCTTTCACTTAACCCTTATTAATTATTTTCACGCAAGGACAAAAAACTACGTCTATTTTAACGAGTGATGTTAACTTTTATAGGAACTTGCTCCCTAATTTTATGGCTTCAACGTAAACTATTTCTCTTTAGAGAATAATAATATATAGATACGATTATACATCAAATATCTTATTAATATATATTATTTTATTTTAACTCTCCTTATTATATTATATTATTACTTATTATACCACTAATGCAAGTTGAGTCTAGTAAATGAAATTAATCTCTTGTAATAGAGAAATTATTAGGTGATCTTAAACAATCATAATTCCTATTAATTTTTATATAACATTTAATCAAGTATTGTTAATTTTTTATTGAAAAAATTGTAAAATCTAAATGTATTATATAAACATCGATTGAGACAATGACCATTGATCAAGTGGTGGTTCGAGAATAATTTTTCATCACAATATAACAAATTAAAGTTTTAATAAGGTGTCCATATTTAATCTTTGAAGCGAGATACACTAGGGGGGAAAACATAATACTCTTGCTCCCAATTTCAAGAATCGATACACTAATGGAATTGATAATCGATCCATAATTTGACCAAGAAATTGATATTTGTTTTTTATGCATTCCAAAGAAAAACAAACACCAACTACAACGTTCGAAACTACTCCCACGAAATTAGCAAGGAGATTGCTGCTTCTTTTTTGTTTTTAGGTTGCTTCTTAATTTTAAATAGTTGACATTGCACTCCATCGAATATTAATCATTGGATTCAATTTTAAATTATCTGATGACAAGTTGTAACAAATTTAATTGTACTCATAACTGTTTAGAATTTGCAAAGAAGTCAAACACTTGTAGATTCAAAAAAAAAAGTCAAACACAAGCTGATTTTACAAAGCAATCTTGACGTTTAAAAGCAGGTTTTATGAAGCAAACCTGAGTACGCTAAAAAAAAACTTAATTTCTTCACCTCACACTATCTCAGTCCTGTGACTATGCGCAATTGCATAAATAAAACGTTTGATTAAGAAAGATAAGCGATAATAAAATCCATTGAAAGAGTACAAGGGGGATAGGGAAATATAATTGATATTCAGCAAAAAAAAAAAAAAAAGAGGGAAATATAATTGACATGTGTTCGCACTTCACGCACGCCCAAAACAATTGCAATGTGCTTCCCTTTTCTTCTTCCAAGCTTTTACCCCCAGTTGAGAGTTTTGATCCCTGAAATGCGGAAAATGATGATTGGGGTTTTGGTACAATTTGCTTGATTATGCTAAGGTAGTGGAAAACCAAATGATGATTGGGGTTTTCGGTATAAATTTTGTGGCACTGCCTTTTACAAATGAATGAACCTCTACGCAGAATCGGAAATAGCTACCCAGAGTTCAATTACTTGTGGTCCAGATTAACTAGTTAAACCAATAATTTAAACTCAGCAGCATGGATATCAACATAAGGTACCGACTTGAATGAAGGTCTCAAATCTAGTCACTTGTGATGCCAAAAATATATTTTACTTACAGGATTTATTTTAACTTGCAGATCAATTTGCAAAATACATGAAAATTGAATAATATGTGTAATTGGAAATTTTAATATCAAATTCATTTACAGTTGTTAATAAAATTCTTTTTCACGCAATTATCACCATTTTTGGGTTGAAAATCAGTTATATTTTATAGTTTTCATTAAATGAATCTAATAGGATAAATTATAAAATGATGACTATTTCAAAAGGAGCAACTTGACCCATAAAAAATAAAAGATCAAAATAATTTTTTATAATATGAAGGATGAAAATAAATCTTAAAAATAAAATAAATCCTAGTTTTTTTTATATATAAAAATTTATCCTCGTTTTAGGGACTCATTTTCCGTCTCTCTTTTTTTTTTTTTTTTAAGTATTAAATTTTAAAAAGGTAAAGACAACCTCCAAACCTGAACTCATACCTAAAAAAATGAAATACTGGGAACGTGTTGTGTGTTCCCAGATCAAAATCTTGTTTTGGTTCAAAATGGGCAAACAATAACTTTACATTATTATCTCAATCCCTATCTCTCTCTCTCTCTCTCTCTGCTTTGCTCTAAGGTATTTTCTCTTGTTCATTTTCAGGGCTATGTTTGGCCAAGGGTAATACATCGGATCTACATCCGTTGTTTGCCCCTTGTTTTCAATTCACTCTGAACGTGTAAAGTTTTAAACTTTATTAGATAATCATGCATTTGGGTATTGGAGTGGATTTGTTTTTTTATGTTTTTGTATGGGAAAGCCATTTTCTCGGATGGGCTTATTGTCTGAGATAGTTTGCGGCATGCTTTTACATATATTGTGTATGTGTTAGATAAGATACTGCAATCCCAGATTTTGTTGAGAGTGTACAACTTCAGTGCTTAGAAACTTCCTCAGTTGTTCATTTTTTTTCAGGCAGTAACTTCCAATGAGTGGCGGATGTATTTGTTGATTGTAATTGGTAGATGCATTTGAGGTGCATTTTGTGAGGTCATGTGAAAGATGGATCTTGAAGGCAAAAAATTTGGGAGGGGTAAGAACTTGACATGTAGATTATTGATTGTTTGCTTCTCTTTTTTTATTGCTGATGCAAATGTGCTACTAGATAACTATATGTTCTTAGAAGTGGACTTTGTGATTACTGAATAGTTGAACAGGAAACACTGTGAAAACATATGCAATATAATAATTCACAGAATGCAAATTAGATTTCTTTTGAGTGGACTGTTAAAAACAAAAGATTGGTAGTTATCAGAGCTTTCTTTACCACAGAAATTGTTTACAGTAGAACTTTCTTGATGTCTTGGTTCACTGTTTATTGGAGCCACACGAACAGAGAATTTCGTGAGGTTTAAAGTCAGTGATATAGCAAATGGAGCTTACTGGACCTAATGATCATGAGATGGTCATTTATAAAAATCCTGTTGAGGGCTCGCTCTAACATTTAAAAGTGCTAATTCCCCACCTTTCTTTTGGCATTAGTTCATTGATGACTAGATAACATTGTGTTCGGGCTCTATCATGTATGTTAATTTATTATTTACTATCCTCAGTGGATTATTTGATAAACTAGTGCCCAATGCCAATATTCATTTTTCTTATTACTACGTGCATGTGGCCATATTTGTAAAAGCAAGTATGAGTGAACTGATTGTTCTTTCTTTTCTACTAAAAACTTAAGAAATGTTCAATTGATTGTTATGATTAAATCTTGAATGTCAATTCCCAGTTCTCCCATTATCTTTTAAAATTAAAGAAAAACTGTTAGTGCAGGTATTTCCATGTCTTATGTTTGGGATGTAATTATCTTCAGGCAAATAACTCTCTGTTAATGTTGATACAGAGGTTAAGATTACTAATTCATTATTACGCCATTAGACATATTTTGTCTGTTGTTAATATTTTTTTTTTCTTTCTTGAGGGGGAGCTAAATCATGTATGGAAACAGGCCATCTTAGAAACAGAATTAGATAATTAGGTAAATATCCATAGATATGTGTTTTTATGCTGAATCTTTTGACTTGCAGATCTATTTTAACTTGTTTCCTAGAGAGTGTTCTGTCTCTAGTGCTCTCATATTGTGTTTTTAGATAGAAAAATAAATATGCTCTCCTAGATGGCTAGAATTGGAATGATTTGAATTTCATTATGAACTTATGTTTGTTAATTTATAATAAAATTGTATTATGACTTATGTTGAGTTGTGTTATAGACTTATGAACTATGTTGAGTTGTGTGTTATGTTATGTATTGTATTGTATTTGGATCTTATGATTATGGTTTTTCAACTTAAGCTTGTTTAATGTTGTGTTTTAGAGGTTATTTTCTTTATCTATGTTGTTTTTATGTGTGTGTGTGTGTGTATGTGTAATTTTGCATTTTAGGTATTGTCTTATGATCCTCTACTTAAAAGTTTTCACCCCCCTTATGATCCTATAGAATCTCATGTTTAACAACATTGTGTAATTGTAACTGAAACCCTTCTTGGCATGGCTCTCACTTTCTGCAGTGATTTACCTATTTACCAAGGTGAAAAGCTTTTCCTCTCTCAATCCCTTTGAGAGTATTGGGCCTCTGGGGATGCTCAATTAGAGTATTTTGATCAGATTTATTTTTTAAAATAATCACATGCAATATCACTATATTATCTGTCATTAGGTGCTTCTGATTAATATCTGTCAGAACATTGATTTAAATGGCTCCTCAGTTTCTTTTCTTTCTTTTTGAAAACTTGCAATCAATGCATCAAATTCATTTTTCTTAAAGTATATTTTGCTTAGTAAGGTTATTTCTTGGAATCAGGCAATAGAGAACTTGGAGGTACTCGTGATCTCATAAATCAGTATAGACTTTGGCCCTACTATGAATTCTTCTGCAAGAAGTCACTCCCAGTGTCAATTTCAGAGACACATTATCTTCACAATGTGGTGGGTGACACAAAAATCAGGAAGGGAGAAGGAATGGAACTGGATCAGCTCTGTAAAAACATGGACACGAGTGAGAAAAAAACTTGCTTATGTCCTTTTGACTTGGATGTACTAAGTGAAGCTTTCCATATGAGGGATATGAATCCAGTCCACCTTTCTTCTGTAAGATTTTTCTGGCTGCACATTTGATCCTATTCTTAAAGAAAACCGAATAGTTCAAATTCACATTTGATTGTTGTGTTAAAAAGATGTGTTGTGCTGATGTGTTATACACTGGCCAGAAGGGGCTACCAAATGCAGTGCCCAAATTAGAGAACCAGTCTAGAGATCATGAGAGGAAGAACAAAAAGGTCAAAGATAAAGGTGAGAAATATAGGAAGCAGAAGCATAGATTACATCAAGTAAATAATGGAAGTTGTATAGAGAACATCAGAATTAGACCCCATGATCCTCATCCCTTGCAGTTGAAGAACCAACAAGACAAGGTTTGCTCAGTCCTTTATCCCACTCTTCTGTGTGGTGTGTTACGTTAAATTAAATGCAAAATTTATTATTTACATAAAATTTGCTGCCTGTAAAATACCAAATACTAGAAGTGTGGTATTCTATAATTTTATTGACCTTGTTTTCGTACCATAGCTAGTATATTTCATATTCTGTTTTGAAAGAGGAATCGGCATCAGTTATTAGCATTAACCATATTAAGCTAATACATGATTTTGGTTTGACTAAAATATTAACAAGTCTTGCTATTCATACAACAATTTTTTTATCCATCTCTCTCCATTGCATCATTTATTACATCTCGCATTTCTCTCTTTCTATCTTAGTCGTATAATTGGCTGTACAAATAACATTTCTTTATTAACATATTGTTGAGGTTACCATTTTTTATTGTTTAATTTGTCAAGTTGTCAATTTTTAATTATCGAGATCTGATTATGAGTTATTAAACCGTAATATGCAATATTGTTTTGTTCCTTTATGTTTTAAAGTAGTAAATGATATTTATTTGTGACTTAAATTGCACTAAAACCCAATTTTATCTCTATTTAAGTCTTTCAGAAAAGGAGGGCAGAGACAAGCAACAATGACCCTTCTGTTTGCAAGCGATAAGATACTAGAATGAGAGCAAATTTGAATTTTTTTTTTCGGGAAATACGTGATCTAATTCAGAAACTGACAGTGAACTCTGCTTTGTCACATTTAACATTTTCTGTTATCTTCTACTCTAAATCTCGTTACATGTCTTGATTTTTTCTATTTGGCTCGCCTAAATACTGAATTTCTATAGTGGATGGGGTCAGCCAAGGGTGAGGATTAAATGAACCATGGAAAGTCAATTTTAAGTGTATAGTGCGGGAACAAAAGCATATCATGTTCTGCAGTTTGTTTATTAATTAAATTAAAGCATTATCATTTTCTTTCTTTCTTTCTTTTTTTAAGTTTTGCCTTTTTGTTTTATCACTAGTTTTTCCTAGGATTTCAATTGTATTTTTTTATTAAAACAATTGATGGTGTTAATGTTTTTAAATTGGACTGATCATTAAATTGAGAAAAGTATTATTCCATGATTTGTTTGACCATCTTTGGTAGGAGTAATTATGTGTACATTTTATTATATTTAATACCATATATTATAAACTCAAAAAAATTAGAAAAAATGACTTACCCCACCGTCAATCAAGAATTTTTACACTGATTAATAACTTCTCATTATTGCTAAATTGAGAGTTCTTATAAGATATATCATATTTATATAATTTTACACTGATTTAAAATTATTTTTAATACTTTCTTTTATGTGTATGTAAATTTTTAAAAGATTTGAAGCATAATTATAGTAAGGTATTACTGGTTCTAGTCTTTATATAAAAAATAAATAAATAATTTAAGACCAATAAAACTAGGTAAGTTAGTTTAATTAATAAAATCAAATTTAAATCTTATTCCAAAAATATTAATAATGGTAATATTTAACGATATTACACATAATTACTCCTACCAAAGATGGT
>PYAF01002165.1:179120-252382 GCA_007407185.1 Glycine tomentella | reverse complement strand
AGGTAAGTTAGTTTAATTAATAAAATCAAATTTAAATCTTATTCCAAAAATATTAATAATGGTAATATTTAACGATATTACACATAATTTAAGGGATGATATTTTTTCACCAATGAATGTATTTGTATTGTTAATAGGTCAATAAATATATTCACTTGCATAAAGAATGAATGAGAATCTTTCAAAATAAATTAAAGATATAAAAAATTAACAAATAATATAATTGGATCTATGTTCTTATAAGGTCAAAATAATAAAATTATTTGTTTATTATATAAAGGACCAGAGAGAATATTATACTTCAAATTTTAAATTAATGAAAATTATATTTCATATGAAATTTCAAATTATGTAAATTTGCTCTTATAGCAAATATTACATGCAGATAAGGAGAGTTAATTGTCATGGGGACATTTATTTCACGGATAATTTTTTTAATCTCGGAAACATTTTTTCTTGACAATATAACATGGGAATATTTTGGGTATTATTAAAAAATATATTTAATTAATTATTAAAATTGGTTGGAAATATTTTTATATTTCCAAGAATGACAAAATCATGTGTGTGATTGAGTTATTTTTTCCTAGGAATATATATTATAATTAATAAATTATCTTTATTACAAAAGTTATCGTTACATACCAGGCCCATGTATTTGACGATTACAAAAATTAAAAGAAGAGCAAGAATTGCCTATTAAAAAAAGTGCGTTGGAGGTAAAGGAAAAACTATTGCAAAATATAGGAACTTGATAGTAAATCAAATTGTGGGAATATTGATTGGGCAAGAATGAAATTTGCGGGATTTTTTTTTAAAAAATTAAGCACCTATCATGAAGGAACAATGAGAAAGTAGTTAGATAGTAATTAATAAGAGATTATATATGAATTTTTACTCATGAAGAGGTATACCAATTTCATGGGAATAATTTTTGCTCCCCTCATGCTGAGACTAAATATTGATAGAATATGAGATTATGTCTTTTCCCAAAATAAAATGTTTTATAACCTCGTAATAAACATGGGATAATTTTTTTCCGATCATTTTTTTTAGAATTACTACTTAGAAACAATTCCTATATTATGTAAGAGAAATTTATAATGTTAACTTTTAAACCATACAACATAGACTTAAACTTTTATTTGTTATATGCTTTAAACTGTGATTTACTATACACACCAGACGTTAAGTGTATATTATAAGTCTGGTGTGTATAATGAATCACGGTTTAAAGCATATAACAAATAAAAATTTAAGCAATGAAAGTCATCTTGTGTTGCATTACAACCACTAATCAGTTGGTAAAAGGATTTCAGACAAGACTTAAAGGACTGCATAAGTTAGGTTAATCAAACAAGTATAATCTAGATGCATTCATCTCTAACTCTTAATGTCTTACTTTTGCTTATAATTGAGTTATATGCTTCTGCGGTTGTTTGTTTGAAATGTTGCATTTAAAAAAAAATAAAAAATTAAAGACTCAATACAACCCCGCGGTCTTGAGTCCTTGTGAAAATCAACTTATACATTTTAGTTTTTAGAGAAGTTAAATAAGCGTTTTAAAAAAGTGCATACCTTAATTTTAATTTGTAAAAAAAGTTGAGTTAGTTTACTTTTAAATTTTATTCTCCTATAAAGGTTGATAGAGAAGTTAATCCAAACAATAATAACAAGCTTCGCCAAAAAATAAATGATAACTAACAATTTACGTAAAGTACAATTCATTATTCTAATAAAGGTTTCAGCAATTGAAATCCAAAATAATCATTTCAATTTTTTCCACCATAGGTCAAATAAGAGATTATCACCTGTCATTACATTTCTAATCTACTAAAATGTTTTTTGT
Organism: Glycine tomentella; assembly: GCA_007407185.1. Taxonomy (NCBI): domain Eukaryota; kingdom Viridiplantae; phylum Streptophyta; class Magnoliopsida; order Fabales; family Fabaceae; genus Glycine; species Glycine tomentella. The sequence goes on along the minus strand of PYAF01002165.1, from coordinate 250,533 downwards.
TTTTTTTTGCAAAATGCTTTTAAATATATAAAATTATATTACAATTAAAATTCGTAATAATTAAAAAAATTGAACGTATAAATTATATTTGGAACTTTAAAGTGGCTATAAAACTACTTTTGGTCCATGGAGTCACAAGTTCTGATAAATCTGTTGTTTAAAAAGATTGGCTCATAGCCTAACAACGAAACACCTTGGAAAAATAAAACATGAAAACAAGTTGGGGCATTGAGGGTCATCATAAAGGAATCTAACTTCTGCTCTAGGTGATGCTCGATCCATCTGCAACAAATCACATTAAATACTTAACAATACAGATACATCTAATTGATTTAGACCATGACCAACCGTCCAACCCTGAAAGTAAGAATCTTCAATGCCGGTGATCTTGCAAGCACAAACCCTATCAAATCAAGTGCAGTCTTATAGGAAGTTTTAACTGTGATTTTCACATCTTGAAGCTGATTAAAGTAACAGTTACTGTAGTCAAACACCTTCGAAATCTGGTGTAGCTCCACTGCCATGCAATTGCACTATGAAACAAAGAGAAAGCTAAATCAAAATATGACAATTACAAGAACAAACTAAGAAGCATAGGTCTTCTTGGTCACCTTTATAATAAGTGTCTCTAGGTTAGAAGAACTTCCAAGTAATAAAGAAATAGTAAACAAAAGTTCTCTTGCTTCATTGAAATCTACACCATCCAATTTCAGATATTTTATAGCTTTAAGCTGCACTTGCGGATTATCTGCCTACAGACAAAATCTATGCAAAGAAAACAATGCAAAGGTGAGATATATTTGAACACATCCATCTCAAAATACAAGTTCTTAGTATAAGACAAGGCACCAAATTAAGAATGCTGGTTCATGAACCAAAATGCAACCTTGTTTCTCTTCCTGAACAACAAATAAATGAATAGGATAATTTTAGAAAATAAACAAGGGCAACCAAGCTAGGAGGTAGAAGAAATGTGACAACTGTCAATTTGTGATGAGAATATAAAGCACTCAATGCATGATGCATCATTCATTAACATAATTTATGATCGTCAAATGTTTAAACGATATTTAGAGGAATTTGTGTAGATTTTAAAAATTGAGTGAAAGTGTACATAATTTTCTTAGACTGCAAAGAAAGTTTATATAGGTTTTAAAAATAAATGACAAATATGTAATATCCTTAAATTTTGGAAAGGTTTGTGTAATTTATTCTAAATATTACTATATGTGTTTCTACATGTGTGACTATGAATTTATTTATCTTAACATTTTATTATTATTTAAAATGTAATTACTGCAAAATTTAATATCTCTATATGTTATATACATCCATTGCCAACAACTCGATATTAACTTATAAGAAAAGAAATAAGATTAAAAAAAATGAGCTTATCTCGTGAGTTAAAATTAATGCATATATAAGTTAAAATTAGCTTTAGAATTAGTTAAATAAGAGAAATGTTAAAAAATAATTTATGTATAAATTAACGTCAGCTTATAAAAAAAAATTGATTTCCAAAGAAGTAATTAAGTCAAAGCGGAAAGTACAAATAAGTGGTATTCAAAAGAATACATAAGCATTATTTAAAATTAAATCCTAATACACATATGTAAAGAACAGTGCTAACTAAACTCGGTAAGATTGAGCTTTTAAGATATCATGGTCTTAGGTACAATTTCTACTACTATACTTTCATTGCCATAAGCCCTAAAATAAAGATACCTTAGCCATGAAATAAGGTACTCTCCCTTTCCCTCCCCTAAACTTTACTAATAAAAAATGTATATTGCAGTTGTCAATTTGTTTGGAATGACAGTAAGAGCAATCAAACTGTTCAATTGCACCACCATCTAAGTGAATGATCCTAGAGATCCTAGGAGGGACACTAGATATGAAGCAAGGAAATACCCACAAAATTTAACCCTCAGACACAAGTACCAAATGGAAGTAGTCTAAAACTACTGTGTTTTCATCCTTTCCCCCTCCCCCCAGCCCAACCACATAGTAGTGTATGATGCTTCATCTGATCATCATCTCAGTTCTTTTTTTCCCCTCTCTTTTGGAAACATTGGTACAAAATTCTATTTCTTGTAAATTGAATTGTAGCACCTTTTGTTGTCATTGTAGTTTTCTCCAGATATTACCTAGGTGGACTAAGATCAGCACAAGGGCATAAAGAATACAGAGATACAGTGACATGTCAAAGAAGCAAAATTGTTCGTGTGGTCATCTGAAGTTGCAACAACGAGCTCGGCCTCTAGACAATTTGTCCCAAAGACAGATCATCTGCCTTGGTGATTGGTAATGTGCAGTGAAGTAGCCCTCCATGCATCCATACTGACAAAACTTCCAATTATGGGAGTACTGGACTGCTGCCATGGTATTGTTATATCGCTCAACCCACATTCCCATACTTACATCCTCCATTTTAAACAGCTGCCAAATAATATACTTCAGTCACCTATAATTTTAATTGATGTGGCAACTTGGAAAGGGAAGGGGAGGATTGCAAAAGGTAAAATACAGATAAAAATTTAAAAGGTTAACCAACCCTTAGTTTCCTATCCTTGTGTTGAGATAGGATGAAAGTAACAATATCACTAGAAATTACATATGCAGGCCCATTTGCATAAGGAGGATATACTTCTTCTGGCCATTCCTGCAACAACAATGCACAACACCTCAGAGAATGGAACAAGAACAATTTACAACATTCTATGCATTCTCCGTACTTGCCAACAAATATATTTTAAACAACCACAATAACCAAGGAAAAGAATCCAATTACAGAACAGAAATATAATTATGAAACACTGCTGCATCCTACTACAAAGTGTCAATCAAAACTAGCAATGTGTTGCACCAGTGCACTGGCACGTTCCAGTAATATATAAAACAACTAAAATCATATTTGCACTCCTATGCTTACTAACTAGAAGTAATTGTATTGCTAAATCTTGAGATTTTAGCCCACCCTTTAGGACCCTATTTGGACAAATAAACATCACCCACACAAGTGGTCATGGCAGCAAAGCAGTTGGTCTAGGGTTTCTATTCTCCCATGTTTTTAAGACCCTATGTAAGGCAAAACAAACTACACTAACATGTGTTGGGGGTGTAATAGGATATAAAGAGAATTATAACCCTAATATCTACATACTATATTTAAGCTCCAAGGAGAGCTGCCAATTGATTGTTAAAATTAACAAACAAAAGAAATAAATGATACAAAATTCATGTATGTAGTAACTATCATACCTCATAAGTGACTGCCCATTTGCCATTTCTCAGAGGCCGATGCCGAAGATTGAGATTGCCCATATAAAGGGACTTTTCCTGGGGTACCTTCTCAATTTCCTTCAAGACAGTATCAACCCTTATAAATGTATCATCATCACATTTCATAACATATGCAGCAGTCACATTCTGAATCTGCATAAATGAACGTTAACTTCTTTACTCTATAGAACACACAAAAAAAAAAATAATAATAATTAAAGGAATCGGGGGTGGCAGGGACAGTTTTAAGTGGCTGAAAGAATTGAACTCACCCCAAACTCACTAATGGCTACAGTTTTAAGCACAACAAGCTCATAGCGGTCCATAAAGGGCAAAATGACAATATCACCAAAGTAAGCAGCCTCCTTCTTCAACACTGCATTTACTTCCGTTCTTGGATTCTTTAATTGGCACAAAAACAGAAAATTTAGCCATATAATATCACTACAAGGAAGACATGAAACAAAAATACACACAATGCCATCTAAGAATTCCAAACAAACCCAAAAGGGCCAAAACTAAAATTTTCATTTGTACACTTAGATTGCAATTGCATTCTATTTCAAACAGACATTTCAACATGGAAATCAAACATCTTAACGTATATTTCTGATTCTATCACTAAGCCCAAAGTGGAAAATCAGTGTTGGCAACCAAACCTGTAGGATTACAAATTGAGGAAGTATTATGCACAAGCAGTCAAGGTAGGTTCCCTTATATCAACTTGTCATGAACCAAGTACCCCAAAAGCTCAAGCTATAGGGTGAAAGCAAAGCACAAACAATTTTTTTATTAAACACATCCCTCATGCAAGATCTGTATGGGCTTTAAGCATGGACTATGGATAAACCTAGCCAACTGTGTGCTAAAATTTAGCTTTTATTAAGAATAAGGGAGGCAATAAGGGTTGAACTCTGAACCACATGATCATAAAGGCTCTTATACCATGTCATGAACCAAATATCAAAAAATCATAAGTTTTTAGGAGAGTGAAAAAGCAAATGAATGGTTTGTATATCAAACACAACTGATGTAATGATTTATGGTTTAACCTAAAACGTCAATCTTGTCCCATGCATTTGTAATTGATTTACAGCAACAACATTATGTGATGAGATTGTAAGAATAAAAGTTGCACTTGTAGTCATCTTATTCAAAGAAGCTAGCTTCATGGAACCCAAAATAGCTTAGTCAAGGTGATAGCTATTCCTAAAAGTCTGTTATCACTCACATAACATGCTTAAGTCACATAACAAAGTCAATGGGTTACATTGCCAATGACGGATCACATTTTTGCAAGACAAATTTTGGTCCTAAAGTATTTTTTCCTTTTGCTTTCTAAAATAAATTTCAGTAGTACATATCATGTTAGGCTTTATTAGACCCAAAAATATTTTATCAATTGCTATAAAATATAAGTCATACCTTCCAATACCCAAATGTCAAATTATAGTACCAAACTCCAAACAAAGAAGCATAATTAACATGCTTGGTTAGTTGGTTATGTGAAAAACTCATAATAAGAGCTCAAGTTTTCTTCTGATTTGTTTATTTTATTTGAAAGACCACACCCTTACGCAACAAATGAATTTGATACAAGCTCTTTGAAACCCCACACCCAGATTCTATTTGCAATACCTTCATAACCAACAGATTAAGAGACTCAAAAGCTCCCCTTTGAAGCTCAAACCAGAGATTCTATCATTGCCCCCATCATTATTTAAACCCATTTTACCATGAATTAACCCTAGGAAGGTTGTCTTTCTCTTCTCTATGAAGTTTTTTCTGTGTCAGTGTGTCATATGTCTTTCTTGGAATCATGCGTCTCTTTGTGCTCATGTCTGAGTGAATCACTTATATACTTTTATGCCAGATAAAAATAAAGACAGAAAACTTACTAGTGCAACAAAGAACCGTGCTATTACATCTGAAGACTTGATTGCAGCTGATTGCATCCATGTCTTTCTAACTGCCATACGTTCTGCAAAGTGATTTGAAGCTGAAAGAACTCCAATAAAAAGTTTAATAGGATGTTTAGGTAAAGGTCTGGCTTTCCAGGTCTCTGACATTTCCAGTACTCTTTGAGGTGAGAAACTTGGATGGGAAGTAGGAAGAGAAGTAGCATAAATTGAATGAACATCCACATCCCCTTTAATTGCCAATCCTGTAGCATCCTCAAGTGTAAATCCCTGAAGATTAGACAAAAAAACGTTAGACAGGAAAAAAAAAACTGTGACCATAGAAGTAAATTATAGAAAAATGGAAATATGTTCCATGTATTCTCAAATTTTAAGCTATAAGAGTCACCCTTCAGCATGTAGAACAGGAGTTATTACCATTATCACAAATTATTGAGGGTAAACCAAAATTCTGTATCTATAAAACCTATAACATGTACAAAAGGAACTCACCAGAATTTTTTGAACTCCAATACAATAAAGTTAAAGCAAATAAAAACTTATATCTCACCATATTATTGTCATTAAGAAGCTAGATATCGCAATTTCACACCATCTAGATGTTTAGTAAAAACATTGGATGAAACACCTATATTATCTCAAGAATCTCAAGAAACTTACAGTCCGATATGGAAATGAAGTTACATGGCGACCCCCAATATTAATATGGTATCCATCAACACCAGCACGCAATGTAAGGACAAACATTCTGCCCTCTACTAAAGGAAATGGCCAGGTCATTTCTGGCTTTTGCTCACGCCCTATAAACCGCTTAAACCAAGATGTCATCTTGGACTCTTTAGCATCTAAAATGTCATTCCGCATCCATTTCTCACACCGTCTGTATCCATCAACTGCCAAATATAATAACAAAAATTATAAGGATAGAAACAGACAGATGTTAGGCATCACCAGACTCCCCATAAACAACTGGAATATCATATTGACAATAAAATAAAAATATTCATAAAACAACTAAGACATAAGATCCTATTACTAAGTAGTAGTACATGATATATCGACACTATAACTTATAACTACAATAACCATTACATATATTATGCTTTATAGCTTTATGTAAAATACACCAACCAGGAAGGTAAACCTTATCTTTCTGTTGACCATGCAATGACCAAGAATTAAGGTGTGCATATTTTCATGATTGTTTTTCAACCTTTGTTATTCCACCTTTACAATGATATCAAATTTATATTTTACAATAATGACAATGATGGAGACTCAATTCTGCAGCACTTTCTTTAAATATGACACACATCAAGATGAATATGAAATATGATATATCATACCAAGCATTTCTTCTTCATCCCCAGACGGCAGACCATCACATCTTTGAGAGGTTCCCCAGTGCATTCGGTAACAGGTATTATGCTCAATTACTGGCTGTTTGCTCCAATCCCCCCTTATTCGAGGATTCAAGTGAAGGATCTTTGGAGGATCCTCCCCATCCACTGACTTCAGCCCTTGCAATTCAACCATGAATTGGGAAACTGAAACTAATCCTCCACCTCTCTTCATCTTGGCAAGCTGGGGAACATACTCCTTATGAGCATAATGGGGTGTCCCCACCACAGTGATTGAAGAACCAGCTGCAAGCCCACAGGGAAGAAACATCAAATTATCTCCTTTAATCAACTCATCCCCATTCATTGACAGCCAAGAAGGGCATGACTCGGGCTTTCCATCAAGGATGGAGTTTTTTATTGACCCCTTCTCGTCAACCTTATCTACGTCCTTCCAAGCCTTCAACCCCAATATCCATGCCTCATCCGCCATTCTCTCAAGCACAGACAAATCATTGGTCCTCTTATATTCCCGCATTATCTTCCCAGTTATCCTACCATATCGTGGTGGAATCTGCTTCGGAGACTCCGGAAAACGCTCTTCCTCCTTCCTTGGCTCCGTGTTTGGTCTCAAGGGGGCACCCTGGTCCCTATTATCTTCCAATCTCCTATGAAATGCATCTTTATAAACAGAACTCACAAAAGACTTGCTCAAATCTGAATCTTCAGAGTCCCCAACAGCTGCCCCCTCCAACCTATCTTCACTCTCATCCCCACTTAACGTTGATACAATTCTCAAAAACTGTGGAAACTTGCATGACACAAACAACAAGTACAACACCCCAATGCCAAACAAAAAATGAGACAATCTAAACCTCCTCGAGTTGGGAGGATCACTTTTCGCTCTCTTCATCTTCAAAACAACAACACACTTTACAAACACAAGAACAATCTCCTCTCCTCACAAGACCAAATTTTGAAGGCAAACCCACATTCAAATTTTCAACAAAAAAAAAAAAAGCCATGCATTAGGCAATATAACCGAGCATTTTTCACGAGAATTTGAAGAATCAAACCTCAATGAAGAGGGAGTGATCGAGTTTCGGAAATCAACCAATGTAACAAGGCATCAACAAATTGGGAAGAAACCCGTTTCAAGTGGACCCCGGAGAACCCTTAAAGCTTCAAGCTTTAGACAGAACTCCGCGAAAAACTCGATCTCCACCCTTGAACCCTAATGCACAACCCTGCTATAATGATGACAATTGAAATGAAAACGAAGAGGAGGGGACCCAGAATTTTAAAATTAAAATAAAAATTAAAAAATGAATGTTCGTTACTTTATTGTATTATTTAATTTAATTCAATTCTTATTCTTATAGCTGAATTTCCGATACTAACTGTGTACCCTATTTAATGTCTTTCATTTGCAAGGAGGGTATTTGGAATTTTGTTGTACTGTTGCCATTAGTCAGGAGGATGAGTTTTTTTTCTTTTGCTGTATAAGGAGGAGGAGAAATATTAATATTTAATAGACATAAATAATCCATCACAGAATTTTTCATGGTTTGAAATTTATTAAAAATTATTACATTATTACATTAGATATGAGTTTTACACTTTTACTTTTATTTCTAGTTCACTACCTTTTATTAAATGTTAACTAATGAATAAGAGTGTGAAAAAAATATTATGTTATCAATATCTCTCTAAATATTAAAGAGTATTGAAAGTGACGGCATTTTTAATTTTCTTATAATTTAGTTTTCGTGTAAACCGGAGTACTTTCTTTTACAAGGAGGAAATAAAATACAATTTGTGACATTGGTTAATTCAATTGGTATTTTTTTAATTTGTAATAATAATAATTTATTAACTTTACTAAACCTCTTAAAAGAGAGCACAAGACGTGCGTTTTTAATATATATTTTAGTCTATTCATTTCTTCCAAGACTTCATATTTCTATTTTTATAATAAAATAGTTATTTATTTACGGAAAAAAACAATTTGTTTAATGGAAAAAAATGATTTGCTAAATGGAGATATGAACAACACAAAATGTAAGTTCCTTCTCATTATTAAGCTGAAAAATCATTTAAATTTAGTTTATTTTTCCTTTCTCTGATAATCTGATTATATATCTTTTTCGTAAAACCCTTTTTGTTTTCATCATTTTGGGCATATGTGCCTTGCTTCAACATTAATTAGCTTTTCTCATGTATTGGTACCTTGTTCGACTTTCTTTATTATTTATTAGTTAAGGGAACCACGTTCTCATTATTTGCCGGCCTACGTTTCTTACTTTCTTGATGCCTAAGAAGTTTGCATCAAACAAAAGGAAAACAATGAAAATATCGATTAGTTGGCAAATTGACAAGGTTATTCTTTACCTATATAAGTTTAAAGTAAGATGCTAACTTAAACTTGGTCTTTCATTTACTGTAGATTTTTTCATTTGGAATGATCTTTAGTGAAAAATAAAATATGAGATTGTCAATAAAACTTACTTAAAACTTTATATCACATGAAATATATTTAAGTATGTTTAAAAATAGTTGTATGATGAATAATTTATACAAATTAAAATTTCATATTATATGTTTAAATAATAAATAAATAAGTTAGCCTATAAGTTGAAATGACTTTCTTAAAATCTTAATCATTTTTTAGTGTTACAATAATGACATTTTTTTAGTCGACTATCATATACTTTCTTTTTTTAACATAAAGATCAGTATAATAAATTTTGTATCTTTCAATAAAACCTAATTTTCTCCAGTATAATTAAATAAGATTTTCTATAAACTAAATTTTTATGTTAAACAAGTTAGATAATGGAGTTTTATTATGTAATTTATTATTTCATCCCTACATCATTATTAGGGTTAATTACATTGATCACTCCTTATGTTTATCATTATTACACTTGATACTCCTATGTTTCAGTACATTACTTTTAGTCCCCTTTCCCAAAAATTGTCTAAGTTATTTTAAAAAATAAAATAGAAATAAAATATAGTTGTATGATAATCCAAATTTACTCCTTCATTTTAACATTGTTGATTAGGATTGGGGTGACATCTCCTTTTTTGTCTACTTCCTCCATTATGCCTGTCTCTGACGCCAACTTTCTCCACCACTGTGACGTCAAAGAAGAGAGAAGAGGTTAAGAGAGGGTCATGCGAGAACGAGTTGAAGATCAGAACATAGAAAGTTTGATTTCTGAAAAAATAAATTGAATACAAATTAATAAAAGGGGACAATATAATTCACATACTATTCCGCTTTTGTCAACAGCATTGCTAGATACTCTAAATTATGTAAATACAAATTATCCTTAATTATGGAACGTGTGTTTATTTTTTGTTGTTGGTGTGGTAGTTAAGTAGTACTGATTAAATTGAGTTGAAGTTTTTGTAAAACCCAATTATCCTTAGTTCCATGAGAAATTGATAAACCTGCAACTTGATTTCTTATATGAAAGTTGTTAAAGTTCCAATGTTATAGTGAACGAGAGATATATAGGGAAAGATTTGAAGTCCAATTATAAAAAATTGTCTTGCAGCATTGCAATGCATGGGAGTGCAAAAAGCTTCAACATAAAATTCTTTCTCTTATCCATATTGAAATCTATTTTCTCTCTACAACTGCTTTTTTCTATTTTTTAAATCCCTTGTTTAAAGGAGGAAAGAAAATAACATTTTAGGGGAAAAAATAATCAAATGTCAAATGGATTGCACGTGATTTATTTATGTCAAACATTCAAATGATGTTAACATGGGAACGGGCATCTGTTGTTATAAAAATTGGCCTAGTCATCACCCTGATTGAGCTATTGGATCATATATTCAATAGGTGGGTTGCTTTATTAATTTGATTTATATTTTAAAAAATTAAAATATATATAATATACTTAAGAAAATGTAATCAATTCATACTTTTATATTCCAAAATAAAAATTATTTTCATGATCAAACTATAATATTATATAATCATTTGTTACTATAAATTATTTATAATTATTATCATTAAATAACTAAGAAAATTCTTATTTTCGAGGATTAAATAAAAAAGTTATTGAATAACCATAAATAAGTCTGGTGAAAATATATAAAACATATAAATATTATATCATAATCAATATAATAATAATTAATTATTATATTATTATCAAGATAAATAATAATAATTTTATAGAAACATATTATATATCAGTCAATAATTAATTATTAACAATTTAACATGTTATAGAAATTAAAAAAAAAAAAAAAAAAACTTCTCCATGGAATCACCAAGTCACCAAGTCTCATCAAACTCATTCAAGTCAATTTGGGCCAATTGAATTTTCAGTCCTGCACCTTAACCGAACCGTCCTGCACATTGGATCTCAGTCCAATTAGATGAGCCAATTTTAATAACTATGGGTGTAACCATCCTTAAAAATTAAGGAGCTTTTTTTAGGAATAAAAAATATAAGGTTGTTAAACGTGTAATAAGTGCAAACATTAGGGAAAAATTTGTGTAATTTACTCTTATAATTATTTTTATATTTAAGATTATGAAAAGGATAAATATTATTAGTTTATCATCTCTTATAATTATTTTTATATTTAAGATTGTGAAAAGGATAAATATTATTAGTTTATCATTTGAATTGAGCATCAGTGTGAATTTACTGATGTGGATTGTTTTAGCTTAACTAAATATCTCGAATTTGAGTTTGAATATGTAGCTACATTAAATACTCGGAGAAAGAATTTTATCATTCATAATAATTCTTTTTGACTCAAAGAGGATTGAAGATGCATGTGGTTTAGACATTTTTTATTTCTTTAGAATAGAGTGAAATAAAATTGAATCAAATGATATTTATTTCATTTCATTCCACCTAATAACTTTATTTTCTGCAAGTTTTTTTACCAAAAAATACAAAAAAAAATATTTATCTAAATAATACGACTAAAAAAAATTACACCAATAATACATTTTACTATAAGCAAGTGAGAAATCGGTTCCTCCAAATCATTTTTATAAACATCTTTTTTTTTGTATAGAACTAGTCATGAAATTGATTCATTGGAACTGATTTCATAATCTGGTTTTTTTTCATGTTTTTTGTTTTTTTAAAATTGTTTTTATTTTTTAATGTCTTTTATTTATTTATTTTTTATTTTTTAATCATCCATATTTATGTTTAAATTATTTGAACTAAAAATAATTTTATTTTGTATATGTTGTTAATTTTTGCATATTTTTTGTTTTATCATTTTTTGAAGAGTTGAAATCTTTTTGTATATGTTGCTGTTAAATTGTTTGAACTGAAAATATTTTAATATTTCTCTAAAAAAATTAAAATTTATTTGTTGTTAATTTTCTTGTTTGTCAATTTCTAAATTTGACGACTTTAAGATCCAATAAAGTTAAGTGTATTGGAAGTCAGACATGAGTTATAAAGATCTACATTCTTCCTATTTTGCATCTTGTAATCTAATAGTAGTACTCCCTTAATCTTTTATAAAAAAAAAAAAAGAATTAGATCACTTAAAAGTATGTGCATTTTTCTTAAAAAATATATTTAATAATTAAGAAAGCTAATAAAAATATAAAGTAAGAAAATTTAAAATGATTCTTTTTTATTTCGTTGACCATTTATTTTATAAGGATGTTATTTAATAGGTAAGATATTATACTACATTTTTTAATTTGTATTTTTCCTAAAATACATATCTATAGTCCATACAAGTAATAATTCTAATATGCATCTTCTTATTTTATGAGTATTTAGATATTTATATTGAATGTTTTTTTAAACATTAGTTAAACAAAAATATTTTTTTATATGATAGTTATAAATCATAAGAAAATATTTCAACTAAAGTTAAATACAATATAAATCATATGATAGTCCATACAATATAAATCATTGATTTTTTTAATAAAAAATACTATTATAGATAAATTATATTTTTTTATGAACTAATATATATAAATTAGTAAAAAAAATTAAAACAAAAAACTTAATTTTTCTTAGAAAAAACTCTTTTGAAAAAAAAAACAATTATGAAATCGGTTCCCCAGAAAATTCGATTTTTGGGGAACCAAAGTACTGTAAATAAAATAAAACAAGTGAGAAATCGATACTTGCTACAGTAGTAGAATGCATCATTGATGTAAATATTTTTTGGGTTGAATTATTTGGATAAATATTTATATTTTTGTATTTTTTGGGTAAAAAAACTCTTATTTTCTTCCACTTAATTGTAAAACAAATATAACTAATTTATTCTATATTCATTTTTAATTTTTAATAATATAATAAAAATGTTTCAACATGATGACACTCAGTGTGCCTAATTTATCCCTCAAGCTAAATTCCAAACTATAAGGAATCATCCGAGATTAAAAAAAAAATAATAATAAGTGAAGAATCGAGATAGAGAAGCAACAAAAATGGTTATCTTGTCATACCAACAAATGATTTCTCTCTTTAAAATCTCACTTCACACCAAAATGCATATAAAAAATCAGTCGTAAATTAAAACCTTTCGAGAAAATTATGGTTTAATTAGAATAGTGGTTAAAATTAATTAATGACTACTTGAAAACAGAAATTTTCGCACATATTAAGAACGAATTCAATTTTGAAACCTGTGTACCTAAAATATTTCTTGCAAGAACTCGATATCATTTGGCCCTATCTGACCTTGTGTGTTGTTTCGAAAACGAATGCATGGCACTCAGAGCAAAAGGTAACGAAATAGTAATGAGAATTGTTTTAATTAGCAAAATTTATAAAGTATTGGGATATCATTCGGTAGATTTTATTTTTTTTCAATTAATACAAACTCTTCTTGCGTCGCACTGTTATAATAAGATAGATTTTCCTCTCTTAAACTTTCCTATTAAAATAAGTTATTTACTTCTCAAAAACCTTTTTTTGGCTCAAAATCTTGGAAAGTTAAAAGTCACAAGAGTCCAACACATAATCGACAAAAAAATGCAAATTTGATTCTCCCATTTTTATGCTTTTTTGCTCTCTTCATTTTATTACTTTGGTTTGTATCATTTGTTATAACTTAGAACATTGGTTAACTTTGCCCATTTTTGTTGGCTCTGTGCTGCCATAATTTCCAACGTAGATATCAGTGTTGTCACTAAATAAGGGTTTGATTTGGTCCCTAAAATTGGAAGCTGACGACTTTAGAGAGGTATAGACTTTGCTTGGAATTTCGCTACTTTGTCAAAACTTGTATGGTGGGGACATTTCATAACCATGGCTACATTATGCACACTGATGAGCCTCTCAATCCTACATCTTTAGAAACGGAATTCACAGTATTACCAAGTCCCACTCTAACAAGAGCATTACCCTTGCATTTTAACTATAAATTTGCTTGTGCCGCACACTAAGAAAAGTTCCATATCAACATATTTATGCAAGTAGTTTCATTCATTTATAATGATAAATTGAGAGAATGAGTCATGCGACAACGATAAAATTGTGTCTTGGTGACTTGTTAATCATAAATTCAAATCCGAAAACAGTCTCTTTGCATATGCAAGAGTAAGGTTACGCACAATATCTCTCTCCCTTAACTTCACATAAGGATGAACCACTCGACAATGAGATACAAAATTTTTTTTTATAACGATAAATTGACTTTTTTTATCCGTAAGAATTGAAGACATGTTAGGGAGTTTACAATAACTCACACCCCTAGTTCAACCAGTTAGACCCCCTCCACAACGATAAATTGATTGCAAACAAATTCAAAATAATTGGAAAGATCAAACACGCGGTATTTTAAAACTCTGCTCACTCCTTTTGAACCCCAGCATTTTCATTCAGTTTTCACCCATCATAATAAGAAAGAAATCACAATGGTAAGCCTAAATTTCAATAAATTTAGGTTTAGTTGAACTAAAACTGGAGGAACAAATAGTATTAAAAAGGCAAACTCTCTAAAAGTGGGAACTATTATTTCTTTAAAAACAAACTTAATCATACATGCACTAAAAGTAACAAGGTGGTATCAGCATACCTGGGTTCGAAGTAACCACTTGACCTTAAGAAGAGAGTGTAGCCCTTGGCACCAAATAAGCGATTATAAGTACCAACATGCACTCAACCAAGCATATACATAAAACCAAAACCACATAACAGTAATTTCCATTGTAGTAAAGCCCTTTTCCCCCTGGTACTCACAAGGCCATACTCTCGAAAGGGATTATTAAGGATTGAAAAACATAACCATAGTTAATAATCCATTAGGCCCACAAACAGGTGTAACATGGCATAATTAAATACTCCATTTCTCAAAGGCACAATTTATGCTGAACCTTGCAAAAATTAGAGGAGGAGCAAAATCAAAGTTTTCCCTTGTCTTCCTCCTTCATCTTCTTCTGCCACCTTCTCTTCTTGTAATCCAGCAACATCTGGGGCATCTTCTCCATCAACTTCGCAGTGTTTGCGCGCTTCTCAGCAGAAATCCTATCACATTTGTGTCCTTTCCTCCTGGTTTTCATCTCCTTCCTTTCAGGATCGTAGGGCCAATCTTCCCCAGCAAGGAGGACTTCCTTGCGAATTCTAGCACGATGCCTAGCACTGATACTCAGCGGCTTCCATGCCCCCAGCTCCCAGTATCCCCACACACCCTTGGCAAGCTCATCCTTATATTTCCCCAACTTCTCACGCCAAGGATACTGATATTCTGCTACCGCCTTAGCCACCGAACTAACACCTTTGCCCGCCATTACATAACAACCTCTTTTTCTCTACACATAACATAACAACCTCAATCAGACAAATTCACAAACACCTCCTAGGCTAACATATTTTTTTTCCTTTTTAAACCAAATAAATTGATGTTACCAACTTCATTTTTCACAGTTGTTCTCTGAAGGAGTAACACATTAGTAAAAAAAGAAAGAAAAGAAGTACCGTTCAAATAAAAAAAAAGGGTCTAAATTTAATTTAATTATAACAAAAAAAAGTGATTATGTTCCAGGGAGGTAAATCATAAAGTCAATTATGGTGAATAAAGTAAAGCAAACAAAACACAATTTAGGTCACGAATACAACACAGAACAAGTGGGATCTAGTTCATAAGCGAGAAAAATTAAACAAATGAAGTAAAAACAAAGTTAGACTTACACTTTGTGGGATTGTCGAACCCTCTTGAGTAATTCACCTAAGAAACAAAAAAAATTAAACAATTAAGAAGAGAAATACAGTGATATGATAGCGAGCAAATCCTCTAATAACCACTACAAGAAGAAATGAGCACTTAATTTGGCACCATTACAGTGTCAATAGATGTGTCTCTTTTCAACAACAGATGAACCCTAGCTCGCTTAGCATTCAGCCATGTTGTAAGGTGGGCCAGTATTTTAGACCCAAAATAAGTTAAGCGGAGTGGACTAGGCCAGCCCACGAATTAGCCCGTTATTTTTCTTCTTCTTCTTTAGGCTGTGTTTGTTTTGAAGAATAAGAGTGATATACAAGAGAAATTTTATACTTTTTTAATGTGGAACTCACATCTCTTACACTTTGCTTTAACTTAAAAACTTATCTTTTATTTTCATCCTCTCAACCAAACACACCCTTAATAAAAAAAAAATACTACTAGAAGGAAATGAGGTTGATGGGCTCATCATTGGGCCTAAAGATAGAACAGTTTTTTTTTCCTTCTTTTTAATGGGTTATCAAAATAAAAGGATGACAACTATAAAATAACGAAACAGAAATCAGTGCATAGCCACAAGAACATAGCCACAATTAGGGGTGAAAATAGGCCAGGCCAGGTCAGGCTTTGATAGGCCTAAGCCTGACCTATTTCACTATCATTAAGCTTAAGCCTGGTTTGTTACCTGTTAAAAATAAGTTATTAAAGCATAAGTTTGGCCTGCATAAAAGTCTGGTCTGGCCTGAAAGCCTGTATACAAAGGCTGATTAAATAAAAAAATAATTAAAAATAAAAAATTAACGTAATATCGATGCACACCGACAGCCCCTACCTCAAACTGAAGCCCAAAATGCGATCCTCCAAGTTTAACTACTCCATGGTAAATGTCCAGACCATTGGAGCTGACTTGTGTTACACTTGGTTTGATAGAGATTTGAGTGTTGCTAGAGTCATTCTATGAAGTAGTCATAATTCTTATGTGTATAAGTTTGTCAAAATCAAATAGACCTATTTTACTTATTCCCACACTTGCCATTCATCTTCATTAGTATATATATTATATAGACTTTATGTCATTCATCATACACTATATTATTGTTAATAAGAAAAAATATTTTTAGAAAAATAAATATATTATTTTTAAGTTTTAATATATATATATATATATATATATATATATTAAATAGGCTAGCCTGATAGGCCTAACAAGTTTTTTTTAAAGCTTAAGCCTGACCTTTTTATTTAAACAGACTTTTCAAAAAGCCTTATTATGACCTTTATAATAAACAAGTTAGGTCAAACCAGACCTTAAATAAGCCAAACCAAAAGCGCCTGATAGCTAATCTGGCCCATTTTCACCCTTAGCTACAATCAATATACATTCAACATTCATCATCACCAAACAGCACAAAAAAGATTATTAACAATAATGAGTGCAAAGGAGAAGGCTGGCGGGGCCGGTGGGGCTGGTGGCGGTGCGGTGGCTGTGTGGTGACGGCGAGACTTGGAGTTGGAGGCAGTCAAAAGACTCAAAACGTAAATAAAACTTAAGGACCCTACAGGGTAGTTTGGTTGTGGGGGAGAATTTTAAAAAATAGTGTGAGTCACGCGTTACTTTTTCTCTATTTTAATTTAAATATTCAATCTCGTTTCTCTTCGACACCACCAAACATATCCGTAATAGAGCATGCTCAGGAAATGAAGTGAGTGGGCCTCTCTTTGTTTTGGCCCAATAATAGAACTTCCTAAGTCTAAGAATTAAAGGTCCACAGATAAGTTGAATGTGTGGAGCTAAAAAGTTTGAATCTTAAGTGGCCTAGCTATTTTAAGACCTGTATACTATGTGGTATGAAGGTTAAACGGATTGTTCGTGTACCCAAATTCAAATGTATAACTCCAGTATATATAAAGGAAATAAATGTGTTTGGTGTACATATTTTATATCCATCTTATCTTTGTAATTACAGTCATACATTATTATATTTTATCATTATAACTATTTTCACATGTCTAAAATTAGACACTATTTTCTATTATCTTTTATTATTAAGAAAAAAACATGAAAGGACAATTAGACACGAAGTGCTGTTTTTTCCTATAATGCCATCATGGAACTCGGCCAACCTTACTATTGGACTTATATTGAAAATCACAACTACTTTAATTAATTGTTTTTTAATATGTCACCTGGTTACTTAGAGTTTTTTCATTTTATTCTATCAAAATAATGTACTTCATAATATTTTTATTTCAAATAAGATGTGATAATTCGAAAATGTCATGTAAACATTTGTTTTTTTGTTTTACGAATGTAAACATTTAGTTTGAGACTACTTTATAGAATTAATATTGTGATTATATATGAGTTTATATTAAGTAGAATAATTAAGAAACTCAATGTGGTACTTAAGTTGCAATGATTGGAATTTGTTAAGAATTGGATCACAAAAAAACCCACGTATGAAGTGTATAAAACAACAGTATATCAAATACTTAACAAATATAAGCTCACTTTGACATTAGTCAAGTGAAACTTAACTCTAATTTTTTAAACAATATCTTGAATATGAACATTATAAATGAAAAAAAAAATAATCGAGATGGAAAATTCTATTAAAAATAACTAGGAAGATTTTTAACTAAAATTAATCATTAATATTTAACGAAATCAATAAATATTTTGCACCTATAACATAGTATAAAAATCACAAAAATATATAAACATATAGGGACATAAATAATAATTCAATTTACAAATTAAGGAAGTCAGTTTAGCTATATACAAACATATCGATGTTGGATGACATAGTTATAACTAATATGTTTAAATTTTAATTATGTGCTTACTTGTTTTGGATATCATCTGACAATAATATGATTTTTTTTAAAGTTAATTTACATTAAAATATTTGAATCTAATTTGAATGTATTATGAGTATAAAATTACTTTTATATTATTATTTGATGATGTGCTGTTAGGTTAAATAATTATATATATGAATAGAAAATAAATAATTATATATATGAATAGAAAACATCATCTATTTCTCCCGTTAAAAAAAAAAAAATCTGTTTCTAATCCTATGATATCACCATTGTTCTTTTATTTTTTGGACAAAATATCACCATTGTTTTTGTTCTCGACGATTCCGAACCACTGTCTTTCTTTTAATAGATTTTGCCTTTTAAGTTATAGATGTAGGCCACTGTTTGTGCTTCTTCTATTGATAGTGATAATTTTAGTTTGACTAGCAAAATCTTGTCGTTATATGAATTGAAGAAGCACTTCAGGACAACACCGAAGCTCCTCTTTCTCTGGTCACGAATGAAGCAAATAATAGGCGGAATGAGCACTTGTTGATATTTTTAGACCCTGAAAAGTGATTCCAACATCAAAAGATTGCGGCTACGCCTAGCTTAGCTTCACTGTGAGAGAAGATCATATCCAGAGCTACCAATATTTATTATCAAGAATAGATACGGCGTTTCTTTTTGCACATTAGTGTCTGCCATAACATGTTTGGTCAATCAATAATCATCAGCAAAGTGAACTATTCTGTGTTTTTTTACCAGACAATTTTCACATATACTTTTATCTCTTTCTTTCTTCACTGTTATGCTGCATTATGTATATTGTTTTTCCTCATTTTTTTATCACAATTTAGGTTTATATAGTCTATGACGTAAAATTATGGTTTTTAAACGAGAATTATGTTTTAGTTATTGGTTTCGAGGTAGAATCTTAATAAGTAATTGTATTAAATATTTGAAAAAAATATTATCCAAAATAATTTTGTCTAATGTGAAAATATCTAATTGTATATTTAGAGCTTAAAGTCAAGATTATATGTGAGAATAATCCACATGCATGATGATATTTTTAAGAGTAATTTTACTTTTATAGTTAAAGGCATATGTATATTTATTATTGCCTATAAAGAATATTATATTTATTATTGTACATGAATATATTATTATGTTTCTTTTTTAGAAGCCACAAGAATATTTTATATGAGAGATAATTATATTCGAAATAGGTAGAGCATTGGGGATAAAAAAATCTCTTTAGGTAAAAATTTAATGCAATTACATATCCAAATTTAATCATTAGTTAAACAAAAATAATTTTGCATCATTGATCCACAAATTCGATAATTGTTATGTTACTTTAGTACAAATGTATAATATGTTATTAATATTCTACCTTATTATATAATAAAAAATATATTTTAAAAATATATTTAATTAGGACGGTCAAATTACAGATTTATAATTAAAGATCGGTTGAAGTCATGTTTTCATTGGGTTTTCTTTTCCGGCAAAAAAAAAAAAAACATATATATTATATAAAAATAGATAATACAAGGGTACCAGGGGAACCAAGATCAAATACTACACTGCAAACCCCATCTACCCAGCTCATATATATGTTTTCATTGGTTTAACTACTCCTATTTTGTTTCTAAAAAAAAAAAACTACTCCAATTTTGTACGAAAGTAAAACAAACGAACTACTCCAATTTGAAAAGCATTATATATTTGACTGAAATCTAATTAAAACCCAGGTTGGTTCGTCTCAAAGCATAGCCCTAATTTATTCCCTATGGCCTACACTATCTAATTGATTCCTCAGCTAGATCTTAAAGTGCTTTCTAAATTAAAACATCATATTTTGTAGCATTATTAAATCCCAACAGTTGGTATTCCTTGGACCAAAAGATATTACTAGTAGTATTGTAGTAATAAACTTTATTAGTTAAAAAAATATTAAAAATTATTACTAGTATAATATTTGTATCAATATATATTTTAATAATAATTCTACACTTTTAATTTCTTAACCATAAATTCTTTTTAGAATTAATGGCATCATTATTGTCTAACATTTTCCAAAACTCCACTCATCATGCTTGGAAGTAATCCCAATTAATAATCATGTGGATTCGTTCACAGGATTTTCACTTTCAATTTTAAAACAAAGGAGTGTCCTTCACTGTGATAAATGAGAAGGACAATTGTTTATTTATTGAACCTTCTAAGGAGGAAAAGATTAAAAAGGTTGTGTGGGATTATGATGGGAACAAAAGTTTGGATGGTTTCAATTTCAATTTCATCAAGTCTTAGTTGGGATGTTGTTGAAATTCATATCCATAAGGTCATTCATGAGTTTCATGTTAACAGGAGAGAGGTTGTCTAGGGGAATAAATGCATCATTGCTCACTCTTATTCCTAAGAAGGATGACCCTCTTGCATAAGAGATTTTAAGTCCATTTTTCTCATTAGGTGTCTTTATAAAATCATAGTCAAGTAGCTTGCCTCTAGAGAGTTGGGGAAGGTGGTGGACCGTAGATAATTGACATTCTTGGGGGGAAGAAATATTTTAGATGGGATCTTGATAGCTAATGAGGTTGTACATGGGGTTCGAGAAAGAAGAAATCTTGTATTATTTTTAAAGCTGATTTCAAAAAAGCTTATGATATGATGGAATGGGAATTTTTTGCATACATGCTTCAAAGATCGGGCTTTTGTAGAAAATGGATTAAGTGAAATTGGTGTTGTTTGCGATCATTGTAACATCCTGATTTGTCACTTATTGATGACTTTAATAATATAACACTTCACTCAACATCCTTGTTGGTCAGAACGTTTCATAGGTAGTCCTTTTCGAGACCTCATAAATCAGCTCTGCCTACTTTCAAGATCAATGACTGATCTCATAAACCAACACAAGATCTTTCAGCATGCCTTATCTTCACTCACACGCTTTCCGAGAAACTTTTCAGAAGGACATCCATCCCATAACTACTCCAAGACAAGCATGCTTAACTTTGGAGTTTTAAGTGACGGGCTACCAAAAAGTAGATACATCTTGTTGGTATAGGTAGTACTAATCAATTCCTTTAAGTTATCCTCAAATGCACAATCTCACAGATGTACAGCCTCTGGATCCCTGTCATCTAGTGTGATTTGGTCGAGGTATTACATGCCCACCAATTTCCGCCTAGTTCGTCCTCGAACCACACCGTACTGTGGAGAGGTTTGCTCTGATATCATTTTGAAACATCCCTGATTTTTTACTTCTTGGCTACTCTCACACTACGACACTTCGCGGGATGTCAATTCACTCAACATTCTTGTTAGTCAGAACCCTCCATCGATCAAAATCCTCCATCGGTAGCCATTTCCACAACTTCAAAAATCAGCTCTATCTGCTTCCAAGATCAATGACTGACCTCACAAACCAACACAAGACTTTTCAACGTGTTTTGTCCTCATTCGCATATTTTCCGAAAAACTTCCCAGAAGATTACCCATCCTATAACTACTCCAAGGCAAACACACTTAACTATGAAGTTCTTAAGTGATGGACTACCGAAAAGTAGATGCATCTTGTTGGTATAGGTTGTATCAATTAATTCTTTTAAGTCATCCTCAACTGCAAAGTTTCATACCTATACAACCTCTAGATCTCTTTCATTCTGGTATAATTCAATCGGGGTGTTACAATCATCTACTACCTTTGTCCTTGTTAATGGTAGCCCCACAGAGGAGTTCTTGGCACAAAGAGGGCTTAGACAAAGAGATCTTATGGTGCCATTGCTTTTTTTGGTGTTGCCCGGGGGGGTGAGCGGATTTGGGAAGGTAGCGAAAGCAAAACGGCTCACTTCCGGGATTGGTGTTGGTAATAGTAGTTTGAATGTTACACTTCTTCAATTTGTTGATGACACACTTTTCTTAATGAAGGATTCATATAGGGATTCTATTACTCTGAAGACAATCCTTAAATGCTTCAAAATGACTTTCAGTTTGAAAGTGAGCTTTTTCAAAAGCAACTTGCGGAGATTCCTGTGAAGGATGAAGATGTTGCTAGGTAAGAAAGGGTCTTAAATTGTGCAACTATGTCAATTCCTTTTGTCTAGTTGGGATTGCCTATTAGAGTGGATGCCCAAAAGACTAGCACTTGACAATCGATGATTAACAAGATGAGAAGGAAGTTGTCCTCATGAAGAAGACGACACCCATCTTTTGGAAGGCACATTTGTTTAGTGAAATCGATACTTTCCTCTTTATCGCTTTATTATTTATCTTTTCTCAAAGCTCCAAAATGTGCTATTAGTATCTTGAATAGGCTTCAAAGGAATTTTTTTCTTTGGGGGGTCAAAGGAGAGGAGCAAAAAGTTTATTGGGTGAGGTGGGATGTAGTATGCCAATCAAAAGAAAAAAGGAGGATTAGGGATTGGGAATCTAGGAATCTTGAATAAGGTCTTAGTGGGTAAATGGTTTTGGAGGTTGTTGAGTGAAAATGAGTGCCTTTGGAGAGATGTACTTACACAAAAATATGAAATTAGGGATTTAGATAGGCTTGTTGAAGGATCTTTGAACACAAGAGGATCTCAACGGTGGAATGATCTTGTGAAGCTTTGTGAAATTAAGGGTAGTGGGATGGTTGGTTCCAAAAAGATGTTAAAAGAAGAGCAGGGGACGCTAACGAGGTGAGGTTTTGAGAATCAAGATGGGTAGGAATGTACACCTTTGTTCAAAATTCAACAGGTTGCATCTAAATTCTTAACAAAAGTTGCTCACGATTGCACAAGTTGGCCAATGGTGCAATAGTACATGGACTTGGACTTTGGCTTAGCGTCGGCCTTGGTTCGTTTGGGAACAAAATATGCGACAACAGTTGTGTGGAACTTGATTGGTGGTCTGGGGCCGAAAGTTAATGTTGTGGATGAGTCGGATTGGTCCCCGAGTTTGGAGAAAAAAATCGTTGTTAAAGAGGTGTATGAGGCTAAGATCAATTCGTATGACCCAGATAAGGAAGAGTTCTACAACATCTTGTGGAAGCTACCTGTACCATCTTAGACCAAGGGCCTTGTGTGGAAGCTTGCTCATGATCGACTTCAAACCAAAGATAATTTACATAAGAGACTAATTCTTCCACCGGGTTTCCAGGTTCAATGTGTCTTATGTAACATGCATCATGAGAATGTTGAACACCTTTTCTTTAGATGTAAACTTGCATTTGTGGTGTGGACTCAGTGCTACGTATGGATCGGGGACATCGAGGTGCTGCCAACAAATTATCTAATGCACTTTTGGCAACATCTAGGAGGAATTGATGGCAACAAAGCAAAATTGGTTTGGGGAGCGGTGTGGACATTGATCGTTTGGTCTATTTGGAAGCTAAGGAATCATATCATCTTTAATAACGTCACTTGTAATCTTCAAAGTCTGATAGACGAGTCAAGGTACAGGGCTTGGTTGTGATGTAAAACATATGTTAAAGACTTCGATTTTACTTGTACGTGTGGTGCATGGGTTATCTTGTTTCTTCAAGTTTGTAGACAATTAATGTGGGATTTGTGCCGGGACATTGCAGGGTTTATAACGTGTACTTATGATAGAAGAAATAGTATCTTGTTTGGGTAAGTTTCTCTAGAAATATTTCTAAAAGAAGAAAATAAGAATAAAAAATGAAATTAATTTTTTCATAAGTAAAAATAAGTTCTTCATTAATTAATCTTGAGAAGCTCATCAATACAGCTTCTCTAAAAGATGAGATGACATTTATAAATAAGCTAATGAAAAACCTATTTTAGTTTATGGAGAAACTCATTTCATTTTTTTCTTCTTCTAAAATTTCTTCTAGAAAAGCTTATATCCAAACAGGTCCTAAGTATTTGTCGGGCAGAAAAATACCTTGCACTAGCTGATTGGTTAGCTGTCAAGAATTTTTTGTATTTCCTTTGTGGTTGGACATTTCTTATGCCAATCACTTTTTGTGTATATATATATATTGAACGCTCTATTAGTTTTAAATGAAATTCAGTTCCATGGAGAATACCTTTATCCTCAAATGAATTACTCCAATGAGAAAAAGAAAAGTTGACCATCCCATCTCTAGGGGAATATTAGTGGTAGTAGTATATTTTTCCTTTTCCATGTGACGCTAAATATTTTATATGCAACTCAAAGCTGAAACATTTTAGTTTAGGCGTTTCAAAATTTCCCCCACTACATATTTGACTATGTTAAGGGAACAACACATGCATGTTTGACATCTCTTGCACCACGGGTGACTTATTTGCTGCATGGTATAGATACAAAGTGGTACATCCAATGTAATCGTGCCACATTTCCAAGTGTATAAAAGAGACAAAAATTAGTAACAGTGATATATAATTAGAGCTTAACAAATTGAATTATTAATGCAAATGACAAGGATTAGAGATTTGACATGCGTGAAAGACAGAATGTTTAGTGTAGGGGATTGTAGGTCCATTTTCAGTAAACCAAGTATTATAGAAATGATTAGCAAGTAGGCTAGCTAGGGTGATTAGCAAACATGTATTATAAATTGAAACAAAAAAATGATCCTATAATGAGATATGTTTTTCCTTTTTGATGCGTTGGAATCTCTTATGTCACCCAAAACATGGCCAAGAAAAAATCCATAGGGGCTGCTGGCGTGCTTTCATGCTGTGCCCCCCTTGGTTGCCAATATATACCTTTGGTCAAACATGTTTCATTCTGTGTTCACCTCTCTCTAGCAATGTTGTGCTCTAATTCTTTGGGGGCTTGTTTGGTTTATTTTTTGAAAAAGAGACATGCACACTTAGGATAAACCCTTTTTATCTTAGCAATAATTGTGATTAGCGACCCTTTCAACTTTTCTTTGTCACAAATTAGTCATTCAGATTACACTCCATCATGATTAAGATCATGGGGCCCCACTCAAACATTCCGTTAGGGTTTGCCTCTTCATCATTACCTTTCTACTGTATTGCTCTTGGCTTGTAAATTAAAAATTAATAATATATTTAAGCTGGCGCTGGTAATCACATCTTAGCTTCAAGTTAGCCAATTAGCCGTATGCATTTATTCAAACAGGATAATAATGTTTATTTTTACCTCATTTATTTTTCCATCGTATCGTTTCAATTTTAAGTAATGCATAGAAAAACACGCCTTGTAAATTTCCCTTTACTTTCTTTTTCTCCAGACAAGCATAGATAGATGTAAGAAAATGTGTAAAAAAACTATGCATACAAATTATTCCCATTAAATATCAATATACAGGAGTATAGTATTTTTTTAGGAACTTAATAATCCCTTGAAAACGCATTAAGTTGTCCAATTAATATGTGTATTTGTATTTGTCCACACATATTTCCAGAAATATATAATTAAATGATTTCAATACGAAGGTAAAAATTACTACTTTATGATAAAATTTATTTTACATGTTTCTAAAATGTATAATCAAATCATTTGCCATATTATAAAAAAGTTAGCACAAAAATGACAATCTAACTAAAATATAGTATTTGTAAAATATTTGAGTATGATTTTTCGAAATAAACTTTTGTTCACTTCATGCCAAGAAGAAGCTTTCCATTTAATGAAAACGCTACCTCTCGTTATTTCATGAAATAAAAAATTTTAATTACAAAAGTATCTAAAGAAATCTTCATTTGATAAAAGATAAAAGCAAAATTATGAAGATAAACTATCCAAACTTAGACTAGTAGATACGTGAAATCTCGGGTGATTAGGGTATGTTTGACAGGGTTTTTATTTGGTTTCTCCTCTCCTTAAAAGTAAAAGTGTTGGATTAAACATTAAAAAAAAAAAAACTGTCCAACTTGGACTACCGCATTTAGATTACATGTCTTGGAAGATAGACACACATGAAAGAAACTATTGCATGAACTGCACAGATTTTGATGAAGAATGGAAACATGAATACTTTTGATTGGTAAGGAATCTATTGAGGGGATGAGTTTTATGCTTGCTACTCAAAACCTGATTGTTGCTGCTGGAAGAAAGGAATCCGTGGTGGTGGATATGTATTGGCTTACGGCACTTTTATATTTATATTGGGATTGAAGAATTTATTATATGGTGGAATTAATGTAGCATGGTTTTTATCTATTATCCGTTTTGACATGAGAATTAAAAAGAGTAGATAACCGATATGTATAGATGGTTGTAAATCATTTTGTATATGGGTTTTAGGTATCTCTTATGAGTATTTAATATATTTATTTTGTCGATCTATAAAAAAAAGAAAGAAACTATTGTTTACATATCATCACCTTTAGCCATTTAACTATAGATTCTTTAAATATTGAACTTTCTTTATATTTTTCAAATATCTCCTTAAATTAGCTAGCTTGTTCTTTCTAATACTGAGCTCTTTCTCTAAAATAAAATTAGCTATTTCATTTTTCACTTAATACACTTTTAAATAGGTTGGTAAACTAAGTCAAACTTTTATATTATATTTAATTTTGAGGATAAAAATAAAAATAAAAAAATGAAAATAAAATAAAATATAAAAGATGAGTTCCACTTAAAACACACAAAAATTTTCTTTTATTTTTCTCTTCTGTTTCTAAATCAAACTCAGCCTGATGTAACCTAATTTTTTTTATTTATTATTATTATCGTTTTTCGATAACTGTTTGAGATCTAGTGGACAAATTTGAATCACAAATTCTGTAGGATCCTCAAAATTATTGCACAGGGAAAGGTCTCTCAATTATAACATACCCTTTCCTACATTTGTGTACAAATACAGTAATCTGTATCTTCAAAACATTATAGGCACCAGGTAATTATCATGGGTTTGACGTTTTATAGGATAGTTTCCTTACATGCACTGTCATCATGCCAGCGACCCCGAGTGGCATAATTTTTCCCAAAATCAGTTGCTCATTAGATTGTTGCATCCGTATTTTTTGGCTTTATTTATTGAATCCTATTTAAGTGAATCTGTACACTTAGAACCATCTAGCTACAATTTAGAGATGTGACTTCTTCTGCCTAAGAGCAAAGACCTTACGAGATATACAGATTATTGAAAGGATCTCAATTTTAACTAACGCTTTTGGACTTACATGTATGTACAGTTTATATAGCTTGGAGATATTATTATAGCATTAACTTATGAAATTTATTATGATATTCCAATTGGAAAGGCAAAGTTAAAAGTCTTTAATGTGACATTACAATAGATTCTATACGAATATTGAAAGATCGCAACCTACTTGCAACTTATCTCTCCTCTAAAAATCACATTGCGTAGAATAAAATGGAGGATAGTAACGGTGGATTTTGGTTTTTTCAATTTGTAGTAAATGGAATTAAGTTTGAGAGAAATGTTTTTGTTTTTATTTTAAAATACTCGTTGCAATTACTTTGGTATCCCTAGCAATTTTGATCTTTTTTTAATGTTAAATTACAATTTTAGTTTCTCTTATAAATTTGTGATTCTCATCTCTCATGATCTTTAATTGATAATTTTGATTCTCCTAATTTTTAAATAAGCAATTTTGATTTTCCATCCAATTATCCTGATTGACCTTTAGCATGTTAATATTGACCAATTAATTTGTTAGGGTGACACAAAACCTTGTTTATCAACTATTAACTGTGATTTGTAGCTAAAATGGGTCATCTTTGACCTAAATCTTTCTAACCCATCTTCACCAACACAGTGGCGCTGCAACACCCCCACCTACCCTTCTTCATCTTCTTCGACACCACAAACACTACAACCCCATCCACCATTGCCATCGTGCCCCTTCTGAACCCATCCACTAGATCCGCCATCAGACAACTACGCAACCCATGTCACACCACCACCAACTCCGACGTCACCATAACACCACCAAACCACCGCCAACCACCACAAACACCAATCATATCACCAAACCGCGACCACCAACCACTATATCCACCATTAATGTTGATGACCATAACCAGCAAGGGCGTCGACGTCTGCCAGCTCTTGTGTGACCTTCGCGTGGCACTAATTCTCGACGAGGAAGCGCGAGGCGATGATGCACGGAGATAATGTGCTATGACGCACTGATGCGGATCTTGTAGAGAAGCTCAGTTCCATCGGTCCTGAAGGTGCGGTCGGCGACGTTGAGGGTGCCGAATTGCAATGGGGGGCCGGGGGGCATCGAGGAAAGCTAGAAGTGCTGGTTATTCTTGCTACTGCGGCGGAGCTGGGGGCTTCTTAAAGGAAGAAGGGTTGAGGAATGCGGAAAGCTGTAAGCTGTTTGGGTTTTTTCTTTAATATTTTAATTAATTTGACATTAACTTAATAAATCTATTAATCATAATTATTCATTAATAACTAAAAGATAAATGTGACATGTCATAAATTATTTGGTCAATGTTAACAGTTTCACGCTAAACTGAAGTTAGTTAACAAAATAATTAAAATAATTAATTTAAGAAATTAGAAGATCAGACTTGTCTATTAAAAATTAAAAGGATGAAAATTACAAATTTATAAAATTAAAAATCAAAATTACAATTGAATCTTTTTAATTACACAATTATTAGTCTTCAAAATGAAATTTATGATTTAAAAAATGATAAAAAAATTAAAGACAAATTTAAATTTGTAATCATCTTTTTCTTCTTTTATCATCTAAATCACTTAGTCGTTTAAGACTTATTTAGGGTGATTGTGAATTTAGTTTTTAAATATAATTTTTGATATACATTAAATTTGACAAAAATGGAACTAAAGTATTTTTAATTCAATTTTTTATTACTTTTTATTTTTTACTTTTATTTTCAAAACCAAAAAAAAATATTTTTAATTTTAATTTTAAAAAGTACAATCTTCGTATATTTAATTGAGTTTTGTAGGTGTTACTACCAATATCAAAACTAATATCATCACCATTATTATATTATCATTATTATTAACATTGTTATCATTGAAAGTATCATCGTCATGATAACTACCAACACCATTACTACTAATATTATTGTCATCATCATTACTATTAACATCCATTCACTAGTGGAGTCAACAAAAATTTTAACACATACCAAATTTTAAGTAGTTTCAAATTTTATTTTTAATCCTAATTAATTGTATAAGTATATATAATTATTAAAAAAATTCTCTGTCACTTAATAACTACAAATTTTTTTAAATAATGTCTTAATCATTTACTTACCATAGAGTGACTCCGCTGCTATCGTCATTAATATTATTATGATCACTATTATTATTGTCACCAATCATCTAACAATATTTTTGTTGATTTCTTCATCACCAACAAATACACTCTTTTAATAAGTTTCAAAACTTTTCAAATGAGTTTATCTTGAAAAAAAAAAAGAGAGAGAGAGAGAATTAATATTAATCAAATTTTAGAAATTGGTTTTAAATTTTTTTGGGATATCCGACCAAGCCCAATATCCGCGGCTGACCTACGTGTGTCACGACTCACTCGTTCGTGAATCGTGAGTGAGTGAGTGGTCTGACGCTGGAGTCCTACTCCGTAAGTAAAGGCGTCACGTAAAAAAAGGAAAAACGACGGAATCTATCAATCTATCTATCTTAGACTAAGAGTCTGAGAAAATTCAACTCACAAGGACCCGCAAATCTTAGCTACAAGAATGACCTGTTCCATTTTCTTGATATCTTTCAGCCTTTTCCACTCACCCCTCTCTTTCTTACATTGAAAAAATAACCATGAAAATGAAAGGCTACCTAGATGTACATGATTATCCACCCGACCCGTTCATCTCTTCCTCAATATGACAAACATTGGTTGAAAATGTAGCGCAGCATAATTCAAAGATTTTTATTCCAAGAATGTTTTCACTTAATTCGTGTTCTGACTCTGATTCGATTTGTGGTATGAAACATAAAAATAAAAGTTCAATATAGTTTTAGTATAATTTGTGTTTTTTATATCATTTTATCAACATAATGAAGAAAAAAAACCGAGTCAAGGTCTCACCAGTAATGTTAACGTTAATTCGTCTTTTCCTTGCTTCTTTTGCTCGAGATAGATAGATAGATCTTCAGCTACCTAAGCAGTAAGCAAGCACCTCATCAAATACTTTTACAACAATTTTGGCTGAAGCTAAAATCACGTTTTTGGCCCACAAAATGGGGTTACACGGTATTTAAAATTATTTTACAACTTTTAAGATTCTCAAAATTAATTTGTTATAAAGAAAAAATATATTAAGTTTATGCTTATAGCCCTTTTAGTAATTTTAGATATAAATGTTATATTTTTAAAAACACGTTATATTTTAGATAATATTTTATTATACAAATTCGCTATTAACATATTATATTCAAAATACAAATTAATTATTTTAATGTCAACCTTTGTAACATTATTTATTTATTAATGTATTTAGAAATGTAAACCAAACGGAACCTTGTTTAAATTACAAAAATTAATCTTATTTTCGTACATATTTTAATGTAACATATACAACAATGATTAATTTAAACATACATTTTAATTACATGTAACAGTTAAAAGTTAATTCTATCAAACTTTAAAATAAACATGCACAGTGAAAATTATTGTGCTATTAAATCTAGCAGAAACTTGCAACAAAAGAGCAATACATTTTTATTTGTTAAAAGGGAAAAAGTAATTATTCCTTCTGTTCTAGTTTTATTGTTTGATTGAATATTTAAAGTTAAACAAACTTTCATCAAAATGGAACTAGAAAGCATAATGCTATAGACACTTTACCTGAACAGCTATTATATCATAATTCTATACTATTATGCACGTGTTAGTGATTCGGTCAGAAGTTCAGAACATCCTATTCGTGGTACTCTTTAAACTCCTCATTATATTAAACAATATTTTTTTTAACAGCGTTATATTAAACAGGATTGACGTGAGTCTTTCCATAGCTCAAGTATATTGATCAATAGGTATATATCTAACTAAAGCAAGAAACCAAATTATAAATTCATATTATTAATGAGATTAGATATTTGATTTCATATATTATAATTAATTATTGATTTTGATTCTACAAAACATTAAATATATTTTCATTTTTTTATAATATATATCATTCGTCTTAAAATAAGTGTCATCTTTAGTATTTTTACACAATCAATAAAATATAATAAATGAATGAAGTAATAAATTTACAAAACTTTAATCTTGACCCACTTGGCCAACTATAGTGTCCCTAATTTTTTGGCCCGCCTAATGAGGGTTCAAAAAACCTTCAAATCATTTAATAAGTGACTTGGATCATGACTTAAAGAGTTATCCACAAATTGTGACTATTTTAAAAATATTTGTTTTTCTCAACCATCCACAAAAATATTTTCAACTTCACCTCAATCACAATATATGGAAGTCACCCTCGACCAAAATAATTTTAATTCAACTTTGACTAGAGTATGTCTCTTCAACTTGGATCAAACAAATTAATTTTAACCTCATTTAGGACATTTTCACCTTGATCATGACCTAACCAATACATTTTTAATTGAACCTCAATTAGAGCACTTTGACTCAACCTCAATCAAGGTGTCTTTAGCCCAACCTTTTCCAAGGCTAATGGTCCTTATTGTTGGAAAATCGAGAGGGGTAAATATTGGGGAGATGGATTTTTTCAAATAATCCAAAACCTTAAGGCTCAGGTTTATGAGTTTTTTCCTCACTTATATGGTGTTAAATTTTTCTATTTTTATTCGATGTGAGACTTTAACTCACACTTGTACTCCAACACTTATTTGAGAGCCCTAATTTAAGTTTCCTCCCTATAATCATGAACTTACTATATCTAGTTTTCTTTTGGTGGTTAGTATTTGGTTTGGATTAAAAAAACCATATAGCTAAATTTTGGCTCTAAATTTAAACTTGTGTACTTACCATTGAATATGTGTATTTAGATTTGTGTTTGGCCTAAAAAGAAAGGGATTGGAAAAGAAAGAAGAGGCAAATAGAATTGGGAAAGGAAAGGAAAAAAGGAGAAAGAGGTTATTGGAAAGTGAAAGTGGAAGGGAAAAAGAAAAAAATAGGGATTAAAATAAAAACTGGAACATTTAGTGAAACTATAACTTAAACTGTGTAAAATGTTGTGTCATGAGTTTGTGGTCACATGGTATGTAAAGATTGTTAAGTTAATTAATTTATGACAAGTATATCGAACATACAAGTAATATATTAACAAGTACATATACATATAGTTCTCACAAAGACTGTTGCAATGTCTTATTCTCAAAACATGTAGATGTCCCCTATATTGAGCGTTGA
Organism: Glycine tomentella; assembly: GCA_007407185.1. Classification (NCBI taxonomy): domain Eukaryota; kingdom Viridiplantae; phylum Streptophyta; class Magnoliopsida; order Fabales; family Fabaceae; genus Glycine; species Glycine tomentella. The sequence goes on along the minus strand of PYAF01002165.1, from coordinate 217,734 downwards.
GTTCAACTTATATAGCAGCGTAATAAATTTCAACTCCATTAATTAATGTTACCAACACCTACTGCAACATATTAGAATTTTCTCAGCAGTACTCTATGTGGGGATCAATGTTTTAAGCATTAGCCCCAAAGTATCAAATTTGATTATCTAACCTTAAAATAATGGTAACGCTAGCTAGTTCCTACATATCACAAACCCTAGGTTAGTTGACCTTACACACTTGGGTTGGCTCTAGGCGATCGACAAAAAAGAAACAAGAGTTATTTAGAATTAACATTTATACAAAATTTATAATTTTATAATTAGATGGTCTAGTTTAATGGTAAGTTGGTAATTAAGGTTTGTTTTTCATCAGTGAATGGGGTTTGAACCCGAAGGAAATTTACTTTTGTTTTTTGTAACACCTCTATTTTTTTTAAGACCTCTACATTTTTTGGCCTTCAAAATTAATTAGTCATGAAATTCAATTTAATTAATATGCTGTTTATTAATATATCAATCCTCACCAAACTACTTCATTAATTATTGTTAGTGTTTTTGTCAAAAAAATATTATTGTTAGTTTTAATAAAACGCCACCTTAAATTTGTTTTAAGCCTGGAAATATATTAGGTCATCCTTAGCTTGTTACACCATTATTAGCACACTTTTCCTTTTATCAGTCCATTATGTAGCACAATTATAAATTGGACTTTAACCCAATATATATTCATATAACAATATAGATAATAATATGAATGTCTAAACAAAACATCCATATTATCTATTTAACCTGCTTTATAAAAATAAATCCACCAGTCAAGGACGGATTCAAATTGAGCTTTGTGAGGATAGCTACACCGACAAGTTTTTTATCTTTTTTTTTTTTTAATATAATGTATATGTATAATTACAAACTATTTCTATAATTTAAAATGTAATAAAAGACAATGCATAATATAATTTTTTTTATATTTTATTTTATGTAACTGAGAGGTATTTGTTATCGGTTGACACTCAGATCCCATAAAATTCATTCATTTTGGGTAAAGTAATATTTGTAGTTATGAGCGTTTATGTTCAAGTTATAAATCAAACTCTAAAACTCAGTTAATTAAAAGACCAAAATGTCAAACTCCTTATACCAATAATTTTGGTTTTTCTCATTCATTTCAGGAGTGTACTGACCATTTGATTGTAAAACAGAACTGTCAAGGACTTCTGCAGTAAATATGTTTGTACAAAATATCTACATTTTTTTGCCACTAATGATGCATCAGACAAAAGCTTAATTTGGCTTTTAACATAAGGATCGTGTGGCTCTGTTGCTTTGCGCAGTTAAAAGTGAAACTTAATTAAAAGCATCCCTAGCTTATCTTTCTATGTGTGAGTAAAAGTCCCAACAAAAATGTGACCAATAAGTAAACGCTATCATACTTGCATGGTTGCATAGCAGGGATATGCAGATGGACGTTGATGTTATTCCACTTAATATAATGATTGGCTTATCATACTATTGCTATTGAATATGGAATTCGCATGAACTTAATCTGTATAAAACCAAAAAATAAATAAATTACAAAGACTAGGAATACTTCACATTTTTTACTAAAAGTTTTAGTCACTAAAGACAGTGTCGAATTTTTAAAAATTTAAGTTGTAGAAGTAATATTTGTACATAAAAATATGTGAAATATTATAAACTGATCTATTTAATGGTATTTGAAATTATGAGAAGAATGTATAATAATTTTAAAATCTTGTAGGTATAGATAGCTGCCCAAAAAGGGACAACGTCGATTCGTCCCTGCTGAGGGCATGCTGAAGCTAATTAAGGTCTTGGGTTCATTATTCAATTTTTGTTACTGTAACCTTATTAATTAATCTTATACTATTAATAAGCATAGTATTATCCAATAACGTTTACTTTCATTAACAAGAAACAAATTCATATATCAAAAAAATGTGATTATGTAGATTTAATTTTTACGCTTAATTCGATCCACTTGCATTGGTGGTCTCTCTCTTCCCTCATCGCATGCGCTTGACTTCAACCAGGGTTTAAGCCTTTGATGTTAAATTTTATTAATGAGTAATATGTAAATATTTCTGTAAACATTTTTTAAACTTTAGGGTCTATTTTAATTTCAATAAACTCTTAGGATATAACTCATTTTAAATATTTGATATCTTTTTCTTTAAATGAGATCTCAATTTTTTATAATAATTTTATTAAATATCTTACAACTATAATGTTGTTTTTTTCTATCCAAATTCATCTAAACTTTTTTTTTCTAAAAATAAAACACATGGTATGTTTAAATAATATAACCACAAAAATGACACGTAGAAAGAGATAAAAAAAAAAAAAACTAGAGTGTTGGAAAGAAACCAATTGCGTATCTCCAACTTTGTGTAAGCAGATGTCACAATCGACTTTGAGGAATTTACATGGATGCCACCAAGGGCAAGAAACTGTTGAGCGTTCTGGGTCGGAGCAATAAAACGTTGGGTATGCGTGTGTCGTTTTCCTCTGAGAGCGACCAATAGAAAAAGTGCCGTCAAGTCCCATCAAGGAACTCTTTTCTCTTATTGGACCAACCTTTTTCTTTTCTTTTCCTCGCCCATCGGATGCCATTCATCCTTCGTTTTCGTACACTGAACACTCGTTTTCTGTCCGTAGGATCAACGTCTTTGCGTCACTGCGTTTATCTTCCTACTTCAATTTCAAAAAAAATATCATTTTGGCTTAAGTTTTTCTTTTCTCTCAGAAGATTTTTTTTCTTATATTTCAAATCTTATACAAATATATTTCATCTCTGATTTATTAGAAGATATATTTTTATAGTCATTAATTATTAATTACTATCACTTTTGTTTTTTTTATATGATGATGCATTACAGAATTATGTTAGGTCACGTGTTGATAATTAATGTATTATATCACATGGAATTTATGTGAGGACTGAAATTAAAAAATAATAATAAATTAAGAACGAAATGAAAAATATATATATATATATGAGAATTTATGAAATTAATTTTTTAAGATAAATAAGATATTTAAACTAATTATATATAGGTTGCTCTTTGTTTTTAAATGTAAAATAAAAGAATTTGAGTATGGAAGTATTTGGTTTAATTTATTTAAAAAATATATTTTACTCAAAATTTTAAAAGATTTAAAAAAGCAAATATTTTGAGTCAATTAACATATATTTCATTATATGTTTGATATGTCACAATTAAGAATAGAAGTAGACACAGTTTTTCAATAATGATGTATGACTTAGCCTAAATCAAATTATTCAGGCGATCTCAGACTTTTTCAAAAGTAGATTGGACTTCGACTTCCGTAAAAATATATTTGATTAAAAATGTCATCCTTTTTGGCCGGTCTATTTAAGTAAATATAAATTATAATAATTTGTTTAGTATTATTATTATATTAAAATTATAATAAATTTATGCTATACTTAGACAACTTACAAAATAGGTTTTTTAATACATTATTTTAAACGTGATAAACTTATATTATCATGTTAAATTTGACTCTTATAAAACTTAATTAGCTTACTTTTACCTTTATCTTATGTATTGAGTAACAATAACTTTGATTTTTGTATAAATTATAGTTTGGTCCACATTAAATCTTTTTCAATAATTTTTGAGTTTGTTGTCCAATATAAAGAAAAGTTAGATATATATAAAAATTTTAATATGAAAAAAGTCTTTAAATAAGTTAACATGTCAAGTTAAAATTTTAAATAGTCCATATCAGACCTAAAAACAAATCATATGTCAAATAACAAGTCATGTTGGATCAAATTTTGAGTTTTTTAAATAGATTTAACCTATTTAACAAAAATCTTATTCGACCTAGCATATTTATACTCCTAGTTATAATAAGCTAAAAATTCATTTAATATGAAGGTAATACGTAAAAAAAAATATGATAATACTTTTTAATCACATGTTATATTTTAACTTTTTTAAAAAAGAAAGGCATAAAATCAAAATATAATTTCAAAATATTTCTCAAAATAAAATAAAATAAAATAAAAATTTATTACATGATCAGATATGTTTAATTTTTTTAATCCTTTTTAGCTGTGAGTCTTGTTCGTTGCACCTTAGAGCAAGACTAGGGCCAACCCTGTTATTAATTATAACTCAAATAATATACAAATATACTAAATAAGAAATGTAAACTAAGAAACTTGAGAACTAATTAAATTATGCTTTTAATAATTTGTGTCGTTTTATCTTTATTTTTTTATTGTTATATTGTCAATAATTATAAGAAATACGTGTGAAAATAAAATCTTGTTTACACAGGGCAGAGAGAGATTATATAAGTGTAGATTACACTAAGTCATTGATTATTATGCCATCAATAATTACATATAGGAAAAGTATTTATTAATCTGTATATATTCTCAAAGTATGTCTTACATAGGGATGTTTAGTTGAATTAGTTAAATAATGTGTATAAATTATTATAAACATCGAGTACCTTAGTTTAATTTCTACGATAAGAAAATGTCTTACATTAATTTTGATGTACATATATTAATCCACAAAAACAAATCTATTAATTAAATAATTAATATTAATTCAAATGAGGAGTCTCTATGATTATATTAGATAATTGATATTAATAAACTAAAATTTAATCTAATAACTAGATAATATTAATCCACCAAATTTCAGCAAATCCTACCTAAATTCAACGAAGATTAGCTCGTGTCCAATAGATTGTGTATACTAGAGAGTAGAGAAGGCAAAACACTTAGATTTTTTTGTTGGTTGGGTAATTTTCAGAATTCCAAAAATAGACCCAATACAATTATTTGTTAATAAACTAATTAATTTATTTGATTTTTCGTTTTAATTAGATTGTTTGAATTTTGAACCCTCAGTGATTTAATTTAAGAATAAGTGGAATGAAATAAAATATATACTCGAGAAATCACCTTAATATGGTTACATACATACGAGACTGCTAAATTTAGAAATCACATGGGTTAGTTCCATGCCACATTAGGCTTAAGCCTAATAACTTACAAGTCCACATCTAATTAAAGATAATTTGGTTTTGTAGGTAAGGTTTAGCTAGTTATTAATTAATTGGAGACAAATCTGGAGAAAAAAGAATTTAATAGTTTGGTAAGAGCTAGGATATTGTTGAATTTGATAAAACTTTCATTGGTTATATTTTATTCTGTATGGATTGGAATTAGTCTTTAACTTCTTCAATACTTAGCTCAATAGCTGGATTTGTATGCGGGTTATACTTCATGAGTTGATCCATTTAATCCATAGTTCACGTGAATCTGTCCATTTAAATTCGACTTTATAGGATTAAGATTTTGGTATGCAGATGTGTTAAACATTTAGAGAAAGAACCTTGTCAACTATAATGATCTTATCTGATTACTTTTTATAGATAATACATATTGTTTAGACAAAAATAAATAAATTAATAAACAAAAATTAAAACTTAGTTGAAAGTGTTTTCCAAACATAACCTTAATATCTAAATATTTTTAAATAGTTACCAAGAATAATTGGCTATATAAAGTACTTACAACCAAGTGCTAATGCATATTTTGAAATAATAAGAGATTAAAAAATTATCTACAAAATAATTACATTGACATGCATTTATTTTGAGTGAGCCTCACAGAATCCCTCGAAGCCAAACTTAATTACATTAACATGCATCTTTTTACCCTAAAGAGTAAAATAAGGAAGGCTGTTGTTCTTACAAGTCATTTGGAATCCCTCACTTAGTTCTTTTTTTAAGGTGAGCTCCTCTGTTTCTATAGTGTGTGAAGATGGTCCTATCGTACTACAAAGGTCCTATGTGTACTAAGGTGGGGAAGGAGTTTTTGCGATGCCATGAGAATCCTTTCGAAGTAAGGGTTGCGATCCTTGTTGTAACTGTCATATTGGGAATCTTGTGTGTTTATCGAATTACCGAGAGTGATCTAAGGTTATTCTTTACGGTGTGTGTTCTTAGGATTTTGTTTGCCCTTACACTGACCAATCGAGGTTTTGTCCATCACAACTATATATGTTAGGATAAAAGTTGAAAAAAATACTTTTGTAAATTCTAATGCACAAATTTGAATCATAATATGCAAAATGAAGAAGAAAGAATTTGTTGCTTCATGAGTAAAAATACTTTTTGAGTTGTCAAACTAAAATTCAAACATGCACGAAGTATTTAGATATGAATAATCATACCAGAATGTTATCTAATATATAAATAAAAATAATTTTTGAGATGTCCAACTAAAATCCAAATATGTTCCTATATTGTATTCACATAATATATTTTTTATGAGTAAGCACACCAGGATGCTATTAACATATTTTTTTATTAGTTAGTTAAAGTTAGTTAAAAACTATAAAATTACAAATAAAAAGTCTAATCTACACAAAATTTAATTTTTTTGGTAAAATTTAAAAAAATAATAAAGTGTTTTTTAGAAAATTTTGGTTGAGAATTAATATATATTTCTCCATACTTTGTATATCAAAGGTGAGCATAAGAGTTGTTGAATCAAGTTATGTTTGACCCTAATTCGTCTTTAACCCTTTGTTTGGATGCCAAAAAATAAGGAAATCAAAGGAAAAATTTTCAAAATTTAGTATAGATCCCACACTCTCATTACTCTACTTTAAGAGAAGACCAAGTTGACATGAACTATAAGTAACACAAGTTCCTGTTATTTTAATTGGAATTTCAAGAATAATTTGTATCTCATCATTATACATAATATTATGTAAATTTAATGATAGTTGCTTATAAACCATAGAAAAAATGTTTTTGGCATCAGTATGAAAAATATAGACAAAATAAATTAATAGTCTAGAGTTTTTTTTTTTTTTTTGTCTAGAAAAATTCTGGGGATGGAATGATAACTTAGCCCAAGATAAAGAAAGTCTCTGAATTCAAAAAATACTTACAGAATTATTTATATTTATTTTATCCCAAAAAGATAGGTGAGTATTTGAATATATGATCTGTTAGATGTGAGACTTTGTTTTGCTTCACTCTATCAAACCTTGAGATTATAGTTTAGAATTTTTCAACAAATAAAAAGAATAGACGGAAAAAATATAATAATGACTAATAAAATTAGGAGTTGAGCAAATAATAGATTAAGCCGAGATATATTTAATTATAACTCGTTCCTAAAGTTTTACTGGACCAATTTTTAGATTCTAACCATTTTTAAACCCGAATAAATTGGATAATCTACTATTGGATTGTGTTTTGCACAATCCTAGTAAACATTGCTCTTTCGGCTTGATCGACATAACGGTTAAAAAGAAGCAGTAACATTATAGATTATGTATTCAATATTTCCCCTATGTTTTTTACTTTTTACTTTTTATCACCATATGCTGCATGATATTAATATATTCATGGGCAGATCTAGCTTATGATTTCAGGGGACAGGGTCTCTCCTTAAGTCTTTCCAATAAATTTTAATATACTTTTAACATTTGTTTCTCTTTAAATCTTTCCAATAAATTTTAATATATTTTTAACATTTATTTGTAATATTTGTTAATTATTTTTATTGCTTATTATATAGTTTGCGGTGTTGTTAATTATTTTTATGCATAATTCATACCTTAACACTTATTTATAAGATAATTAAAGTCTTTACTCTTCTTTGAAATGAGAAGTACAGTTTAATCATATGCATTTTATAAAAATATTTTAGCATATATTACAACAATTAATGTTGAAAGATCTCAAACTCAATACTTATATCTAAACTAATTTTCATATTATCATTATAATCTTTTGAAATCTTATCATAAATTACAATAAATTTCTTTAAATATTCTATTCAATCTAAAATAATAATTTGATATAATTATTTATTTATTTTTTTAGATTATAATTTATAATTATTTATTCTTTTAAATTTTCTTTATAAAAAAAAATTTCAGAAATACTAGCCCCCAACCCACCATCAAATCAAATGTACAAACAAATAAATTTTCCTAATCCTATCACCAATGCCCCCTGATTATTTTTCTAAATCCGCGTGATTATACTTGAGAAATGATCATTTTCATGAAGCACAGATGCCTTGACACTTTTTGACTTTGTTGCCTATTGCTTATTGGGAATCGAGAGTTCAGTTTGAGTCCCCAGTTGGACCAGATAATTGTGCTTGACAGAAATAAAAAAAAAATAAAACCATTACATCTGCAAACATCCCAATTCTACCTTTGCATGAGTGCTTCTCGAACAAGTTGCCTTGCAATGATGCTTTAAGATCCTGAACATGCTATTGCTAGTTTGCTACTACTTCCTTATCCTTCCATGCATGTTAAATCACCCCCCTAGTGGCCAGCTACAAGTTTTCTTCTCCCTTCATAATTAATACTACATTAATGCCATCATAAAAATTAATAATATCATTCATAATTTCTTTTTTGTTTCCATCGGACCTGAGGCCATATTCATACTGTGTTTGATCTTGACTCAAAATGCTTGATTAGTTTGAGTTGCAAGTATTGACCAAAATTCAATACCTTGATACATCCATTTTAATATGTATTTGTGTGATTAATAAATTACATCTTGATTCAGAATTAAATTACTTTTACTTTTGGTGGGAGAATTAAATTACTTTATTGTTATACAAAGATAAAATATCACTGTTATTTTTGGTGGGGGAATTAAGCAATACCTTCGGTGTGGCACATAAAAACAATTATTTAATTCATTAACATCGATAAAAATAATTATATTTATTGATTTATAATAAATTTTAATTTTATTTTAAGATTATTTATGATATTAAATAATTTAAAATAATTTTATGAAAAAAATATAAATTTATAATTTTTTTACATTGTCATTTACTATGTATAGTAACTTATTTGACAATTATAGTAATAATTATCTTAACAATTATACCTAATAATTTATGTTTAGATGAAAATGACTTAATTATTAATTTGATTCTCAAATTATTTAAAAAAATACAATTTGATTTCTAAATTTTAAAAAGGTTTAATTTGATCATCAAGTTCTCAAAAATGAATTAATTTGATCTCTGAATTCGATTATTGAATTTGAACAAGATTAAATTGAATCATTTTAAATAATATGAAGATCAAATTGATTTATTTTTAAAAAAATTGAAGATCAAATTGAACCTTTTAAAATTTTAAAGACTAAATTTAACTTTTAAAAAATTAGAGAACAAATTGTCATTTAAAATAATTTGAGACAAACATGATAATTAAACATATTATAATTTTTTTTAGAATGTCAGTAAATAATTACTTCATTGTTAGCTTAAACATAAAAATATATTTTATAATTAAACTCACTTCTCCCAATGTCTCAACCTTATGAAAAAACTTACAATTAAGAAATAATATTAAACCTCAATTCAGTCAAGAGCGCATCTCCAACAACATTGATTAGAGTTACAAGATACATTTATTTTAATTTATGACATCAATGAAAATACCATGATAAAAGTTGTTTCGTAAAGTCAGTCTATAATAGTTTCTTATACTATGTTTTAAGACCGATAATTATAGGAATTAGATGTACAAATCATTTACTCCATTTTTGTTTTACACAACTTAAACAATCTTCTGTAAAGAAAGTAACACACTTATAACCTGAGAAATTAAAGTGAAAATTTACTCTTACAGCATTAATAGTAGTAATTTTTGGTTACATTAGAATCGATTAATTCAGCAAATCAGTAACCGTCATTTTCACATTAAAAAGGGAGAAAATAATTGCACGAGGGCAGCTGTAGTAAAAATCACTGATGTATTTTCACATTAATTTCTTTTCCCTCGTTGATTGTCTGAAACCGTGGACACTCAAAAGGTCATATCGCATTCACATGATGTATTAATTAATATACTAAATTATAAATACTGTATAAAGCAAAAATGCGAAAAATAGTGAAATGAAATGAAATCTTCTCTCTCTCTTTCTTTCTTTCTCTCCCTAGAAAAGATAAATCATCATCTGACACAGGGACACACTCTCTTTCTCCTCCTTAAAAAACACCCAAAAACAATGGTGGTTCTGTCTTCATTCGCTCAAGCATAGAAAGAGAAAAAGCAACAGTAGCACGACCATAGTCGCCGCCGAAACTGCTACCCATTTTCCATTATTGTTGCTTAGAAAAAGAAAAGAAAAAAAAACCCGACCCGTTTTCTTTTTTTTAAAGAAAAAAAACTCTAAAGGTGTTGTATCACACTGTTTTCTTGTCCCTTCCGTGAAAAAGGAACACGTACCTACGTTTGTAACCGTGGTCGTTTTCCGTTGCAACGTTTGCTTCGGTTTTTTGTGCTGTGGAGTGAGTGCTTGTGCTGATTCCCAAGTCCATTTTGCGCCTTTTTCCCGGCTTTGCTTGAGATCCGGTACCCTTTGGGATTTGTAGCTCCTTTCGCTGAGATCTGTTTCGTTTTGGAGTTTCTTCGCTTGTTTGTCTTTTCACGTTGTTGCCAAAATTTGTTGGTGATATAGAAAAAGGGTAAAAAGAAGGTGCTGGAGCGTGTTACTTGCTATTGGTGGTTCAAGCGTTGTTGTATGATGAAGTGTTGGGTTGAAGATTTGAACTCTGGGTGGTGGGGGTTGAGGAGGGTTAGAAGCGAATGAAGGGTAGGAGTAGAACAATTGTGTTCTGTTGTGACACTGGTATTGGTTGAGGATTGAAAAGAAGGTGGGAATTTTCTGAGTTCCTTAGCTTTTCTCGTTGATGGTTGAGGGAATTTGGCATCTGGGGTGTTTGAGTTTTGTTTAGAATCATTTGGGTTTTGGTTGGTGAAGGGGGGGTAAAGGTAAAAGAAGAATGGTATTGTGGAGTAGGGAGGAAGAGAAGAAAGGGATTGTTGTTTGGTTTGGGGTGGAAGTTGGGGGAATTCTGTTGCTGCTAAATTGGTCTACTTAAGAGTTTGCTTGAATCATTGATTTTGGGGCTGGGTTTAAGGTTTGAAATTGCTGAAACTTTGCTTAGATGAAACTTTCTTCAGCGGGTTTTAGTCCTCCACCCCAGGAAGGTATGTGTACTCTTGTTTGCATATTCTTCTTCCATTTCCTCTCTCTTTTTATTCTCCATTTCTATTTTTGGGGAACTAGTTATTTCATCCTCAGTCCTATGGGATATGTACTCCCGTGGATTTTTTTTTTTGAGGTTGGGATGTGGAATTTGACCTCTTGTGGCTACAGTTTCTGTTCTCTCTCATGTAGCTCAGAGATCAGAAAAGGAATTTGGTTAAATTTGCTGAGCACCCTCCTCTTTCCTTTGTTGTTTTGAGATCTTGGCTCTGCCATAATCATTTTGTCCTCTGAGGCATTTAAGGGGGCAGTTATGAGCTTTCTATTGCATATTCATGACATTGGGATGGGGTTTTGCAGGAGAAAAGCGAGTCCTAGATTCAGAACTTTGGCATGCTTGTGCTGGTCCTCTTGTTTCTTTACCAGCTGTTGGAAGCCGAGTGGTATACTTTCCACAAGGTCACAGTGAACAGGTAAGTTAGATTATAGCTTCCAGAGAGAAATCCTTGTGGTAGCTATCTGGATTTTCTTTTACTATAGTATGTGTAAATTGTAAAGTAATAAAACGAATCTTCAAATCCTGGACCTGAAGATGCTGTTTTGGTTACTTGCCTTCTATATTGTGACATGAATTGGTTCTTAGCCATGCCTCTTTGGTCTCTAATGTAAGGGTGGGTTACATCTACACTCTTATAACAAAAACTGGCTTTGTTCTTTCACTATGTTGACCCTTGTGTATAGCTTAACTCACTTTTAAGCACAATTCATTAGTCTTAAACTGTTGCAGTTTAATGAATTTGCTCTTAGAAGTTAGAAATAAAATATCTCCACCTACCACCCTGAAACCAGCACCTGAACTTTTTACATTTTATAACATATATTCTTTTTCTGCATAAGCTACATGCATATGCATAAGGTAATCAGCATTTTTCTGCTTAGGTTGCTGTGTCTACCAACAGGGAAGTGGATGGCCATATACCTAACTATCCAAGCTTACCACCGCAGCTTATTTGTCAACTTCATAATGTGACTATGCATGTAAGGCTGGTTTATTTATTTATTCTTTTTTACAAAAATAAGCTTGTTTATTTTGGTTTCCTTCTTTCAAATTCTCGCATATGCTGATTTCTGCACTCTCTTTTTCTTTAACTATTTGTTCATTTCTTTTGGATTCAGGCAGATACTGAGACAGATGAAGTGTATGCTCAGATGACCTTGCAACCTCTTAATCCTGTATGATTCCCTTTCTTAACTGATAACTAGTTGTTTGAGTTTTATGTTTATATTCTAATATCAACTTTTGGCTATGCCTGTGTTTTCAGCAAGAGCAGAAGGAGGCATACCTTCCAGCTGAGTTGGGCACCCCAAGTAAACAGCCAACAAACTACTTCTGCAAAATTTTGACAGCCAGTGACACTAGCACTCATGGGGGATTCTCTGTTCCTCGCAGGGCAGCTGAAAAAGTTTTTCCTCCATTGGTAAAGTATTGTTATATTGTCATGCTCTAAAATTTTTTGACTTGTTTTCATTAAATTTATGAATTTCTTTAACTTCATGATTGTGACCTACAGGACTTTTCACAACAGCCTCCTTGTCAAGAGTTAATTGCAAGGGATTTGCATGGTAATGAGTGGAAATTTAGACATATCTTCCGTGGTGAGTCATAAAGCTCTTTTTAATTGCAAATGTAGTATTTGTTTTTTATTTTTTAGTTAATTAATTTATTTTTACTTCAGTACATTTCTAACTGGGTGCTGAAAATAAGTTCACTTTCCATTTACAATGTTTGAGTTTGGTGTTTTTTTTCTTTTTTTTTTCTGTAGGCCAGCCCAAAAGGCATCTACTTACAACAGGATGGAGTGTCTTTGTGAGTGCTAAAAGACTTGTTGCCGGTGATTCAGTGCTGTTTATCTGGTAAGTAATTTTCTGCTCCTCTCTTTCCAAGTTTTTCATCGTGTATATTGAAATTGGCCTTTGGCAGTTATGTGACTAACTGACTGACTTGTCTCCCTAAATCAAGCCATGTGATTTTTATGTCTTTTGGCCATTCAGAAGAATATAGGGGAATGTTTTTATTGACATGTTTCATGTATTGTAATATTTTTATCAGTTTATATTTTGAGGCAGGGATCCATATTGGGCTGCTATTGAAGTATGGTCTTCCTGTTTATTGTGATTTCTTGATGGTTCAGGCTTCCTGTTTATTTTGATGTCCAGATGGTTCAGGCTTTATGAGAGTTGTTGTTTCTTATTTCTCCTAGCTACTTGCTTTTCCATCTAGACTTTGATGATATTATGTTGAGCATAGTTACTTTCATTATTAATTATCTAATAATTGGTCTAATAAAAATGTATTTTATTCAACAGGAATGAAAAGAATCAATTGCTTCTTGGCATTCGGCGGGCTAATCGACCTCAACCAGTGATGCCTTCATCAGTGTTGTCAAGTGATAGCATGCACTTGGGGCTTCTTGCTGCTGCAGCTCATGCAGCTGCAACTAATAGTCGTTTTACCATCTTTTATAACCCACGGTACAACTGCATACATTAGTATAGTTTCAAGTTATATGATATATTGCTTAAATTGACAACCTTTTTTTTCCAATTCAGTACTAGCCCATCAGAATTTGTCATACCTTTTGCAAAGTATGTTAAAGCTGTGTATCATACTCGAGTTTCAGTTGGTATGCGCTTCAGAATGCTGTTTGAAACAGAGGAATCCAGTGTGCGTCGGTAGGTTTTTGAAACTTGTTGAAAATGATAGTGGAAATGCTTTCCTTTATATTCTGGACATTTTGGTAAATTGAGTCTATATGCAATATGATTTTAAAAAATCAAACATGGCTTAAATTTCAAAATTAATATAGGCCATAGCCTACATCTGTAGAAGAATTCTGGGTTTGTGTGGAATATGAGTGATTGCTGTGATTTTCTTGTGAGGTGCTTTTAATCTCATGTTGTTATGCATGGTATATTTGGGGACCAAACATGCTAGGAGGCTAGGAGCCGTGGAAAACATTAATCTGGTCATTATGCACTTGTGTGATAAATATTAAATTAATTAATTTCATTTTGTGCTTATCTTGATAAACAAATGCAACTTTATTCTAAGTGTTACAACATGTATAATGTTTGACTCTAAAAATAAGAGGATATTCATATCTTGTGTCCCGTGGCATATCAAATATAGGTGCATGGCATCATAAAGTACGATTGTTTATCAGTACTTAAATTCAATGCAACATATACATATTTAATTAATTTGTCTTGACATGTTACAAATCAATTGCCTGAGTACCACTTTGCCTTTTATTTATTTTTTAATGATGGTCTGTAATTTGTTGCAATGAGATGAACTGGAGACATTAATTTGAATGTATTATTATTCTGATCCTCAATAACGCTGTAGCATATCAACTAATGCTCAGTCAGTTTGTAGAGTTGGTGATACATGTTTGTTCTGCTAATTTGTTTATGTATATACTCATGCAGATACATGGGCACAATAACTGGCATTAGTGACTTGGATTCTGTCCGGTGGCCAAATTCACATTGGCACTCAGTCAAGGTTTGTTTGTAAACATTTATGATATCTCATTGATGTTATATAATTTATATTGAATGTTAATTGTATCTTCAGAAGTAATATTAGTAATATCTTTCTTGGGAAACATTTTGTCTCATTAAGGATTGAGGAAGGATTTTAAAAATGGCATTTATTTGAGTTGTAGGTTGGCTGGGATGAATCCACAGCAGGAGAGAGGCAACCTCGAGTGTCTTTATGGGAAATTGAGCCATTAACAACATTTCCAATGTATCCATCTCCATTCCCCCTTAGGCTTAAGAGACCATGGCCTCCAGGACTGTCTTCATTCCATGGTATGCTTGTTACCACACGTGAGCTGAAAATATTCATGAGAATTCAGTTTTACATTTTTAAGTCAATTTCATTTATGCATCAATGGAAACTCATTCTCATTGTCTATCCCCTGTGGATTGTAGCAGGCTTGAAGGATGATGATTTTGGTATAAATTCTTCACTAATGTGGCTTCGAGACACAGACAGAGGTCTTCCATCTCTTAATTTTCAGGGGATTGGTGCTAGTCCTTGGATGCAGCCAAGGCTTGATCCATCAATGGTGAATTATCAATCAGATATGTACCAAGCTATGGCTGCCGCTGCACTTCAGGATATGTGGACTTCAGATCTTTCCAAACAGCATCCTACGTCCTCGATTCAATTTCAGCAACCGCAGAACTTCCCCAACAGGACTTCTGCCTTAATGCAAACTCAAATGTTGCAGCAGTCTCAACCTCAGCAGGCTTTTCCAGATAGTCAAGAAAATCCACATCCATCTCCATCTCCATCTCAATCTCAGGCTCAAACTCAAACAAACTTTCGGCAGCATCTACAGCATCAGCACTTATTCAATAATCAGAATCAGCATCATCTTCTGCAGCGGCAGCAACAATCGCAATTGCAACAGCAACAAGTGGTAGATCATCAGCAGATTTCAAGTGCCGTCTCTACAATGTCTCAGTTTGTTTCAGCACCTCAGTCTCAATCACTACCCATGCAAGCTATCTCTTCACTTGGCCATCAGCAAAGCTTTTCTGATTCAAATGGGAACCCTGTGACTACTGCTATTGTTTCTCCCCTGCATAGTATATTGGGTTCATTTCCCCAGGATGACACATCTCACCTTCTCAACCTTTCTAGATCCACCTCTTGGGTTCCTGTTCAACATTTAACTGCATGGCCGCCCTCTAAGCGTGTTGCGGTGGACCCTCTCCTTTCTTCTGGGGCATCTCAATGTGTTCTTCCTCAAGTGGAGCAGTTAGGGCAGCCACAGAGTACCATGGGTCAAAGTGGCATTGCATTGCCACCCTTTCCTGGTAGGGAGTGTACAATAGAAGGAAGCAATGATCCACAAAATCATCTTTTGTTTGGTGTCAATATAGAGCCCTCATCACTCCTAATGCATAATGGGATGTCAAGTCTTAAGGGAATTAATGGCAACAGTGACTCACCCACCATACCTTTTCAATCGTCTAATTACCTGAACACCACAGTACCTGATTCTTCATTGAATCCTGGAATGACACACAATATTGGTGAATCGGGCTTCTTGCAAACTCCAGAAAATGGGGGACAAGGAAACCCATCTAACAAAACCTTTGTGAAGGTGAGCTTATCCAGTGGGAGTATTCTCTTTCAAATTAAGCATTTTAAGTTTTTTCTCATTACTATGTCGTGATTGATTCACAATAAAATTTGACGTGTTCAAAAGTCTTGCATTTTCATGTGATGTTTTTTTTTAACAGGTTTACAAGTCAGGGTCCTTCGGAAGATCCTTGGACATCACTAAATTCACCAGCTACCCTGAGCTACGCAGTGAGCTTGCTCGAATGTTTGGCCTGGAAGGTGAGTTGGAGGACCCTGTGAGATCAGGCTGGCAGCTTGTATTCGTTGACCAAGAGAATGACGTTCTTCTCCTTGGTGATGGCCCATGGCCGTAAGTATTCTTTGTTCCTTTTCTTTCTAAATGAAATTCCATGCCACTTCAGAATAACTGGGTTACATATTCTTCGTTGTGTACCGTGAGTTCTTATCCTTATGGTTCACAGCTTGTATATTCTGGATTTCATTTCTGCCAATAGTTTTTGTTAGAGCAAATGACCAATTGATCAGGCTTCTTTTCTTACGTCTTTCATTCCATATCTTTGGTGTGACAGGGAATTTGTAAATAGTGTAGGGTGCATCAAGATACTTTCCCCTCAGGAAGTGCTGCAAATGGGTAACAATGGTCTTGAGCTTCTTAACTTGGTCCCCATTCAGAGGCTCTCTAACGGCATCTGTGACGACTATGCAGGTCGGGAGGACCCAAGAAATTTAAGCACTGGGATAACAACTGTGGGGTCTTTAAACTACTGAATGATGTAACAATCAATACTATGAATCTCTCTCTCTCTTGTATTATTACTTCTACTTCTCCACCCTTTGTCAATGGTGGGAAGTATTGCTTAGTTGTAGTTAATAGGCTACTTATTAGCCTTTTGTTTTTTGTCTGTTTTCCTGTTTTTTGCTGCCTAGGACCATTCATAAGATAAACAATGTAACCATATGGCATCTTGTCAATGTGCTATCTACAATATATTGATTACTTAATCTGTTAGGAGTTCAATGCCCGAAGAGTGAAGATAGCTCTCTCTCCCTATCCATGGTTATATTGTTACTTTATTTTAAGCTTGGCCATAAGATCATTGGGGGTATGTATTTGACCAAGAGTATACTTAGCAATTGAATTCATTGGTAGAGTGTCTTTCATGCATGGAGATAAAGTTGATGATAAAATCCAATGGGTGTTGTTCAGTTAACAACTCACAATCTCCACAACATACACTCTTTGGCATTGGTGAGAGTTTTAAGTATAATTAAGTTGTGATTGATAATTAGTTTTATAGTCAGTCTAAAGACTCAAAGTTTGTGAAAATATTTTGAGAAATTGTTATGGAGTCTAAAGTTCTAATTACCGTGTTATTAAAAGAAAAATAAAGTGGATGATAATACAAGAAAATTGCATTGTAGGACTTGAGCTTTTTGATAACTAAGCATTTTGGGAAAGATTGATGTGACACCTAGAACATGATGAGGACACCAAAACCATGTGATGTGTCTCTCTTAACATAACAGGACGGTGAACAGATCACTTTGTGCTTCCATTAATGTGAAAGTGGCCTGTTTTGTATTCTTCTTGGTTTTGGCCATGCACCTTTTCACTTTAACTTGTGATGGATTTGCTTCATGAATGGCAAAGATGAAAGCTGTACATTTGTACATTTGGATCTTGTTCATTCCTTCACATTCTAATACCAAGTATTTGGAATCTTAAACCTAAAAGCATCCGAATTCCGTGCCACCTCTAAGGTATCCTTTCTTGGGAGGTTGACAATTTGTTTCTTAATGATGGTAGTTGGCTCATGGCTGGCTTCAAAATCACTTACGTAACTTTGAGGGACAGGAACGGTGCTAATTGAAACAGCTAAGGTGAACTCAATAAAATCTTCACCTAGAAAGTATAGTTTTGGTTATGATAATATATCATGTTCAGATTCCCCAACACAATAGCTTAACTGATATGAGGAGGCAGAAGAGAAAGGTAATATGCACATATTGACACCATTTTGAGAAAGTTGTATGCTAGTTATTAAATAGTATTACATACATAATAATAAATATTAAATGTAGTGGTTGGTTATAAACAAACACCTAATCCCTAATAATTTGTTAAAAGTGACTTGGCCTGTAAAAAAAAAATGCATTGTCGTTTATTATGCGAGGAGAAATATTAAATTCACCTTAAAATTTAAGAAGCAATTTTGTCATCCTTATAATTTATTATCCTTTAATAACATGTGAGAGTGTTGTACACAAATTTAGGATAAATATTTATTTTCATCCTTGAATTTATTAGGTGTTGATAGTTAGGTCCATGAAAGATGAAAATTTAAAAGGTTAAATGATCATTTTCGTCCTTGAATGTATATAACATTGACAAATTTGTTCCTAAAAGATGAAAATTCAAATTTTAATATCCAGAAAGTAATAAAAGTGCGACAAATCTATTCATCCGTTAACTTTTATTTGCTAACGTTAATGAAATAGCTACGTGACACATTCAATGATGAATTTGTCAGCGTTCTACACATCTAGAGACGAAAATGTCTATTTATCCAAAATATAATTTAATTTTCATTTTTCCCTTTTCTAATCATTGTAAACATAACAAATAACAATAAACACTTAAAAAAATAGGAAAACAAACATAAGTTAGAACAAACACAATAATAAACATAATATTGATTAATAAGAATTATGTGCCTATTGTTCTGAAATTTTATATTGTGACAATATTAAGTAGTGACAAAATCAAATTGAATCTCAATTTAAAAAAAATTAATAACTATACATTTTTATTTGAATCTCAATCATTTGTACCAAATATTAAGTTCATCGTGGCACACGATCTTAAACAAATTAAACGGCTCTGAATACTTAAAACATTCGGAATACCATGAAGACACATTTTTCTCCTTTCTCCTGACTTGTGTTTGTGGTAGGAAGCATATAAAAATAATCCAGACATGCTGCTATTTTTTTTTTTAATAAAAAACTCAATTGCGGCACATAGAATCCTCTCCGACAGTACTGTTTGGCAAACATCTTTGGTTTCGAATCTCACTCGAAAATCAATTATGGTAAGTAGACTTCATTTAGAGAAAAGCGAAAATATTACACATCTATATTCACACTAAAAAATAAAAACTGATTCTACTTTATTACTAAAATTAACCTTTTAACTCGTTTTTAAAACGTCCTTTCTGAAGAATACAAACCATGGCCATTTTTATAATTTTAATTCTTTTAACATTAATTCTTTCATATTCTATTGAATTATAAAACAAGCGCACTCTAAACGAACGAACTAATTAGTTTAATTTGTAAAGTTGGAAAAGTTATAGTTGGATCGCATGGCAATAATAGTTATCAGGATGGCGTTAGCAATTATTCCTGGGGTCACATATAAAGAAAAAATATCCGAGTGAAACACAAAAAAGAAATAATTATAGATAAATAATTAAATTTTAAAAGATGATGTAAGCAAAATGTTGTTTTATTAAAAAAAAGAAAATCATAATAATTTTTTCCTACAAGAATACTTTTTTAGGAGGTACGAAGATAATGCTATCCCAATATTTTTGAATACAACGATCTATCTTTTCGTTTCTTAGAATAAGTCATAATAAAGGAAAATGTTTTTCATACAATAGAAATGGAATAACTATTGTATTTTTTGTTATTTTAAGGAAATATTTATAAAGCTTGTTGTTGTATCAAAAACTTGACGTGTAACTCACGATAAGTGTGTACTAATGTTCAAGTAATAACATGATAAATAGAGTATCGTTTTCACGATGATTGAGACACTAATTTTATTGTAATTATTATTTTTAAATTGGAAAGAATAAAAATAAAGTAATTTGTGATTTGTGTTGTGAATTGAAGGAATTAAAATAACAGAATTAAATTACAATTAAAAGTAAAGATAAGATTGATGATGGTTTCAGAATTTATGAAGAAGAATTGTGGTGAAAGCGCAATCACCTCTATTCCCTACTCATGTAATTGAATGGATAATTAATCGCTTTCAGAAACTAAAACCCCAATATCTCTATTGTGAATTCTAGCCCTGAGAACTCTTAATAGATTGATAAGTCTATCAATGACAATCAGAATTAAATAACAAGATAAAGTGAAACAATTATAAAAAGCTTCATTAATATCAATTCAATCCACACAAGAGTTCACATTGACTTATGGCCTCACCACAATCAAAGAAGAATTAGCCAGACATAGTTATGTCTGACTCAATACAATGATGATAAAGAAGATGAGAAAAAAATACAAAGAAGAAGAGTAATCAAACCCCTCGATTCTGACCTTCTTCTTGATCTTCCTAATTTCTTGATTTCCTTCAATGCCTCCTTTTTATGTTTTTGCCTGTGTTTCTGTGTGTTTCCTATTACTTTCCTATTTATAGTCAAGTTTGTAAAATCCTAATATCTTTTATTCTTATCCTATCTGTAAGCTGATTTTGAATTTCCAGAATTGCTTGGCTCTTTATTTTGTTTCTTTTCTTTTATTTCCTGCTCCTAGACATTAAAATAACAATAATTAATAATAAAATTAATGATAAAACAATTTATATCTATTTTAAGTCTTTATTTGATATTTTATGTTTAATTTCTTAATTATTTTATCCTAAAAACTACATATGCTAGCATCATATCACTTGTACATTAAAAAAAAAGAAAAAAAAGTGAAAAAAAAACAATAACTATATACAGTTTAAAAACCTACCAATTACTTTATGTTTAAAAAATTATAAAACGCATGTATTCGATCTTATGATTCATTTTATCAATTTAAACTGTTAATAGTAGTTAACAGTAATCAGTCGTAGAAAGTAAATTATAATTTTAGATAAACTTTAGTTATGATATTATGATTCGGTTACGGAAAGTATGACGACTCTAAAACACTCTTATACTAAAAATATAGCCAGTCAAAAAGCTCAAATCTAGGATTTTTGTCCTGCATAAGAACTAGCTAAGGCAAACAAGGTGTCCTTTTAAGCTGTGGCACTATAGCTATCGATGCACTGGGATTGGGTGGATAAAGTTGGACTTGTGAGTGTGGGTTTAATTGAGCAATTTTTCGATGCATGTTGTGGGGTTGCCTAATTTATGACCTTTTTTTTTCTGGGTATGGAATGGTGACAAGGTAAGACACTATCCACCATAATAATACCAATGAGAATAGGTAGGGTTGGCAATCCAACAACCCTAGCCCACCTTTATTGTTGATCATAACTTACACTCTATCTTAAATCTCACGACTTTCTTATCTCTCTCTTCCATTTTTCTTGAGTACTCTAGTTTATGGCATTTCTCCATCACCCACGACATGATCAAAAAGGTTGTAGCAAACTGGCAACCTTGTATAAGAAGTGCATGGATGTGTCGTTAGTTGTTTCCACCATAATTGATTTATAATAATATACAGCGAGGGTACGTATCAAATTACTCTCTTGGTAAAATTATTCTCTTTCAAAACTTTAGTTACATATTTAATTTTCTTGATCCAATGTTAAATTTATAGTTTTGGTTAAGTGATCAAGTCTAGGAATTTTTATACATTTTTAAAATTATTTGATACTTCGCTAAATAAATTTAATTTAACATGCAATATATTTGTAAAAAATATATAAGTAAATATTGACTATAAGATTATGTAACTATAAAAGTCTGATTATCTAAATAAAAATTAGTTTTCATAAAATCACGATCATTAAATTATCAATATCAAAATATTTAATTAAAATTTAATATATTATATAACTGTACATGTTTGATTTATCTAAAATTTAGTGTGTATGATTGTTGAATTAATATCAAAATATTCAATACTTAGATTAATAAATTTTAATGAATACAAAGAGTAATTGAAGTGAGTAATTTTATTAAAAAAATATTCTTAGACTAAATTAACCCCTTCTCATCATATATGTACATATAAACTTTTTTTATTATGAGAAATGAAAACTAAATATTTGAGTCATGTAATTATATACAAATAATGAAGCTTAAAACTTAATAAAAGTCACATGACCACTCTTAAAAAAAGTCATGTACATTTTTTCTTAATCTTAATCATTCAATTATAATCTAATGATCTGTATTTGTAGTACTCATTTCTCACATTAAAATAAAATAATTTTGATTTGAAATTTAAGGATTTTGATTATTTTACACACCTTTATCTGAGATGGTGGGGAATTATAGCACAACATTACTTAAGGACGCATAGTTAAACTTTTTACCGGGGGTTACTGGAACATGGTCAGGGTCATTAAAGGTGTTGAATGACATTTTGGTATGCAGTTATTTGGTCTATATGGTCGGGCTATAACTGTTTGATTTTTACAACAAATATTACAGATGAGGAATAACGTCTAATTGAAAACATCAAAATGTATTTTTTTTTTTGAAATGGAACCAGGTTAAAAGAGCTTCACTTTTCCTCTTTCGGGTTGGATGATGAACGCCGTGTTGTGTTTACAGTAAGGTCAACTAAGGTTTTTCCTTATGTCTATTAATAGAAAATTAATTGATATTAAATATATATATATATATATATATATATATATATATATTGAGGGACACATAACAGTCACTAATTGAATAAATTAAACGGTAAGGATTGCATCTATGAAATTTTAAAAATTCATGTCACCCAACAAACCATGTATTCTTATATATGAGTGTGCAATAAGTTACTAACAGTAATTATAAAAGAATTAGAAATTAAAATTTTCTCTTAAAAAATTCTTTACTAATTCATTATTAATGTTTTCTCTCTTCTTATTCTCTTATTTCTCTTATTTTTTAAGACTTGAAGTGAATTGCATAATGGATAACATATGATATATCAAATTACTCAGTCGCTTTGTTTTCAAAGTTGATAACATATTTCTTTCCTTATTCCCTTTATCTATCAACATTAATTTTTCATTTATAACAAGAAATAATTGCTCAGAATCCCTTTGTTTCCATTCTTTTATGTTCTTTGCTTTTCATTGACTAAATGAATTAAATGTTATAGGTGACAATAAAAAAGGTTAGCCGACATATTTGAAGAGCCTTAAGTTGAAAAGTTAAAATGGCTTGAGAGTGAAGCGAAACTGCAACAAATAACATACAAATCATTTGTCACAGTTTCTATTCGCTTTGCGTAAGACATATGTTAACTTTCAACTTAACACTCTTCATATATGAATTAAATGTTAACTTCCTTTGTTGGCTTACCTTTTTTGATGTATTCAAAATTTGCCACTTGAACGTTTAATTCATTTATTAAATGAAAAGTAAAGATCATGAAAGAATCGGAACAAAGCGAATCTAAGCAATTGTTTATTGTTATAAAAGAAAAACTTATGTTGATAAATAAAAGGAAGAAGGAAGACAATAACGGAGATTGAATTCACATAACTTTTTCCTTAAGCCCAAAGTATGTAATAGTGCAATCAAGAACAATGTTGCACCAAGAAATAATTTCGATGTCATAGGAATTCTTCCTCCATTGTTGTTCACAATAAACCGAACAAACATGTGTCATGCAAATGGTGAATAGACGAAAAATAAAGAAGAAAAGGCTGAGCGAAAAAAAAAATAGGAAGATGGTGAACAAATGAAAAAGAAAGAAGAGAACATGAGAAAAACATACTGAGAATTTTTTTTTCAAATGAAAAAGAAAGAGGAAAAGATTGTGAGGAAAAAAAAAAATGCAGAGCGATGGTGGACAAATGAAAAAGAAAGATGTTGCGTGATCATGTGATGCACGTATAGAGGATGGGGCTATTTATTTTATTGCCAAGACGTATCCTCTGAATGTGATGGCGGCGTCACTTTATTTACACTTTTCAATTGTAACCTTACATTTAGGGTTTTACATATTAAATTGGTAGGGCCTCTAAGGTCATTTTATTTTATTTTTTATTTTGAGCTCCTAAGCTTGTTATTGTAACCTTGCAATTCCATGTTTCACTTGAGAACATTGACCATGGTAATATTAGATGAAAAATGACTTTCTATCACTAATTCATACCTAATCATTATGTTAAAATAAAATGTTATATATATATATGATTTTTTTATAATATTTTGTTTAAGATTTGTCAGTTTATATTTATTTTTTTAAAAAAATGTATAAACAGATTCATGTAGTTTAACTTGTGATCCATCATTTACTATCCTAACTCCTAATGGCATCTTTAATCGGAGATGCTTCATGGATTTCTTAGCCTAAGGAACGATTTTTTTTAGTTCTTCGACATTGGAATAAGTGATGTGGTAAAACTAATTTCTTCAATGAACGATAAATTCCTTATATAAAGAATCATTTCTTACCAATAAAAAAATATTATTTTCATAAAATCCGTACTCCCCAACCACAAAAACAAAAAAAGTGATGAACCAAAGAAAGAAGATGAACAATTTTAACAAAACAAATTAAACAGATGAAGCAAAGAAAGAAGATGAACAGTTCCAACAAATCAAATTAAACAAATGAACAAATGCATAGATGAAGTTTCACAATAAAAAATTACAATTTTTCCAAACAAATCAAATCACCCAATGCAATATCAACTCAGAATAAAATACAAACCAAATTAAAGAGTACCAACACTGATCGTGAACAGAGTATGAATAGTAACCGTGACTCCAACGACATCGTTTTGACCAACTTCGAACATCGTGGGTTGCGTATGTCAGGTCATGGGTTGGGTGGTGTTGCACATGACTAGTGTTAGGGTCTAGGTTGGGTGGTGGCGTGATTAGGGGACGTGACAGTGTTGGAGGACGAGGTGGATTGGCTCAATAAGAGGTTTGAGGAAAATGAAGAGATGATGGGGTGGGGTGACACTAGAAGTTTGAGGACAAGGTGGGTAGGGATGGTTCTGGAGCAAAGAGAGAAAGAGACAAAAGGTCGATGCATATAGGTGGGAAGGGTTTGGAGAAATAGTTTTTCTAAGAAAGAAAAGAGAACGAGTAGTGGAGAATGATATAAAACATTTATCACAATTGTGATTAGAGAGAGTTGGAGATATTAAAGTTGTGAGACAATTTGTTTATCGTTACATACTATTCACTTTAAATTTTGGATCTTGTTGATGTAGTTTTGCACATAATATTTCTACTTTTATTTTTTCTCTTATTTTTATTAAGTCTCATTTTTTTTTATTCTCTTTAAAATGGACCCTAGTTAGTATTTTTAATTAATATTTAAAATTCTCTTCAATTATTTATATTTATTATTTGCATACATAAAAATTGAAAAATAAACAAATTATTTTATTTGAATAATAATTAAATTATAATAAAAATATAAATGTGTGAATTTTTTGAAATTTCTTCTGATTTCTTAACATTGAAGTAAAATTTTGTATGAATTTCTTAGTAGGTATCACAAAAAATATTACAAAGATCATAAAAACATAATTAAAAAATCCATCAAGGTTAGAAATACTCTAAGTTCCAATCGGACTCGTCAACCAATCTAGTTCTAATAATACTGGATCTTCCTATTAGTCCTCCATTGACAAATAGCAACGCTGCGAGGAACATAATTTTATTTTTTGTATAAAAAGAATACGTTTAATTCAAAAAAGAAGGAAATCAGTTTCACATTTGGGCCATTGGAAGAGGGCCACGATATTTTGGGCTCAGGGGCCCAACCCAAACCGGGTACCCGATTGATAGACTAGGGTTTATGTCAGAGAAATTGGGACACCATCGTCTACATATTGAAGAGGCGCCCAAGCAAGTTAGTTCTTTAGCCGTCGTCGCTCACAACTCGCAAACCACAATGGTAACTGCTATTTCGTTTTCTACGTCTTTGATTTGATTTATACGATGTTTATTTGTTCGTGTCGAATACGATGTTTATTTGTTCGTGTCGAATACGATGAATAATGTTCTGAGTTTTGTGTGTTTGTGCACGACACAATACAGCCTAAGCAGATCCACGAGATTAAGGATTTCCTTCTGACGGCGCGGAGGAAGGATGCGAGGTCGGTGAAAATCAAGAGGAGCAGGGATGTCGTTAAGTTTAAGGTTCGATGCTCCAAGTACTTGTACACGCTTTGTGTCTTTGACCCTGAGAAAGCCGATAAATTGAAGCAATCTCTTCCTCCCGGTTAGTTATTATTACTGTTCCTTTTAACACTATCGTATCTATATGTATCTGGGATTATGAATTTGTGTTATGGGATGCATGCCATTTGTTGTTTGCAGGTTTGAGTGTTCAAGACCTGTAGAGGTGCTGAGTGCGGCAGCGTGTGTTTGTTTATCTTTTTGTTACCTGATGCTCTAGATTTTGTGGCTTGCTTTTATATTTTGGTAATTGTTATGAGGCTATGCTTATTTTCCATTTGCCATGAAAATGTGAAAGTTTTATTTTGAGCACAATTTAATTGAATTACCCATAATTTTGTGGTTTATTTTATTTATTATGATTGAGTACTTTGGTTAGCCCTTTGCCTAGAACAAGAGGATTTCAAATCGGCAATTTGGCTTAAAGAGTCATTCAATTTTATTGTTCTAGCGATACTTAACTAGGTTCGACTCGCATGGAATTGTATAATGTTGCGCATAATTTTCAGTATGTGGCCGAGTGAATGCTTCTATAAATCCAATTGTGCCCGAAACGGCTATATGTTTAACTGTTGAAATTCCACTACTGTACGAACTCAACATCGCGTGTTGGGGTTAGTTTTATGGTAAAATTTTAATGTTAAAGGTATAGCCACAAGTCGTTCTATATTTTCATGGTATCACCATGATTTCATGGTACCCATAAACTCTTTGCATCAAAGAAATCCAGACTTGGTCATCACTGCTGTAAAAATGTAGGCACAGTCTTCTCGTACCTTATTCTCATTTAAACACTTGTAGCATAAATTCTCGTATTATAACAATTGCGTAGCTAACTCAATACCTCAGCTCGATACTTTTTCGCTAGTAAGCTACTCAACTCATTGGGGAGGTGTCGACATCTAACAATCTTTTTTACTTAGGTAGAGTTGTTTCTGCTAGCTGAGTTTGATATTGGTGATTTGGTAATTTTAGTCTTTCTTGAGTTTGTGTTAATTTGATTAGCTGCCACAATTCAAATTGTGTTATGTAATTGGGAGCGATTTCATTACTGTTGTTGGTTTATCCGATTTCATTAGATAACAAAGGAAGCTGCCCTTAGATATGAGAGAATTTAAGAGTAAATATTCTGCTAAGTCAAGCAACCAAATGATATATCTCGATGTTAGTTTTACTAGCTCGATCAATTCATGGTCAAGTTAGATCAATAATAGTTCTAAATTGCTCATCGTAGTGTATGTTAAATTGATCCTCATTTTGAAATTTTAACATGACCTTGATTCGTGAAACCTATTCCTATCTCTCTTTTTCTACCGCTTCGATTAAACTGTGTGAACCAAACCCTCCGGTTTCTCTTATCAATTAAGTCATGCTGGAAAAAAAATTGAATATATGGTGAATGTAAGTTGTTAGGATCATAAATAAGTTCCAGAAAAGGAGGGGGGATCTAACTCACTTGTTTTTTATTCCTACAAATAAAAAAAAAGGCTTAATTATATATTTAATTTATTAATTATAATTTAAAGTTTAATTTAGTTATTGATTTATTAAAATGTTTAATTAGGTTCCTTAATTATTTAAAATACAATAATTAACCCTTTCCATCCAATGATAATTGATCATGTTAAGTGGTGATTTATAACCCCTGGTTTAATTATTATAATTCTAAGATAATCATAAAATTATCCCCAAATCAATTTCAATTATAACAATATCCAACCCAAATCAACACAATCAAAATCCTCCCATCCCAAATTAACACAATCATAACCTAATAACCCCCAAATCAGCATAATTAGAACACAATTAGAATAAAAATTGAAAAAAAAATAAAATAGATATAGATTTGGCCCATGGTATGTTCCTCGTTGATGGATGCTCGTCGTTGTCATCTCTAACGTTGAAGCTCTGACTCTGAGCGCTGCCTCTCTTGTCGATGTTTTCACTATCAGAGCCGCTTTCGGATTTGGGTGCGAAGGTTGTGGTGTTGTGGGGGTTGCAATGCACAGGCAATGCTTGTCATGGGTGGATGTGGAGGTTAGTGGGTAACGTGGGTGGTGGGGTGGAGGTTGGTGATGTCGTAGGTGGCAATGTGCAGTTGGTGGTGGGTGCCGATCAATTTGAGTTCATGGAGGTTGGTGGTGGCTTGTTGTGTGGCATAGTTAGAGGAAGGGGTTGCAGGTTGGTGCAAATATGATGTTTGAGAAAGGAAGGATTAGAGGAATAGTTAGAGAAAGGGAAGGAAGAGGATGCTAGTCAATTTCATTAGTCAATGTGATAAAATTGATGGAAAGGGTATAATTGTTGTGTTTTCAATAATTAAGGGACTTGATTGAACATTTAATAATTGAGAGATTAAATTGAACTTAAATTATAATTAAGAGACTAAATGTATAATTAAATCATGAACTGCGTTGATTAGAAAATTATTAAATGATGTGTTGATTGACAATTATTAACTCTACACTTTACCTTAAAGTGTACCTTACTCTAGAAGAGTCAGTCCTCTCGTGAATCTTTGATTAAATGTGCATATTTGGTTTTACTTTTTTTAAGAAATAATTAAATTTAATGGATTTTAAGAGACTTTTAAAAATAATAATTTCTCAACCACTTTATCATGCACTAAAATTATACAATGCGATCATAGTCATTGTTGTGGTTCAATTGTTCAAACCAAACTCATGGTAGATCCGAAATCATGCCACTTTACGAAATTGATCTGGTCAAGTTTATGAACTTGATAATTTGACAATGATTTTTAACCACTAAATTGGCCCTGAATCGATGAAACTAGACCGATTTATTACATAAACGGTTTGGGTTAATTTAAGAAAAAGAAAAGTCCCAATCTAGCTGATTGGAGACTAAACTAAGTATCGAGGATTCAATAAACATGCATCAAGTTATTTGTTTATTTGGAATGGCGTTAGGAATATCTTCTATTTGACAACAAGAAACTCTAATTCTTTTTATACAAAAGAATCACCAAAATAGATAGTCTCTCTCCCAATAAAATATTTTCTTATACCAAACCGGGATCAAATCTCACTTAGCAGCTTAAGAAACATTCATATACCAACTATGGGGGATGAGATCTAAACCAATTGAGAGTCTCACCTCTCAATGTTCAAGGAATAGTTCAACATACATTTGGTTTAGAAAGACATCAAGTACTTACGAAGAACTGTCTCTAGTAATAGTATAAGGCTCTATATGTTCTATTCGTAATTTCCACTACAACTATATGCTCCGCGAAAAGATGCTAGAAATGCATAAACACCGATTCAATTGCATAAGTATGGTATGAATTACCCACCTTGTGTGTTTCAAGTAGGGGCGTCAACATATGCTTGCTATGAGCTACAACATTCATCATGTTAAGGTGGATTGTGAAGGTGGGGGATTTAATTTTGCGGTTTTGTGTGTTCCAATTATCGAATACACTATTCTAAATCATTTGCGAGTTATTGTTGTATCTTTGGAGCTTATCTTAATTCCATTATATGCTCCTTAACGGCATTGCCCCATTTTTCTACCGTAGCATCATTTGTTGTTTTAATCATATCTAGTGAGAATTGGATTTACCAAGTTTCTCATAGATGACGCCAATGATTAGTATAAGATGGACAAAGTTGATATATTAGAGATGGACTGCTACTTTGTCCAAGATAGAATTGAAGGGATTTAACTCAGTTGGTTAAGTAAAATGATTGATAAAATATATTTGTGTATAGGGTTTAGAGATGAGCTTAATTCTCTGACAGTGTCCAAGGCTTCTCTTGGACAATAACACCCCTATATTGGTGTAGAAATAGAGCAATTATACTTCTGAGATGAGATATGATTCGCCGTTCATTAGTGCATGTTAAGATTCTTGTTTTTGGATTGAGTCTAAGCCCAGTGCATAACATGAACAGTACATGTACCGTATTAATAGGTTTGACTTTTAAAAATTGCCCATAATTGTTGAAAGTGTTTAGAACCGGAATTTAACTTAAAGAAAGGGACTCGTTTATTGTAAGAGCAAATTAAGATGAAATAAAGTAAAATTATATAAGTTAACTTATAAAAATTATGAAACACCTTCAGACGTGCTATTTCTGGTCACTAGGATCCAAATGTGTTTTTGTTTTTTCTGTTAATGTGAATCCAAATATATTTTGGAGCATTGCAGATGTTGCTATGTAGAACTGAACCCAATGTCCTACACCATAGGCGATTCCCTGAGTTTTTCATGCAGTTCTTAGCCAATTCAAAGTCCAAACCTAGTGAGCATGTGATTGTGGTCCCCCAATTCTTTCTCCACTTGGGCAAGTTATAGGAGGCAACTTCACTTTTACAGCCTTGTGGAAACTTGTGTCATGCTCAATACCAAACTCAGCCCAAGGCATGCAATTGGCCCATTACATTCGTTTCATGTGGTGGCTAGTGAAAGGTCGAATCAATAAAAGGAAAAAAAATGAGCATGCTTACTAAACAAACTTGTGCACATCTTTTTTCAATCCATGCCTATTTTATTCATGGCTTGTTCTTTTTAAATATTTAAGGTCTCCCTCTAAATGTTGTCAGAGTCATGAAAGTGGAGCGCAATGGCAAGTTCTTTATGGGATTTTAAAGAGCCGAAAGCAAAATGGACGTACATATTTGTATATGACACCAATGAATATTAAACACAAGTCGGAGATTTTAGAAGCTTTAAACTAGCAGAAATTGGCCAGTACTTATTTATTGCGTGTTATCATTTATGAAAAGTAGTTTTTGTTTATTTATTTATGTATTTATTCATCTTAATATATAGTGTGGTTTGTACAAATTTGACAGCTATTGTGATAGCCTACTTTTATTTTATTTTCATATGAGACATAGCCTACTTTATTGTTTGTAGCATGTTGCAAGCAACCAATTCACATTTAAACTCTTAGTTGCATTTCATAATAAAGCTCACAAAAGGGTCAAAACATGCTTTTGAATATCACAGAAAAAGAACGAACAAGCTTTTACTGGTCCAAGTCTAACTTTGGTAAAAGAATTTTTTTGTAATGGAACACAATAAAGTCACTGAATCATTTATTGGGCGCTAAAAAAAGCTTATTTTCTTTACAATGCTTTAATAGTCAAATTTAATCCTCTAGAAAGCATGTCAATAAATGAATGTTTGTTATGTTTCTCATAGCAACAATATTCAAAGTATATGGTGTGATAGATACCAAACTCTGGATCTTGTTGAGATTTTCATACAAGTTTGCAACTCTTTACTAAAGGAATAGAATTTGTATAAAAAAATAAGATAAACTGAAAGCAAGATCACAAGAAAATTTACATTAGAGTAAAATAAAAAAGGCCAGGTACATCACAACAAACATTTCTCTCTCTTTTTTTTGTTTTTTGAAGAAAAAAGACAGTTTTGTGACATGTAAACATTACTCAGCAATCAATTTAATGTAGCACTCAGGTGTTTGAAAATTACAAGGTTTCAGTAAAGTATAAGATGATATACCAGTTTTAATGACCCATATCATCCACGGTAAGAAAGATAAGCAATCTTGTAGTAAGGTGCATTTTCTTCTAAAAGCAGTGTTTAAGGTATATATCACAGCCAACCACAGCAAATGTAATTGGAAGAGGGCAATCGTCCTGTTTGGCGAATGTATTCTGTTTGAGCCGCAGTTCTTTCTGCTTCTCGATTTTTTCTAGCTTCCGCTGCTGCACGTTTTTCTTCTGATCTTTGCCTTGCCATAGCAATCTTTTTCACCATTTTTGCATGTGTCTGAGCTCTCATTTGCTCAACTTTGGCCTAAAATGCATATAGTTTCAATCAAAGGCAAGGTAGTAGTAAAGACTTTAACTAAAGTATTTCTAAAGTTATATTGCAATTAGATAATGGCCAAGCATTTCATACAATATATTCAAGTGGACACGAGTAATAATCATAACAAAATTTATCATGCCTTTCTCTCCCCTTCCCTCTCCATACACTTGGTTTAAAATCCTTTCTAAATTGTGATCTCTTCAAACTACGTTTAGGTTTCAACTTTTGAACATGCAATAACTTGGTTTCCAATGAATACAGCTATGTAAACAAATAACTACCTCAATTCTTCTCATTTCTGCTTCTAATTTTGCCTTTTGTTGACTTTCCCATGCTTGAATTTTGATTTCCTCACGCTTAAATCTGCAAATTTTAACACAAACACATTAGCAAGAATGAACAAATTACATGGTCTATAACTATTTTCCAAAAAAAAAAAAAATCATGATTTACATTAGTCTAGAGAATGTGAGTAAAAATAAAACCTTGCAGTATGTTTAGATTTCTCAGCTTCCTCCCACAGAGCCGCACGTTTTTCAAATTCAATTCTCTGCTGTTCATGCACATTCGCCTCCTGAGGAGAAGATTTGTTCTTTTCCTGCTCATCTTTGCTTGCCCAGGCAGCAATATTCATCTTACCAAGCTGCACCCCAAGGGCTGCAATCTCTCTCCTTGTCTTGATCTTCATTTCTTCTTCAGACAAATTCCTTTTTCCATTTTCAACTGGAAACTGGGAATCCCCATCTGTCGTGTTGTCCAAAGGTGTCGGTGCAGGTGCACCTCTCCTAGGAGTCGACGGCATTGAGGAAACTGGGCTCCGTAGTGGTGTCGCAGATCCAACAGGAGTAGCAGTCCGCGAAGGTTCTTGACTTGGCACAGGGGTCATTTCAGTTCCCATGTCTCTCATGGCAACAGATCTTATCCCAGGCATCACTGTATCATGAAAACAAGCTAATCTACATTGAGCATGTCACCAATGGATGTAATAAGAACATGCACCAGGATATTAACTTTCAATGTTTTAGTGTTCCATTCCTTTTTTTTTATCACCATGTGTATATTTTTTCAATTAAAATAAGAAAATGCATAAAAGATTAATTTCAATAGACAACAAGTGTGTATAAAAAATTTCAGCTAGCGATAACTGGCTTATATTTTCTATTCTCCAGTTATGCAATGAAGTAAAGGTTGCCTTAAATTAGCACGAATAATAATTATACAAATGCTTTGTATACTTTTTAATCTTCCCAAAAGAGGATATAAAAAAACCTATATCATCAATTTTGAGGGTTGAATAACATACATGACTGATCATCTGTACTTCTTGAGCAAGATAAACCTAATTCATTGACTTCCTTTAGATCTTTGCTTTGGGGAAGAGACTCCACTACCGGATTTCTTCCGTGTGCTTGACCTGAAACCGAATGAGCATCGGAGGGAACAAAAGAGAATTTCTCAAATCCCATATGTGATGTTGGCTGACAGAAATCAACTCGCTTTGTTTCTGTCACTTTGCCTGTTGGTTGTTTATGATCATAATTACCAGATTCTGGAGCAACCCTCCCCATATTTGTTGGCATGCGATTTGCTTGGTTATGTGCAGTATTCTTTTTTGAGTGATTCGCCTGTATGTTTTGCCTATTCATTATCCATTTCTCGGCATTGTTCCACTTAGAAGGAATAGGTCTGAATAGGGATCTAGTAGCAGGATTGTTCCCTGGTCTCTCCCCTTTATCAAACTCAAAGCTGGACGAGCTAGCATTGCTGTCATAATCAAGATTTTCATCTTCTATTGCCCTTCCCGCATGAATTGCACTTGAACTTCCGGGGTCAACCTTCGGAAAATGGTGCATCTTTGCACGCCTGGTTTCGTCATTTTCCTTAGGCATTGTCTCCTTTGGTTCATAAGAAATCTGGTCATTCTGTTTCCGGTCCAGCACGGCATTACTAGATGGCTTTAATGACAGAACATCCAAGCTCGGAGATGTAACTGGAAGGAACAAGTTTCCAATTAGTCAACATATGAAGCATTTTATTCAATAGAAAAATAAATACACAAAAGCTGGGATAAATACTGACTAACACAATAACAAATGTACATGAAAAAATTGATAAA
Source organism: Glycine tomentella (assembly GCA_007407185.1). Lineage (NCBI taxonomy): Eukaryota > Viridiplantae > Streptophyta > Magnoliopsida > Fabales > Fabaceae > Glycine > Glycine tomentella. The sequence goes on along the minus strand of PYAF01002165.1, from coordinate 183,481 downwards.
TTGCAATTGCAAACCTTCATCATCAAGGTTGTCATTTTTGGAGTCAAGTAAGCTATTCACAAATTCAGTATCCTCAATCCTTGAGGGGGAGGTTCTGGATGAGTTACTGTTGGATCCATCTTTCTTCCTATGATGGTGAGGTCCTAATAACTTCATCCTTAGTTTACTGGGAGAAATTATTCCAGCCTGCAGAAAAAATGGCATACTTACCCTCATCAAAATCCTAGAAGAACTCAATTAGAAAATTTCTAACAGAATCCATCTAGCAGTACACTGCATAAACAATTATACCCAATACATGACCACTTTCTTCTTTTCCACCAAAAGGCCCACCCCACCGTTTCAACCCACACCCTTTATTCACTCAGAAGAAAAATAAGGGAAAATGAATCCTACCCTTTTTTTTTCCTTTCCCTTTTCAGCCTTTTTTCCCCTCTCTTCCTCACCCACCCACCCACCAAATAATAATGACAAACCCCATCCTTCCATTCATTACAAAAGTAGAAAAAGCAAAAGCATGATTTTTGAAACCATGTCAAAATTCACTCGGAAAGAATCAATGAAACAAAGCCCGCAAAGAAACTGAAGGGATGATGACTATTCTGAACTCCATGAACACAAAGCTTGAATAATATGGACCATTTAGCCACCAACCCAGTTTAAGAAACAAAATAAAGATTTAATTTTGATGAAAAAAAAAACTATGAGGTTGAATGGAAGAGGAGAGGAGAAAAGAGATGGCAACAGTGGGCTAAATGCCAAACCTGAACTTTCTCTATCCTCTCGTACTCCATTTGATCTCTGACTGTCTCTTCTTTCTCTCTAAGTTGGAAGGTAGCTGATGCAGAAGTGGAAGGAAGAAAAGTTGAATTTTACAGCTTGGCTTGGAAGTAGTTATGACTGGTGAGTTGTGACTGTGAATGAGAGATAGTAACAATAAGACATGAGAGAGAAAGAGTGAGATTATGAATGAATGTGATGCAGCAAGGACAAGAGCAGGAACAGGTGTTTGCTTGCTCAAGAAAGTGTTCAAGTTGGGTTCCTCTACAGTACAGGAGATGCTGTATCTATCTATCATCTCGCCACGCCATTGCAACATCTCATTATCAATTTTTTTTTTTTTTTTTGGTACGCACCTCGTGTATTTTTATAGGAGCCCATCTGTCCATGATCGTGAATTCATGTCGTGGGTTATAACTTATAATTTTTTTTTTAAAAAATTAAATTTATGTTTCTTTTCTAATTCACATTTGTTTAGAAAGATAATTATGTTTCAAATAAATTTTTAAATCAAATATAAGAAAAGGATATACGAAATTCAAACCTGTAATCTTTTAAATGTGAGTCTCTATTTTACTGTACTCGGTGAATCCGAACTATTACACTGTTTTCTACTTTTACTTTTACTTATGCCTTCTCCCCTTCCACCCAAGGATTTACCCATTTTAGTTACAACTTACAAGGTTAAAGTAGGATACAGAAAAAAAAAAAAAAAGAAGAAGCCATATTTATTTATTTTACTTTGCAGTTTACATGGATGCCCTGACCCTGACCTTACAGATAACCAACATACGTAACGACGTCAATTGAATTTGATGAGTTTATATTTATGCTTCAATGGAGAATTTAAAATATTTTAAGAGATTAAAAATGTAAGAAATTAACTTGTTATGTTCAATTCTTTCTATGTTGTTTTTAATTCTAACTGTTATTGAATAATTAAATTTCTAATATAATTTTTTGTGTGTACATAAAAATATTTATAGTAAATAGTTAACAATTAGTAATATCTGTTGAAATAAATAGATTATCAAAATAAATACCGTCTCCTCCTCCAAAATATTTCTCATTTTTTTTGTAAAACAAAAATATAAAAAGGATAAGAATAGGAGCATAACAAATTGAGTAAAACTGACTGATAATTAATAAGTATTGCATAATCATTTAACCAATTTTTCTATGAACATTTTTTAAATTTTGAAGAAGAAAAAACCTTTATCTTTTCCTTCAATTCTTTTGTCTGCGTGTCAATTAGTAAAGCTTCATGGATTTATATTTGTTTTTTCATTGTAACTTTTGTTTTAAGACAAAGAGCAGATTACTCAGTAACTTTAGGACAGTCTTCGAGATCGAAACAGTGGGCATGATCAGAATTCAGAAGTTTGCATTATCAATTTTCTCTGTATAGTAACTGTTTATGCTTGTAGGTCATAGACTCATAGTTCATCAAACGCGAAAAACTACTACATAAGGAAAAGTAATAAATTAGAAAGGAATTTATTTTTAATGAGGTGTAAGTATACGGATTCAAGTTGGGATACTAAAATGTGACGTGATAGAATATATATTATTAAATGATAGATTTAGATGGTATATGTTTTTTTCTAAGTAAAATTTTAGATTTAAATATTGAGTACATAAAAAGTTTCATTGAGAGAACTAATCTCAACATATTAAAAATATTTTAAATTTAAACAAAATAGTGTCCTTTAACCACCAAACACTTAATTATTTAGTGCGAAATCATTCTAATTTAACCAAAGGCCTTAGATGAAAGCCTTGAATATGTATTGTGTTAAATAGTAATACTTAAAGAAAATTTTTATTACCCATAATGAAAATGCATGTGTTCTAAAAAAAAATCCAGTACTTTGTAGAAAATATATACTAATGATCTAAATATAAAAAATGCACAAAATCTGTTGAAGTTTGTACATGAAATCATAATTTATTAGTTCTACCCAAAATCATAAATGATTGGATAAAATTCTCCAATACAAAAACAAACTTACCCCTTAACCTTGTTGAGTTTTTTATATATATATATATATAAGAGACCTGTTGAGTGTTTATACTGGAATTTACAAAAAGAATCATATAAGGGATTTCTATATATATAAATAAAGCAAGATGAGAGATGCATTTTATTTTTTGAAAGCGAAGATATGCACATTAAGTATATGTTTTAGACAACTATTTTATTAAAAATTAGTCGTTTTAAATGTAAAATAATTCTAAGCTCAAATAATATTAGATGTATACCTGCTTAAGATTTTTATAGAAACGAAAAGTTAATTTCAAATAATATTAGATTTATACATCTGGATTTTTTTATAGAAACGAAAAGTTAATTTCAATGTATGCCCAAATTATATATTTTGCAAGCAACATTTTTTACGTAACTAACATAAGTTCAGATGTTATAAAAAAAAAAAAAGTCCACAACAACACTCAAAATGTAAAATGAAGTTATGAAATTTAGTATTATGGTTCTATATCAACACCTTATTATTCATATAAATCGAAGCATATATCATAATATTTTTTTTATAAGCTAAAGAATTCATTACTAAAAACAATTAAATTGTGCACAAGATATGTCCAACTCAAGGTGCCAAAATGATATAGTTAGAGAAAAAAGAAACAAGTACTGGGATAGTGTCATTGTTTTGGACAAAAATCCAAAAGACCCACCCCAATTGAAAACTAAAATTAACGAAAAATCATGCATTGGTAGTTACTAGTTAACGTGAACTTATTGCCAAAAGGAATATATATTTGCGAGTCTGCAGTGAATTACACACATTTTTCTACTTGTAAGATCTGAGTTTAATTGTTATTGATACTAGTAATAAATTTAGATTTGGGAATTATTTAAAAATTTACATTTGCTAAAAAATATTAGTCGGTGTTCAAAGTTCAAATCAAACAGAACAAAACACGTGAAATAAAGCCTCTCATCAAACCCGTGGATGCGGACATTGGTAGCTAACTAATTATTCCGATAATTTCGGCTCCGAATACCTTTCTTATTCTTAGTTGGAAAAAAAAAAATTATTAACAACTTTTGAAAGAAAATACAATAAAGACAACGTGGTTTGAATTGAATTCCTCGAGGAGGAGCTAACATATATTGGGACACTTATGATTGGATAGAAAATATTACTAGTACCTCGTTTCTTCTTAAGCATTATTTTAAGGGTTTCAACTTTTTATGTATAAATTAAAAAATATACTACTTTATGTCCTTACTAAAGGTTCAATCAACTAATTAATCAAAATTAAAGAAATTAATAAATTTAATTTATAATATTAAATTTATCTTGAATTGATACTTTTTTCTTCAAAACTACTCATATTAATAAAATTAACAAGCATCCATAAATTATAATTTTCTCGCTGTCACATTATTCTATGATTGACTCTAATTAAATATGTTTTTATTAAAACTAACTAATGCAAAATATATTTTAGACTGAATTACACTTTTAATTTGATCCTTATAACAAGAACAAGAAAGAATAATATTTTTCCTTAGTAAAATATAGTAGTTAAGAAGTTATTTATTTTATCTTTTTTTT
>PYAF01002165.1:127337-179020 GCA_007407185.1 Glycine tomentella | reverse complement strand
ATAAATAATTTTTTATTAACTTTTAACATTTTTGAAATGCTACTGGAAGTAACATATTTTAAAACATTAGTTTATAGCTTCTAACTTTTATATTTCCTTTCATTTTTATCATTAACACATTTATCTAATTTTCCAATTACCCATTTTTAATAAATAATGATTTTATTTTTTTTATCATTTTACACTTTTTAATTACTTCAACAATTAGTTTTATCAAATATTTAAAATTTAATAAACTAATTTTTTGATTTTCAAATATCAACTTCTAATTTTTCAACTTCCAAATAATTTTTCAAGAAAGGATGAAAGAAAAAAAAAACACTCATGTAATATGTTGGAATTGATTGTACAACATATTTGATTAAAACCTCTTTCCCAACTTTTGAAAGATTCTCGGAAGACCAATGATTAATTCTTCTCCAAAATCTCTCTTTGGTGAAAGTAAAAATCTCTTTCTTCCTCCTACCAATGATAAAAGGAAGTTTAAGGTATTTGCCTTTGTCAACGGTTTCAGTTACACCCGAAATTGAAGAGATGTTGTATATTCAGATGGGGGTGTGTTTTTGCTAAAGAAAATCTTCAAATTTATGGTAATTGATGAGTTGAACATACAAAGCGTCATATGTATCAAGAATCTTCCTAAGGAAATTTGTCTCATTATTTTATGTCTTGCAAACTAAAAAATAATCATTACCAAATAAAATGTGTGAGAATTGAAATTTTCGTACTCACTATCACATCATAGATCTGTAACACTTTTTCAAAAGGAGGTCCTGTAATGTGTGAAATACTAAAAACACATTTTCTAATATATTTTTTGATTTTTTCTTTTATTAATTGAAATTTATTAAAAATGATAAAAAAAATTGGTATCACATTAATTTTTTATTCTAATTTTATAAATGTCAATAAATTTTAATCAACAAAAAATATATTTAATAAATATATTAGAAAGTATCTTACGAATATTTCCTTTGAACTCATATTAAGAAAAAATTATTTTATATCTTAAACTTAAATATAATAAATTTAACTAATTTCATTCTTATTTAATGATATCATTATTAAAATATCATTCATTTAATTATAACTTTATTTTATTTATGATATTAAATTTTAATAAAGAATATTTTCAAAATAATTTTATTGTTAATCGATATTAATAAAATTAAATAATTTCAGTCAAGAGTATGAAAATATTTTTCCTTATATTTTTGTTATATACGAATCCATTCATCTTGGAAAATACTACAAGTAAATGAATGGTAATAGTAGTAGATGACAAAGAAGCCATGAATATATTCCTTGGTCGGTCAAAGATACTTCTGTGAACACATCCACAAACGCAGGCTCATACTTTAAGATTTTAATTAATTTATTTGAGAGAGGGGAATATGAATTAAATTAATTAGGGTGTCAGAACACAGAAGCCGAAGGAGATCAGAGTTCGGAATTCTATAATGTGACTTCTCCTATCACTGTTTCTATTTGACCACAGTCGCCACTTTCCACCCTATCAATTCCACACGCCCACACCATTTCAATTTTCAAAAACTCACGTTTTTGCTATGATGCTAAATTTCTAGAAATTCATGCTACTTATCAAACAATACAAAATACCAACTAATTACTTTAGTTTCTATCTTTTATTTTCTAAGAATTAAATAAAATATATAATTTCATCTTTTTAAGAATTATTTTAAAATGTCTTTGACATTAATGCTTTTCTTACAAAACATCCTTAATTATAAGTCATCCTTTTGGGATCAATAAATTATAAGTAAAATATATTATTTTAAACTCTTAAAGAACATTTTGAAAACTTAATTTAATTTTCTTCTCCCTTTTTTGTGTGAATATTTCCCTTTCCCCGAATCCATTAATCATATATTATGCTTAAAACTTGATTTTCAAATGCATTTTCTCATTAACATTCTAAAATAACTAAGTGTCTTGTGTAACAAATATTGTTTCAACACTGTTAAAACACTATTTGAATTTTTTTATTTAATTAGTTTATATATAAAACAAGTATTGAATGCATGAGTTAACTAATATAAAATTAATTGTTTCATCTTAATCAAATATCTTAAATTTGAGTCTTTAGAATGTAATTACATTAAACATTTAAAGAGAATTTTTTTCACCCATAATAATCCTATCCAAGTTAAATATGATTATTTCTAATAAAAAATACTTATTCTATTAAAAAAAAGTTTTTGTATAAAACACTTGAAGAAGTTTTGGTATAAAACACTAGTTCAATATAATATCATGTATCTTGCATTTGTTTCACTTACCTGATCGAAACTACTGTGTACTAAATCAAAAATTTCATTTACCGAACTTTGTTGTTCCATCTTTACTAAAACTAATCTCTATTTGATACTACTCTTGGAAGCTTTGGTCTTTTGAGTCTGCCAAACACTGTTTTAATCAGCAAAAAATATATGTATATATAGAGAACACAAATGGGTACCCAAACCATTTTCAAGATTGGTATGCACACAGCATATTGACTTGCCAAACACTTTCTAAACAACCTTCCAAGCACCGACTCAATTCTTAACTAAAGAATCAACTCAAGGGTTTATAGTTTTCAGGTTGAAAATTTTGTAAAGATTGCAATTCAAAACATCTCTTTGTTTTGTTGTGTCATTAATGTGACCTACAACTCTATGAATGATTCAATCCAAACTAGGCTAATTTAATTTCCATTTAACTCAGCGTTTCTTCACAAGTTGGTGTGTATTTTTCAGGAGATTCTCCTTTCTCTTTGAAGATTAAAAAAGCAGTAGACAGACGATATCACGATCATAAACGATATCACGATCATAAAAAAGTTCAATATCAAAGTGGTAAAACATGTGAATTAAAGTGGTTGAAAGATTTTATCTTGTTGATCTATTCAAATATTCAAAAGTCATACAATTTTATTGTCATAATGAAAGCAGTATTGCAAATAGCAAAGAACATAGTATTTCATGAGTGGATGAAATTAACATAACGAACGACATTCTTCATGCAACTTATATTCCTTCGATCTCATACTCAATTAGTTGATGTCTTCTGCAAGACCTTAGACAAATAGTTTGACTACTTTTTTATTTTTTGCAAGTTGGGAATTCTAAATTCCAGTACACTACTTTGTATTTAGTTGATGCAGTTTTAGAAGTTTGAGACTGATCGAGCTTTTTTATATATATCCATCTATATAAAAATTAACAATCTCTAGAAATTTTGAATTATTGTAAACCAAACTCAACTAAGTAGAACGATATGTATTATCTAAGTTTCATTGCCCAAACTAACACTTTTTTTGTAAGTATACTTATATATATTGTTTTTGTGTATCGTCAAGGATTACAATTTTGAAGCTTTAGTATTCCAAAATTATTTTTTTGCAGGATATATATGGGATATTTATGTGTTCAATTCTTCAAGGACAAATTTTATATGCACTTTTCATTACATTTTAAAAATTGCATGCTGATAACTATTTACTTCTCCAGGGACAACTTTTTATATGTCCTCTTGATCAGTTATTCGCCTTTAAATTTTCAATTTGAGTTTTATATTTAATTTTTATGTGCATATGTTCGTTAGTAATGTTACTTTTTATTACTGGAAGATGATTAATACATACCGGAAAATTTGATAGATTAAAATTTTAATTTATTTTTCAACGATGATATATAACTATCCATTTATTTTAAACATTTTATTAATATCTTTCATTTTTTTTTCTTTCTCTTCTTATCACTATGTGATAAATTATATAATGCCATTATTTATCTTTCTAGATGTCTTATAGTATAATATTAATAGGTATATCCATGAAATATTTCTCTTTCATTTTATTATAAAACGTAATTTTGTGTGTGTTATAAATAAATTATACGAGCATGAATCAATTTACTCCAAAAGTAACTTTAAAATACATAAATTTCTTTATATTTATTTTTTTTAATTATAGGTTTTTTTATACAACAAACTAAGAAACATAGAAAAGAGTAATGGTGAAAGTTGGAGTAATTTGCACAAGATCTTCTATTCAAACCTAGCTTATCAGTGTCATTGTACACAAAAAAAGAAAATTAGGAAATAGAATATGCAAACATACTTCGATGGAGGGGAACAAAAAAAAAAACAAAACTTGTCTTATTGTCAAATCTAAATAAATAACTTAAAGGACGGATTTTAAAAGAATGAAATAAAAAGCAAATTAGAATTTTAAATGAATATATATAAAGAAGCATAAATATAATTTGAGAGTTTTTATGGTATTCTTAATTATTTTGGAGGTTTTGATACTGTTAATTTTTTAATCAATTAAATTATATGTCATCTTCTTATTAATGATTTTTTTTTGTTTTTTCAAATTATTCCTTTATTAATATTTTTTATAATTTAAAATTATAACTTTTTAAAATTAGAAAATATGATTAAAGATAATTTTATAAGTTTAACTCTAAAATATTTTTAGTCACTTTCAACATTTTATATAAAATAAAATCAATATCAATATCATACCTTTTTTTTTTGTAAAAATATCATTATTTAACATTTTTGTGTGGTGATCCAATTAGCGTTACTGCTCAACGAGTTTCTGTATTTTTTTTTCGTTTGCTCTCTTTCTACACTATGTTAATCATAAATAAAATGGTTTCAAAGTCATTGTCAGGATGTTTTTTTATATATCATAACAAATTAGAAAAATAGTGACTTTTGTCCTCCCTATTAATGTAATTAACGCGGAGTCAATTATGTATAAATTAATAAAAACATCTTTAAGGTTAAAGAAAAGAATAAAGAAGAGTACTCATCTAAATATTCTGGCCTTATATTTTACAAAAAAAAAAGTTTTTTTATAATAAAAAATATTGAAAGTAACTAAAGAGATTTTAAAGTTCAAACTTCTAAAATTATCTTTAATCATATTTTTTAATTTTAAAAGTTACAATTTAAAAATTTTAAAAAGATAATAATCAAAGATTAATTTGAAAAATAAAAAATAATTAATAAAAAAATGACATATAATTTTATTGATTAAAAAATTAACAGTATCAAAATCCTCAAAATTATTTTCAGCAGCGTAGAAACTCATATAATTTTATCTTTCTAAAATGTCTTTGAGATCTTATTTCAAATTGTCGATAAGCCGTAACTTCCTTTGACTAATTAAGTCCTTTTATGACGTACATGCACGAGAAACACTTTGTAGTCAACTAAGGATGAGAAGTAGATATATAAGTCCTTTTATGACGTACATGCACGATCCAAATTAATTTTAGCTATCATTAAATGAATTTAGAAAACGGATCAAGTTAGTAAATGGCAGGCTTTGTTAGAACTAAAATAATGATATATTGCTTGTATATAGGTAGGGAAAAAAAAGGCCCGAATAAAAAAAAGATAGAAGAGTAGATATGTAATTGAAGGAAATATTAATATTCCTTTATATCAATGAATAACTCTAAAATTATGTTTTGAAAAATAATTGGTTTGTATAAATGCATCCCAATTATGATAAATATATTTCATAAAATCTGAAACACAGTAATAAATTGTGGTTATGCACTAAAAGTAATAACATTAATTTTTTTACAAATACTCTATCTATATTTTTAAGGTTCTGATAACATTTGATTAAGAAAAAACTGATTTTGCCTATAAAAAAAACTGATTGATATGGTGAAGAGTATTAATAATATTAACTAGTACTTTTTTCACAATTTATTATTTTAATTTATTGATTAGGAAAACTGATTACACCTTTTTTATCCCTTAATTCCCCACTTCTATTCTTCGGCTCATTAATTAAGATGTCATTTGGAAACGTAGCCAATGAATAATTGAATAGTACTCCTCGTTCTTTTAACTGTATTTGCAAATATAATTAACTTCCCATATCGGGCTAAGAAAACATAATTAGCATTCCGGGATCTTAAATAAAAATTTTAAAAGCTCAAAACCCAATGGGAAAAGTAGGGAGGTCGTACTACACTTTTTGTTTGCTTTTCATTATATGGTCCTATAAAATCCTTCTATTTAAGTTACATTACACTTTTTATTATTTACTCGTATTAGGAGCTCAAGAAACATTCTTTTATTATTGTTAATTTCATCAATTCATTAACCAAAAGTTGATGAAAGATTAGAGAATTCCGGTCATAGACGCCTATTACTTCACACTTCACATGGTGTGTTCTCATTTTGTGTGGGGCCCATTCTCCTTTGAAGATTTTGGGTATGACGTGTATGCCCTTCAAAGGGGCTTTGACCAATTTGTCTTATTTTCATTCGTTTTGGTATGTGAACTCATTGATTCGCCTACATGTTTGACCACTTTCCATTTCCACATATGCATTCACGTATTGATCGAAACGACTCCATACTAGTGTTTTATATATTTTTCTGCTCATTTTTTGTGTGAAACATATTGGGAATAACAGAGGTCGGGATGAAGTGAAAAACATCTCTTTCACCTTTTTTAAAGAATAATTGTTATAACTTGTTGTTAATATTGACATTTTTCCATCGTCGAAACAATGATCTTTTTGAGGAAGTATTGAAAAATAATATTTTAATATATTTTGATTAAGTGTCAAAATATATTTTTTTTGGTTAATTATAAGGTGATGTAAGAAATGAAGATTTAGAAAATATCAAGATATTAGAAGATATCAATGATTGAGATTAAATATATAAGTTATCTAGGATGAAGATTGAAGACCAAATCATCCATAGTAAAAAGTGAAGACAAAATCATCAATTATGAAGATCAAAGACCAAAATTATTGACGATGAAGATTTAGTGAAAATTTATAAAAGTTAGAGATAGTTATAATTTATACTTTATAAAAGTATAACTTTTATGTTGTAATAAAGGAGATTGATATATAATCACTTAATTCCTCAAAATATCAACACATTTATCATCGAAATTGGCAAAAGTTCAACAAGTTATCGTGTATTTATTCAACTCTCCACTTTTATGAATCTTCACATTTCTAAATCTTAACTTTTTCAATCTCCATTTATTTTCAAAACTTTATTTTTCCAATTCTTATTTCTTCTTATTATTGAAATTTCTTACAAACTAAGTACTGAATCAAAAATACTTTTATAAAAAATTATTCTATTATCTGATGATTACAACTTTATTATAACTAAAATGAATATGTTTATCAAAATTATTATCTTAATTTACATTAAATATTAAATAATTTTTTATTAAGTTGAAAATTATGAATTTACTTGTTAACAAAAAAGAACTCATAATCAAAAATGAATTTTATGTTTCACTTTTAAATATTTATTTGTTAAGAGAATTATTCAGTGAGAATTTCTTTACTATCTTAAAAAATATTTTCCTTTTGAGGAATAGATATAATTTTGACGATTAACACTTGTTTAAAAAAAGAATTTTAGATTGCAATATTTTTAAAAATTGAAAAAATGTATGCCACTTGTTTTATTTTATACTTTTATCGCATAAGTATATCCTTGTAAAGTTTTGTAAGCTAATGCAGTTGACCTTTATTGACTTGTTGAATGGAATAAAATACATAGATGAAAAGGATGATAGATTTTTCAAAACTAGAGAAATATGCAGAAAAAGAAAAGAATAAATGTAAAAAAAATAACCCACAATGAAAAATAAAACAACCAATATATTAGATGTATCCTTTAAAATGTAAAATAGAAAATTAAAATTTAAAGATAAAAAAATCTCACAAATTATTATGAAAACTTTATTTTATGTTTGACTCATACTGTATAAAAAGACTAAAAAAATATTTTATGAATTTCAAAAAATAAAAAAATAACTTTAAATTTAGAAAAAAAAACTAAACTTTAACAAATTAAAAACATATTTAAATCTATTTTTATCATCATATTATCCTTTGTCTTTCTCATTGAAGAACACTTCACTTACAAGTGACATCCCAACTACGAACATTATTGTTTTCGTTGTTTTTTTTAGACCAAATTCTTTTTTTGAAAGCACAAAGGCTTGACATAAAACTCTAGTCAGAGTGTGTGTTGACTAAATTTTGTAAAATTAATTTACTTACATGATTTTATAATAATTTATGTTTTAAAAACATTAATATTTTTATTAAAATTACATTGGATTGGAAACAAATTGAATAAATTTTAATGCATTCCACCATGACATCAAACAACACTTATATTCCAAACTAAGCGACAAAAAGTACAATTAGTCATATTTATTCCATCTTTAATGATAACTCTATCTTAGAGATAAAAGCAAACACTACATATTAGCAGACTTTTTAATGGCTTTATGAGGACAATGACCAATGATAGTATCAAAGCAAAAATTAAACAAGAGAGGTAATGAGTAGAAAAAACACGAGTGGGTGGCATCTACTGAAAGTTTTATTTGTGTGGTGGTCGCCATTCTAGCATGCAGATAGAAATGGTTCCACTTCCAGCTCCTAGTAGAAACAAAAGTACCCCTTTAGTTCTAGGGTCTCATTATCCCATCCTTAAGGATAGGATACACATGCATTTAATTAATGCTAAACTAAATCACTTATCTTATAATTGACGATTTATTTAACTACTAAAGAAAATAGTTTAATTAATTAAGACTTTTACTAATAAAACGTGTAAGACATTCGATAATCAGGAAAAACTAAAGAGTATTTCTTTTTATATATATTAAATACTTTATTTTTGTTTAATATTTAATATTTTCAATTGTTTAACAAGTTTCTTTAATTTTAATTTTGATGGCATTGATTAAAAGTACCAAAATTCTTACAAGTAGGTTAGAATCTCCCGTACCCAGTATTCAGCTTGGACTGTACTTGCTTTGATGTGAATTATTGAGTATCTTTCCAAATACTGTGTATCTTATCGTGAAGCAATGTAAACTTGTCAGCACTATCATATAACCAAGGCAAGTCGTTTTCTCACATTAGATTCAGGCACATGGTCTGGGCATTGCGTTGATTGTGGTTAGTTTGCAGAACGTACCAAAACCAAAACTATTGTTTTCTCTCTCTATTTTCTAGGTTAATTTATAATTACTAACTATATTTAATTCTCCAATCTCCATGGCATTATTCCATGGCATTATTCTAATGGCACAAGTAAATACTCAATTTGATCTTTATTTTTTTTATATAAAAATTCATTAAGTTTCTGATAAAAAAAATCACCAGACAATTTCTTAAGATTATAAATGTTAGGCATTCTAGCCTTCTATTTATTAGATAAAAGAACTAAAATATATAATGTTTATAATTTTGAAAAACTAAATACTCAGTTTTCTTAGGGATCAAAATATTGTCATTATTATTTTAGGAATCAGTTTGAGTATTCACCTAAAATTATATAAACGGAACTTGGATCAGTTTGAAAAAAAAAATTAATCTGAGTATTCTCATGCTTAAAAATTATTGACTATTACAAATTATAAATGAGACTCGTCAACTAAGAAGTAACACCTATAAATTAAATTTGTGTGATGTCCAATAAATTTAAGTCAATAATAGCAAGTGTGTTCAAAATAGATTGTTAGAAAATATATTCCTAACATTTATTTTACATTTAATTGTGATAATATTTAATAATACCAATTCATCTAATTATAAATTTAAACAAATCTAATTAATAAAATAAAATTTTAAATTAATATAAAATTACACCTTCATAAACTATGATAATATTAAATGTCTTAATTCATTTATTAATAAAGTCTTTAAGATGTTAACTTCAAGGGTCTAGTTGAGTCAAACAAAACCTCACTTGTATCTTTGAGATGATGTATATGTAAGTATATATAATACTTTTATAAGCACTCAAAAATTTTCTTGTGTTCAACTAATGCGTTATCCTCTTCCCTGTTCTTAGTGAAAAAAAGATCTTTTATATTGTTGCTTTCAACTTTTCCTTGGGATGAAATTCGATATTCAAGAAGTCACCCCTCTAGCTTGGAATTATCAATATTAAGCAAAGGAAATAAATGAAGAATATACACCATCCACTGTGTGGTGCGAATAAATTGGTGTGAGAATATTTTAACTCAAATAATTGTTTCGAATTCGAGTCTGAGGTGTTAAATATTGAATGAGAAAACTTTTCCACCAATAGTTGTGCTACATTGCTACTCAATTTAAACAGGATTAGTTCCTCATCCCTACAAATGATATATATGATCTATAAAAAAAATAAGATTGGACTGCATCATTTGATGGCTAGAATTTACATTTGTGTGTGATTATAAGTTGCTTTAGTGTGTATTTGTGTAACTTTAGTATCAGAAGTTGACTTTGATTAACTTTCATAGATGCATTTGAGCTTAACTAAGATGGATATATAGTGAATTGGGCTCACACCCAATCCGTAACAAATGTCATGCACACGAGTCATTGTTATAATATACAAGCAGTCAAGCACAATTATGAAGTAAACCTATGCAATGTGGGTGCCTACAATTAGTAAATATGGCAAAAACTCTTGACATATATTATATATGTGGCTATGCATTGAGAATTATCTAGTTCAAGCAGATGAGTATTGAACGTTATAGCGTCTAGGTGGATTGAACCTTGGATAGTACTCAACCCAAAGTTGTTGCTAACCTTGTTGAATGTTATTGATATTTGAGCTCCTTGAAGATTGAGCTTACATTCTTTAACTTTAACATATTCAATTATCATAGTTAATTAAGTTAAGGTGAACAATGGATAAATAACACGTCTAAAAAACAAAAAAAAAAAGTAATTTAAATAAATTATCATTGTAAATTTTCTTACAAAATAAACTAATTAGAATCAATTTTACATATAACTATTAAAATAATTATTATAAAATTAATAATTTTACCATATATAACATTCCATAAATGAACGGAAATCTTACATTGAATATGTAATTCTAATCAAATTCAAAACGAAATATCATACTATTTGCTGAACAAAAAAAATAAAAAAAAATCATACTATTTGCTTAAGTAGCTGGTGGCATATTGCTGTCAAAATTAATACCCACAAAAAGAAAGAATTCATGTGGGATCTCTGCGGGAATAAATTTCACAAGACAGAATACTAAGTTTGTTGGGACCCTAATGAACTTTGACTGGGAAAAAGGGATTGCAGCTTTCTGATTTTGTGACCCTTTGATTGCTATCTTTGAAAAATCTATAAAATATTCAAATATAGGTGTGGAAAGTCGCTTCCTCATGCTTTAACTAATTTCCCTTTTGTCAAGCAATGAGAATTTTGGCTTGGCTTGGCTTTAAAGTCAATGATGGTTTACAACTTTTGGAAGCATTTAACGCTATGGTAAATCCAAACACTTTTCCAGAGAAATTTTAAAAAAGAATCATCATAAGGATATGGCCCGACTATATTTAATGGAAATAAAGTTTACTTCTAAAGAGAATGAAGACCAACGCTACCAACTAAAAGGTGCCCTTCAAAGTGTGGCATTTGATTATAATGCTTCAAGGAATCAAAGTAGCCATGGCTCAAAATGATTGAAAAGATCATTGTTTACTTTAAATAATGTGTTCTATAAGCTTCAAATGTGTATCTAAAATTAGATTTTAGTCTAAACTCGATAAAGGCTAAAATCTTTTCTTTTAATGGGAGATATACTTCTTTTAACTTTATTTATCCGAAAAGAAACTTTTCTTTAAAAAAAAAAAGAATTTCAATGAAGCACAATGACGTTCAACGCATTTAATTTACCCTAAGTTTCTAATAACATTAGGCTTGCTTCTGCTGTTTACTTAGATTGGACGTATGTGTAGTGCTTCCTTTGCAAATGTTCTTTGGGGGGCCATGGGTCGAGATGTAACCTGTAATTAAAGAAGAATGTTTCTTGAGCACAAATTTAAGACAACAATTTCTTTAAATTTGGAGTGTGTTTTTAAAATGCATAAAGTCAAAGAAAATAAAATCCAAGAGGTAGAAATAATTATGTATATAGTCTTATATATGGTGTTTACATTTTGTTTTAATAATAAAATTGGTGATTAAATTTATTAATTGTCACTGACCCAACGACAACAGAAAAAAACACAATTTTCCATTCAAATGTGTCACAATGTTATATATACTGTTTAAGGCAGCCCACGCTAATATCTAGCCCAGCAGTGTATGCGTAGCCCAAACGACCATCGCGACCACACACTTGTGTCGTTGTATATTCATGATCGGGATTGCTATTCTCACCTTCCATCATTTCCTCACACCGCCTCCCTTGGCAAAGTGGGACAGCTTACCAAAAACAAGTCAGGCTGGTCCTAGCTCACAAAAAATGGGGTGGGCCAAGCTGGTTCACTTTGCAAAATTGGCTAGCAATGCTATCCGACTCCACTTTTTTAGTGAGCTATATGGGTTGACCTGTCAGACCATGCTCATTTTGCCATTCCTAATTTAAGTTAGGAATGACAAAGTGGACCAGTCCACCAAAAATAGACCGAACTGGCCTTAGCAAAAGAAAATGAGATGAGTCAAACGAGCACACTTTGTAACGTAGTCATTACAAGCCCGTCCCACTTTTTTCAATGGGCTAGCCCGTCAGACCAAACCCATCTTATCATCATTACTCCTCGTCCCTCTCTTTCCTCAACCACCAAATGCTTCATGTATTTATTTTATTTTATTTTTTTAATTTAAATTTTATTAAAATTTTGTGTATATATATTTTAATTTAAATTATTTAAAATCATTTGATATATATATATATATATTAATTTATGTGTTTCTTATTTAAATTTTGAAGATTTTATATTTGTCAATTTTTTATTAATATAGATTTTTTAGTTAATTTTATTAAAAAATAATATTTTCTTAATTTATATTTCATTAATTTAAATTTATAATGTTTTATATATATGATTTTTTATTTTTTAATATGATAATGAAATTTAATTTTTTAATGTTCATATTTATTAAAAATTCAAAAATCTAAAAATGTAAATTAATCTACTAAAAAAAATTCAAAATAGAATATTATTAAAAAAATATAGTAGAAACAGTGTACAAAGTCTAAAATGGTACAAGAAAGTTGAAAGGCATGTTGAATGCTGAGTTATGACAATGGATATTTCTAAAATGAAAATGTAATTGTACCCTTTACAATAAAAAGACATCTCTTTTCTCTGATATATTGCATAAATGAATCTGTCATTCTTTAAGAAAATAATAAGTAATATCTGCATCTACTCATTGTGTTGTTCTATCTGTATTATGATCTTTTTTCTTCTTCTATTGTTCACATACGTAGATAGATAGCTAAAATCAGAATAGCCAAATGATATGGGCAATATAGACCACCTTTGCCTAGTGAGCTAAACTCTACTCTATTGAATTTCAAAATCTATGATTTGGTGGTCCTAGGTTTAAATTCTTCATGCTTCTTCAAACCCAATTGAAAAGGTTTTTCTGGCTTAAGAAACAAGATTGAACCATAATTTCATGCAATATTTTTCTTATTAGTTTCCAATACTTATGGTTTTGTTTCACCAAAAAGATTTTGCATCCCTTTTGAGGGGTTGTTGGGAATATTTTTAAAATAAAATATAGAAATAGTAAGAACTTGCAGAAAAAATAGAGATTAATAATGAAGAAAAATAGTCAATAATATTGATAAGGTAAGATTGTTTATATATAGCTTACAACCAAAAATTCTAAACAGCCTAGTTTATCTTCTATCATATTTATTTTTAACTAATTAACTGAAACAAAATATAAAAGATAAGATCTGCAATAATAACAAAATCAATACCTAAAATTTATTCTAAATTTAAAATAAGTTAGGCAATATCTCGTACTCTAGCACTCCTCCATTAGATTTGTCATGAAAATCCTAATTTTTAACTCCAAAGCTTCAAACTTATTTTAGAAGTGCATTAAATCTATTTAATTTAATTCCTTCCGGCTTCAAAGTCTTCAAACACCGTATAACAGGATTTGTCATCTCAAATTCATCTTGCAGAAACTTTTACTACTTCAAATTAATTTGACTAAATCTTTCATGCCAAACATCAATTTCATCAATTTTGACCACAAAATCATGATCTTCAATTAAATTAAATTCCCAATAAAACTATTTATTTCCAATCATTTCAATTTTTACAATCTCTGTGTGGATTTGAGGCATATGATAGTTTTAAAGGTGAACCTTCAGCTAAAGGATGAGGACTTGGTTTACCCCATGGACACTTCCAAAAGTCCCCCTCAGTGTGCTTGTGCCCAATAATATTGTTAAAAATGATTGAAAAATTGCAACTCATAACTCGGATCTACCTAAACTGGGAGATGGAATGAGTATGCTAGATCATTCCATAGAGAACTGGGACGCAGAAAGCTGGAATATAATCCCAACAAGGACTGGTGCAAGTTACTTAAATGATATACTTGCTTTTCGGGATAAGAGTGAAGAAGAGAAGGGTAAACCTTTATCAGAACGTAGCAGTTATAAATTTTGGCATGGTTGGAACTTGACGTTAATTCCTTGGCCGTACAAAATCTACCACGAATGTACGAAGTCCATTTGTCCCTTGCTGCATAAGTACCATTCAGTGTAGTGTGTCTTTATGTAGTTATGAAGGTTTTGCTATGACATTTAATAACATTCTACATGTTTAGATATAGTTATAAAACAAATTGATTTGTGTCTGTCTCTTGTAGCTTTTGTGTTTTATTGCTTGCTAAGCTAAATGATTTTCTAGTAGTTATTTCCATAAAGGAAATCATTGTTTATTGATCTTATTGTGAACTTATGTGCGTTTTTATTTCCGTGAAGAATGAATGAACATTTGTTTCTTTTGACGAGTTCTAATCAATTTATGCTGATAGGAAGGATTTGATGACACTCACATTTAGCGATTCCAACGGCGACGGTAGCCTAACACGTCGCGCTCGACATTGGTAAATGCCAGATTCGGTTATCCAAATTAAACGTTAAGCAAATTTGCTTCCTTATTTTGGTTGCTTGATACTTGGTTATTTTGATGACTTGTCCTTCGTCTTTGTCTACAAAATTTAGAAATGATTTGGTGTCTGTAAGTATGTTTAAATTATGTGTCAAATCTTATAAAAAATTCACACAAACACACATACACCTAAGTGTTAAAAATAATTTTAAATTAGCTTAAAATTATATAAATATGATATATCTTAATAAGAATTCTCAATTTAGCAATAAATTTTGTAAAATAATTATCAAATGAAATTTTATCAATCAGTGTAGAAATTCTTGACTGACAGTGGGGTAAGACAACTTTTCTAATTTTTTATTAGCTTATAATATATAATACTAAATAAAATATTTAATAAAATGCACATATAATCACTACTAGCAAAGATGGTCATACACACCATGGATTAACACTTTTACCAATTTAATGACCAGTCCAATTTAAAAACATTAACACCATCAATTGTTTTAATAAAAAAATACAACTGAAATACTCGGAAAAACTAGTGATAAACAATAAGACAAAACTTAAAAAAGAAAGAAAGAAAATGGTAATGCTTTAATTTAATTAATAAACAAACTGCAAAAAAAGAAATGCTTTTGTTCCCGCACTTTACACTTAAAATTGACTTTTCATGGTTCTTTTAATCCTCACCCTTGGCCTGACCCCATCCACTATAAAATTTCAGTATTTAGGCGAGCCAAATAGAAAAATTCAAGACATGTAACGAGATTTAGAGTAGAAGATAACAGAAAATGTTAGATGTGACAAAACAGAGTTCACTGTCAGCTTCTGAATTAGGTCACATATTTCCAGAAAAAAAAAATTCATTCTAGTATCTTATCGCTTGCAAACAGAAGGATCATTATGGCTTGTCTCTGCCCTGCTTTTCTGAAAGAGTTAAATATAGATAAAATTTGGTTTTAGTGCAATTTAAGTTACCAATATGTATATTTACTACTACACATTTCTCATGTTCTTGATTTTGGGATAAAATAATCCAGATTAACCAACGAAAAAAAAAGATTTAATATTCTAGCAAAAGTTAAAAAAAGGATTAGCAGTTATTTTTGGTTAAGATTTCAATATCTTTCAACTTATTTTTACAAAAAAAAAAATATATCAATGTACAAATCTTTTGCAACACATGTTTAGTTCTCATTAGTGCATAAGTTGTCCTTGTTCATCTTCTAACATCCGATTAGGAGAACCATAGGGAAGATTCACCACATTGTCACCACTAACATAAACTACTCGAAAAATATCATACTTCATCTCAGTGGAGAATCGTTCAAGATATGGCATCATCCACTTTCTATGGTCTGAGTTGAGAATCCATGAGTAACAAAATTGTAGGGACTGCCACACATGAATGCATACCACTCTTGGTAAGCATTGGCCTTTCATGCAAAGGCCCGCAGTTATGCCTTCTGTTTTGGGAAAACGAGACCTAAATATTGCTAGGACTGCATAGCACAAGTCATTAAGGTCCTTAGTAGTTGTGATTACTGAGTTCATGGAGATTATGTCACCAGTGCTGAACTTTACATTTAAAGATCCATCTCTTGATTCTCCAGCATATGCATCAAGGAAATTGTGTTCAACCAAGACTGCCATTCTAGTTACATTATTGGTTAGCATTGATTGCTGTAAAGGAAAAATTGCAAAATTGAATAAATAAATAAATAAATAAATAAATAATCAGGGCATAGCATGTTGTTGGAGATACCGCATTAACTAGTATATAGACAAAAAATTAATAAGAGACAATTCCTACTCCAGGAGCTAGTTTTTAGAGTTGAGTTATGCTCAAATCTAAATTCTAAGATATATGATAAACTAATCAGATTACAGAAATTAAACTATGGATCTAGTCTGCCCAAGTACTAATATATCTTCATTTTTAAAATAATAATTCTCACGTGAATATTTAAAGGTGAAGATCAATGCACATTGCAATCATGAAACATTTACTTACTCCAGCTACTTTATAAGTTTGAGATATTCTGTCATATCAGGAAAGTAGAAAACTAGAGCTGGCTTCTAACATGAAATGTTAAATTATTTTTTTATGAAGAGGGTTAGTTTTTCTTGGCATGCCTCTTATGCATGGCATAATGTCTATAAAGACATGCCAGTCAAATTCTAGATTTCTTGTCCCGCAAATAATATTTATTTAGTTGGAATTTGAAGACATGGATGTGAATGAGCCTTTGGCGCTTCATGATCATGCATAGTAAAACTTTTTCTTCATCTACATTTTATTCCAGAATTCTTCCTCATGAAGAGGGTGTGTCCATGTTAATTAACGGGGGTAATGTGGAATTTCATGTAATAATACTTTCCTAACTACTCTTTGAAAATGTCCAGGTTTGGGAAATCAGTACATAATGTGATTAATATCATCAATTTGCTACAACAGCATAAACCACATAAGGCTTTCTCTCCAGATGTTGGTGTTTGTGTTATAGTTTAGAAGCAGCTAGTCAACAGATCGATTTTGCATTATGCTTTGTGATTCTGCTAGACAGCTGCAGATACAGTTTTTTAGATGACTTGGTGAGCATTGTTTTGTATTTCATTTCTCTTCTAATAATTCCTTCTTTTATCGAAACACACACACACACACACACACAATTGTAGTTCACATATAATTTTTGCTCACATAAAGGATTCATCAGAATTGTCTTGTTTTTGTATATAGATGTCTAAATTTTATTAAATTGCTGTCCTATTGAAGTACTTCAAAGTCTATTTCAGTGCTTCAGAAAAGAGAACCAATAAAGCAGTCCAATAGTTAGGGATCAAACTTACAAGATTTGCTGTCAGCTTATCTTTTTCATCATTAGATCGTTTCTGCCATGCTCCATACCATATGATCTGATTACAGGACATGATTTTTTTTTTTAACACAAAGTGCAAAAAAGAAAATAGTGAAGCAATATATGCTCAGTGGGGGAAAAAGAACTAGCACTAACACGTACCAACATATGTTCCATGTAACAGAGTAATTTTCAGTGACACATTTCATTAAAAAAAGAAGAGTAGCCAGCTCATTAATGCACCTGAACTGAATAATGTTAATGATCTGAAAAACTCAAGTGGGTTGGTCGTCTTGGTTCCAAGAAAAAATTTCAGCTAAATAATATTAGGAATTAGAATTTGTGTTTCTAATTTTAGGAAAATGCTCACTGTAGATTAGCCACATGATAAACTACTTTAACACATTAACTACGAGTTGATGACATATTTAACCATCACTGATGCTAGACTATCACGGAGGTATGAAACAAAGAAATTCTCATCTACAAAATATTAGAAATATTACAAAAGGAAATTATGTGGAATAGGAAAAAGAAAGCTAAAAGCAACAATTGATGCTATATATTTTGTCCTTATGTTGTGTCTACTTTGAAGCCGGTCATATCTAAAAATCATTACTAATTTTGGTGCAATCTTCCCGTTATGGCTATCCCAGTCAAACAATACTTGCATTACAATTTAACAGAAGAAAAAAGGGATTTCATAAGTTTATCAGCAAAATTTCAAGCATCTAAAAGGAAAAGAAAGAACATACTCTTGAGAATTGAGATTAGAGATAATTTAAGAGAAAATTTTCAAAACTAAATGACAAAATTTAAAATTAGAGAAAGGAAAGAAGAACTTACCATATTTCCATGTATGCTCCTAAATATAGAGCTTTGTACACAACCAAGATTCTGAGTGAGTAAGGAAAACTGTTGCAGTCCATGAACAAGATGGTCGACAATTACTACAGTTGGCTTGAAAACATAGAAGCTTATTTCCAAATCTTTGTTGTTAAAATCCAGAGAGCATGTCATCCTTTTCTTTATGACTCTAAATTCTCTTCTGCACTACAAACACTATTTATGTTTTATTTGAAAGGCTACAAATACTGTTCTGTCTGTGAAATTTGTCAAACACGAGTCGTGAAGCACAACACACGCATTCTCAAAACTTAATCAATGCCAAGGTTGCTTCCTAGAATTTGTTCCAAATATTGAATTTCGGTGTAGAGCAGTTCAGTTGGCTATTTCGTTTTGCTTTGCCAGAAACTACCAAATATATTTAAATATAAGGTGACTTGGAACTTGGAATTATACATTCACATGTGTTTGACTTATTCAAGATGCTTACTTTATTGTACCAAAACACAGATTTTTATCTCTAACTTGTAGAATTTTTTAAGATTGTGTCTTTAATGAGAGTTTAACTTTTATTTAAGAATGGCTTATGAAATAAAAGAATAAAAAAATTAATTCAAGTTCGAATCTTTACTGCACAATTACGTCAAATATTTGAAAAAATAATTTTATTATTTAAATTAAAATAGTTTGACTAACTCAAATAAGATTATCTCTTTCTTAGAAAATGTACCATTTTTTTTTATTGTATTAAATAGAATTTGGTTAGTGTGCATCAATGGTATTCCTCACTTCACAGTAAATACTAATTCCTATTGAGTTAGAGAAATAATTGAAATGAGGACCATCTTTCTCAATAAATAATGTATAGGTTTTATTTTTTATTCTTTAATAAGTGGTCCATTTATAATAACTAATGCTAAACATATGGCAATATATAATTTATAGATAGTAAAAAATATTTTAAAATACCAACAAATTTAAATTATATCTTTCTAACTTTCAACTTGAAAAATGATCCTTTTTAATATCTGAAAAGCTCGAGTCAAGATGTTAATCAAGTGATAAAATTAATAAATGACCAAAATTTATATTTATGACAAATAATTATTTCGACTCGGTAACTGGTGGTTTTTTTTTTTTTTTTTTGTAGTTGAAAATAAAATATTTAGTCTTTTTTTTTTATTTGAACGAATATGTACCTTTTGACACGTTCAGGTCTACGTGAAATGTTCATGCTTTAACTATAAACACATATAAGGCAACCACTTAATTAAATGCTGGTGTGGGTCAAATCGAACTTGAATGCGTATTGTCTTTTCGGTTTTGAGTGAGAGCGAGCGAGACAAGGTCACAAAGAAAAACATATTTTAATATTTCATTAAAAAAACAAATTTAATATTTCATAAAACTTATTAAATAAAAAATTAAATACATTTAGCATTTAAAAAAATAACAATTTAATATTACCTTAAATTATTGAAAGGGAGACACAAGCCGAAATTCGAAGACTACGTTCACGAGTTGCTGTTCATTGTAGACCCACACCAGTTCCTCACGTGTAAACGTTATGGAGGCGTTAATACTTAATATAATAGGTCACACGCATGCCATCCAAAATCAGTCAACACGCCTAATAGACCACAAATATCTTGGCCACTAGATTTTAATGTTGATTAAATTAGTTTTTTTTCTTTTAATTTTTTTTAGATTTGATTTATTATTCTAATTTTTAAAATTAATTCAATATATATTACAGTCTATATTAAATTAACATGTCAAGAAAACGTATTTTGTAACAAATTAAAATTAAAACTACCACTAAATACTTTTAAATTACCTCAAAACATATATTTCCTAAAACTGTTAATTTAATTTAGAAAATAAGAGCAAATTAAATCAATTTTTAAAATTAGAAGACTAAATTGAATCTAAAAACAAATTAAAAGACCAAATTAAATATAAACAATAAATTAAAGGAAAAAAACTAATTTAATCTTTAATATTTTTAGCCTCATAACTTTTCCACCTAGGTTATGTTTAAACGTTTTACAGAATGGAATGGACGAATGTAATTAACAACTAATTGTCTTTCTCCATCTTGATTAAGAACGGGAAAGAATTTTATACGTAGATCTTCAATATAATTTTCAAGAATTTTTATTTTATACTATATAACAAAATTATAGGGTGAAATAATAATTGAAGTTTTTAAAATGAAATCAAAATCATTCTTCCTCGTTACACTTATTAAGGCGAATAAAATTGCGAGTTTGGCAAATAGTTATCCACACATTACCTTCACATGACATTATGACCCCATTCCACCACAAAAATTAACAATGAAATTGAAATACCTCCCCAACTAGATTGGAGTTTTTTCCTTTCTCCTCAACTATATTAAATTGCTGTCTAATTTGTTTTCAGCATCGGGTTGTAGATTACTTCTTCGTATACAACTTCAAAAAGTTTAATTAGAAAAATAGGGAATCCACCACAACAGGAAATCATCCTTTCTCTTACATAGAACTAAAAATGTCTTAATTTTTGGGTAAAAATATGGATTCATCAGATTGTTGTAGGATCAAATGATAATCTTAAAAAATTATTTCAGTGTTCTCCAACCTAACCAAGATCAACAGTATGGTAATATTCTCACGCTCATTACCCTGCAAGGACACGAGAATCAATTTTTCATTGAAATACAAACATGATCCACAGGAAAAGGTATTGGGGGACGAGACAAAGTATCACATGTCTATGGCCAAGTATGACTTAAGGTGACCTTGTTTAAGGAGATCAGGAAAATAGTTTGAAGAAAAAGAAAACAAAAATAGAAGGTAACAATATTCAGAAATGTGATAATTTAGGAAATGCACCCTCGAAGAAGGGTGAGACCTCAAACGCAATGCATGATACTGATCATAGTGAAGAGTTCATAGTCTGTATGTGCTACTTTTGATGAGACTCAGATTCAGGTCCATGGGTATTACCTTACTATAAGTTTATGGGCACTCTCAAACCATCGTGAGCAAGCTGCACCAATAGTCCTTCCCTAAGCACAATTATAGAAGAATAAACTCCGTAATTTGCTAAAATCCATAACATACCACTGAGTACAAGCAACAAAGGTAAATACTTGAACAACATTCACATAGTGTACCTTCTGGACCAGTCCATTAAAAACTCATTGTCCTTGTGGTGATCAAACTCGTGAGTCATTCCAATCAATAGGGTTTGCTTTGGACATAACCTCTTCACAGTTTCAAGAGCCTAAATTACAACCAATGAGACTTTGCCATCAGAGACATAACAAGCCTGAACATAATTTTGTAAAAAGCAGAACTAACCTGTGGAAGACAAAAGTGAACATTATGCGATCCAGTCTGTGGTAACATAAAGAGGAATATCAAGAACACTACTATCTTTGAGAAAATAAAGAAATAAGAAAACTAAAAAATGGAATTGAGAAATATGTATTAGAAAAGGCAAGAGGCAGAATAGTCAATCAAATATGAACCTTAAAAAATGTCAAAATGAAGTCAACCATATGCTTTTGAGAAAATTTCAGAAAATAAGAGCTGACTAAGAACCACTTTCAGTGACTGCCAGCCGGCAATATTCTATGCTAGGAGAGAGTTAGAGGAACTGATAAATTGATAACCAGACTGAATGAAATAATACAACATAGTGGAGTCACTTTAAAAAAAATAATCTATCTGAGATATTTCTACGTGAGTGTAAGTGCATTGTCCTTTACACATGAGAATAGCCTTATTCACTTAGTGGCATATACCACGCAGACTGAGTGACCAACAACAGTTGAAAATGAAGCACTGACCTTTTTCAGCGTATCCAATATAAGAAGATCCAACTGTCCAGCCCCACTTTTCGAAATGACTGTAGAAAATAGGACATTTTGCCTGTCAGAAAGCCATTCTCTGTAGGGTTTTATAATGATGTATAAATTCTTCAAAAACTTCTCATTATGCAAACTGCCTTCCTATGAGGAAGACAAGGCTATTCAAGGTATTCAGCAGTTCAATGGCTTTGTTTATGGTTAAGTAAATAGTGCTTACTGCTTCTTCTTGATGACATAACATCCATGAGACATTGAGGTTACTTTTTCAGGTCTGAAAACTAAATTTTAGCTGATATTTGCCGAGTTGAATAAATCAATATCAAAATACTTTCTTTACAGTTTACAGAGTAACTTGTTAGTTATTTTTTTATAACCTTGTGGTTAACATCACACTTTCTCTCTTAACTTACTAGTTGGTAGTCACTAGCATGAGATGAGAGATAATTGAAAAACAAAACCCTCCCAATTGTGACTCTCTCACTTAACACTTGACATAAAAGAGATGGATAACATATTAGCATTGGGTATAAAAGGTAGAAGTAGTTGGTGATGGTCTTAACTCTTAACTATAGAGAACAAAGTTCCACAATGAAGGATAGCTGAAGCCTCCTCAATAAAGAATTGCAGGGTAATACTCATCATAAGAAATTTGGAATCTTTATATTAGGACATAAGTATAGTTGCTTGTGCCATAAACTATGCAGTTATGTCTATCTTTTATTTACAAAAAAGACATAACAATGTGACATGCTGCACACAACATCAAAAGATAGATAGAAAAGTTTTAAATTCTAATTTCAAACTAATTAACTAAGACATATACTTATTGCACATGAATAACTTTAAAGTTTGGTTAAAGAGAAGAAAAGAAATAAATTTTTCTCTGTTTTTATAGAAAAATGAGAGGAAAGAAAATGCTATTGTATAAAATAACCTATATACCCTTATTATAATATAAAGGAAAAGAAATGTGTATTAATACTCCTTTTGCCAAATTCTCTCCAATCAAATGAAGTTTATGAGTTACCACTGATGAAGTAACACACATGTTTAAGTAGGAAGAAATGACTTCAAAACTCACCATACTCTGTACTAGCTGGAATCCGTGAAACATCAGATATATAAGCCACCCTATTTTTCTCACCAAAAAGGAAACCCAAACAGATATAATCCTCTCCATGCATTACCTACATACAAAAATGTAGCGCTTAATTCCTTATAATGTCTAAAAGGGGTATTGCATTCCTACCATCAATGACAAGGTTTGCGGTGATTAACTGGCAAAGGAATAAATTTTAAGCCTGACGCAGAAAATGGCTGATTACAATCATCAGCAATTATGTTCCAGCAACACTGAGCTACCCTTCGTATTTCTTGCCCTTCTTTGTGTTTCTTCTGAACCAAATAAGGAAACACCTTTTCCATGCTGTTGCAAATGTGTAAACAAGAAATCAACTATCTTAAGCAAACTGGATCAATAAAATCAAGTGAAAGGGGAATAAAGCTGACATAAGATTTGCACTGTAATCAGAAATATTTTTCTAATCATACAAGCACCCAAATTTGATGGTTGGAATGTAGGTCAATAGAGTACCTTTTAACTTCCTGACCAAAAAGTGATACAAATTTTAGCTTATTAGTATTAACAAATTTTGCATCAATTCACTTCTATATAGCAAAAAACTCTGTTTATCAATGCTTCCTTAGAGCTCTTACTTTAACAAAGAAAAGCAAAATATAATAAGACAACACCTATGCTCCCACTTGGGTGCCAATTTTCCCACTAATCTAGGATATTTGAGCAGCTGGCATCAAAGAAAAAGGGAAAGTTAGTAGAGTTTACCTATCCATTGAATGCTGAGTTAAGTAAATGGGGGTGGGATCAATATCATTAGTGGGACTAAACGGCTGCACAGCTCGTATATCATCCAATCCAAGGACTGCATCAGCATGTTCATGAGTCAAAAGAATCTGCAATTCAAACAAGAACAAACTAACTTAATACACCAGGTAAACTATTACCAAATCAAGCTCCATCTGCAACAAAACAAGGCACCTGAACACATACAAAGTTTCACTCATATCGAATCTAAGTTTTGAAAATCTTTGACCAAAATAATAAAATAATAAAGAAGGAGATATAAGGTTGGGTGATTGAAAGAAGGGAAGGAGGGAAAGGTCCCGGGTTTCTTTCTTGCTAACAAAAAAAAAAAAATAATAATAAAGAAAGAAGGGAAGGTGAGTGGGTGACTAACAGAATCTATTCTTGGAATGTGATGGAAAACAAACCACCTAAGTACAGTCTCCCTGAAGGTCTTGCCAGCGTCGATCAATATATATTTGTGAGTGGCGTCGCTTTGAGAGTAATAATCGATTAACAGAGAGGTATTGCACCTGCAAAGTTAAGTCAATAATGAAAGAGCTCAATTCAGTCACTAATTTGTAAGTATGGAGGAATGGGAAATGTGAAGGGAACCTGTAGTTAGGGTTTAGGTGAGGTGGGAGGGAGAGAGATTGAGTGCAGACAGGACATGGAGGGTCTGAAGGGTCGATGAGGCACCTCATCGAGGGAACCGTTCCTGAAACTCCCGTTCCCAGAAATATCAATGCCGACTCCATAGCCACAACACAACACTAACGGAAAATGTAACAAAAATGTTTGGACGAACCAACACTAGAGATCAAGTCATGTATCTTTCATAAAAAATAATTCTGGTCTTTAATACAATTTTATACTCAAGATTCTAATTCAGACTTGACATTTTTTGATTAAGTTAAAAGAATCTTATGTCACACACTCGATGATATTTTCAGTAACACAGAAAATTGAAAAGGAGAATTGTAATAAATAAATAATTTATATAAAGTAATTTTAAGATTAATTAAAAAATGAAAATTTTATTATTATTATTAGTATTTTCTAAATATAAAATTATTTCTAAATATAAATAAATTATTGTTTCAGAAATTAAAAAATAACAAATCATACCTCATGCCAATTTAAGGGGAGGGAGGAAGTATTTTTTGACGAATCTCACAAAAATACTCACTTCTAAGTAGCAGTAGTCATTGAGATTAAAAAAATGTTAAATAAATTATTAAAATTGGAATTTGTTAGTCATATTGTTCTGTTAGTAAGTTATACATGTCACATGCCAGAATGACAATAATTTTAATTTTAAGAATTTATTTGATATTTTCTTGATTTGAAGGACTATTATAATTTATAACAACACTTCATAGATTTCGGAATTAAAATGATAGTTTTTTCAATTTTTTTACTTCAAAAACTTTTCCTGCCTTAAACTTGAATATCATCTTCAGTCCCTAAATTTTACTCTTAAAACAAAAAATAGCTCCCTTTATTATTGTTTTTTTTTCAAACAAAATGTAGAAACTTGATATTTTTACTATTTGATTGAAGGTATTGATCAGTCCACAATTTATCAATGCAAACTTTACAACGGAAAAGTGTTCATAGACATCCAATATGTCATTATATACCTAATGAGAAATAGAGAAAAATATAGGTATCATAGATATTTTAATGTGATATGATGAAAGAGATAAAGAGAAACTATGGATATTGATTATGTATTTAAAAAGTACAAGTGTGTGTTACTTTTGATGAGAAAAAGGGAGATTCATGTCCACAAGTATTACCTTACTATAAGTTTATGGGAACTCTCAAACCATCGTGAGCAAGCTGAACTGATAGTCCTTCCCTAAGCACAATCATAGAAGAATAAAGTCTGTAATATTCTAAAATTCATAACATAACAGAGTACAAACTACAAAGGTAGTAAATATTTTAACCGCCTTCACATAGTACTGTTAATACTGGTGTCGTGATTCAAATATATTACCTATTGCATTTTTAGCAGTTAAAGTTGACTTCCTTGAAAAATGGGAAGTGTACCTTTTGGACCACCCCATTAAAAGCTCATTGTCCTTGTGGTGATCAAACTTGTAATTCATTCCAATCAATAGGGTTTACTTTGGATGACCTCTTTACAGTTTCGAGAGTCTCTGAAATTACAAATAATGCTATTTCACCATCAGTTTGAAAAATGCGGAACTAAACCTGTGGAAGACAAAAGTGAACGTTAGGTGATCCAGTCTGTAGTAATGCAAAGACGAATATCAAGAAGTAAACAACTATCTTTTGAGAAAATAAGATAAGTATAAAATAGAATTGACAAATATGTATCACAAAAGGCCAGACTGAGGATGATCAATCAAATAAGGTGAAGCTTCACAATCATGGGACAACAATGATGATGCATCTTGCAAAAAACAAGTGTAGAAAAAATCAAACAGAATTGTTTGTTGACGATTGAGAGAACAACAGGAATAACGAGCAGAATTGTCCATTCAGAAATTGATGAAAACAAGTTTCAACTTCAACTTCAAAAGCTGATAAAGCAATGAATTATTGGGGAGAAAACATTGTTTCCAAATCATTCCGCTACAAATAATCGATTTACATTTATTCTGACATGTCTTTTTTGCTGAATCTATCTTTACGCGTAACTTAAAGAACAAAAACTGGATACTAAAGTTTAATTGTTACATCCAATAGATTTTATCTTAATAGGAGTAGTGTTTAGTAATCGTATTATTGGCCTTTCACGATAAAGTTTGTTGAGATCTCACGTCGACTTGATACATCACTAATGTAGTCTTTATGTAGGGTTGAGTTAGGTTTTAAGACTAAATTCTAAGATGGTATTTAAATCTATTGTAGATTTGTTATTAGGACACTCATATTTGTCTATGCTGTCAATGTCTATTACTACTCATGTGCAGGTATTGTTATTGAGCCATTCGCATTTGACCTCACTCTATATGTCTCGCCCTAGGTGTGAAGGGTATGTTGAGATCTTACATCAATTAGAAATAAGACCAGTGTAATCCGTCCTTATAAGGCTTGGGCAGTTTTCACCTTACAAGCCGATTTTGTGAAGTTTAGTTAGGCTCTAAGTACAAATTCTAAAATAGTTATCTTGTGAACAAGATGTTTTGTTTGTCTTATTAAAAAATCAATGGGGAAACTTACTATAGGAGACAGAACGCTTAAGTCATTCTGTAAAACAATTGACAAAAGAATGAATCATATCAAGCCATACAAATGAAGATCTGACGAAGAACCACTTTAAGTGACTGCTAGTAGCAAAATCCTACGCTAGGAATTGAGAAATTGAAAGGACCAGACTGAAAGATATAATGCAACACAGTGAAGTCACTTTATTAAAAAATTTGTATGAGATTCTTCTACACGCGAGTGCAAGTGGCAAGTGCATTCTTATCCTTTGCAATTCAGTGGCAGAATTCACACATTCACCTGGAATACAATATCCACACTCCATACCCCACACATCCACTGACAACAATTGAAAATGGAAGCACTTAACTTTTCCAACGCATCCAATATAAGAAGATCCAACTGTCCAGTCCCGCTTCTTGAAATGACTGTAGACAATTTTGCTGTTAGATGTTACAAAGCACACTTCTGATAGGGTTTTATAATGATGCATTAATGCTTCAAAACGACTCATTATGCTAGCTACATTCCTATTGTTTCAATGAGGAAGACAAGGCTACAAATTCAAGCTATTCAGCAGCTATGGCTTTGTTTACAGTTAAGTAAATAATGCTTACTTACTGCTTCTTCATGATATAACATCCATGAGAACTGAATTAATTTTTCAGGTATGATACTAAATTATGGTTGATCTTTGATGAGTTGCATAAACAAATATTGAAATAATTTCTTTAAATGAGTAATTTGTTAGTTATTTTCTTATAACCTTGTGGTTAATATCACACTTCCCTCTTAACTTACTAATCAGTAGTCAGTAGTCACTAGCATTAGATGGGAGATAGTTTGAAAACAAAATCTGCTCAATTGTGACTCTCTTACTTATCACTTGACTGAAAAGAAATGGATAACATTGGGTATAGTAGGTTGAACTATTGAAGTAGTTCGCTATGCTCTTAAATTTAGAGAACATTAAGTTCCACGATGCCTTAAATTATAATACCTTAGTATTTTCTCTGACTATTATAGTCGTTTGTGGCATACACTATGCAGTTATGTCGCTCTTTTGTTTACAAAAACACATGACAATAATGTGCATTTCTGGGTGTAATTATAATTTCATAACACCATCTCCCCCTCCCTCCACTTTTTTTATTTTTTATTTTTTATTTTTTTTATGCAAGTTAAAAACACAAAAAAAAGCCCATTTTCTCATCTATATTCTTTCTTCACAATCCAATCCAATAAAGTTTATGTTATGAGAGATAATAACACTAATGAAGTAACACACATGTCCAAGTAGGAAGAAATGACTTTAAAACGCACTATACTCTGTACTATCTGGAATTAATGAAACATAAGATATATAAGCCACCCTATTTTTCTCACCAAAAAGAAATCCCAAACGGATATAATCCTCTCCATGCATTACCTACAACCATAAATGTATCACTTAAGTCATCATAAAGTAAAAGGGTTATTGCATTCCTACCACCAATGACAAGTTTTGCAGTGAATAACGGGCAAAGGAATCAATTTTGAGCCTGATGCAAAAAATGGCTGATTACAATCATCAGCAATTATGTTCCAGCAAAACTGAGATACCCTTCGTATTTCTTGTGCTTCTTCTTTGTGTTTTTTCTGAACCAAATAAGGAAACCTCTTTTCGATGCTTTTGCAAATGTGTAAACAAGAAATCAATTTTCTAAAGCAAAATGGATCCATAAAGGCAAGGGAAAGGGAAATAATGCTGACATAAAATTTGCATTGTAATCAGAAATATTGTCTAAGTATACAAGCACCCAACATTTGATGGTTAAGAAGAACACATAACACGTGTTTTCATCTTAATAACTCATGCACCCGCAACTACTCTCATTTTAGAGTATTTTCAGAAAGTGTAATTTAATTGAGTTCTTGTAAATAACTGCGATGTGATAACAACATGAGTTAAATCATCAAATGCTGAAACTTAAAATTGAAGAGCTATGCAGATCAATAGAGTACCTTTTAACTTACTGACCAACAAGTGATACCATTTTTTGCTTAATAGAATCAATGAGATGTATTTTGAGTCAATTGACTGTATAGCAAAAAAAAAAACGCGTTTAACAATATTCTCTAAGTTCACCTAGTGTATATGCTTTCTTAAAGCTCTTAATTTCACAAAATAAAGCAAAATATAATTACACAACACATATGCTCCCACTAGGATATTTGACCTGCTCACTCTGCATTTGAGCATGACTCTGTTACTTTGGGTCACTGTAGAGCACATTTAACTTGTAAAACTTTTAAGTGACTTTTCTGTAGGTCTAAAGAATAAAGAAAGTAGTGCATCAGCATGAAATTTCAACTTTATCAGACAAGTTAAATAAAATAAAAAGGTAAGTTTACTAGAGTTTACCTATCCATTGAATGGAGACTTAAGTAAACGGGGGTGGGATCAATATCATTAGTGGGACTAAACGGCTGCACAACAAGCATATCATCCAATCCAAGGACCGCATCAGCATGTTCATGAGTCAATGCAACACAAGCAAGCACTATCTAGTTTATTACACTAAATAACTATTACCAAATCTAAATTTGAAAAATTTAACCAATAAATAAAAAATAAAATAGTAAAGAAACAAGGGAAGTTGAGTGACTAACAGAATCTACTCTAGGAATGCGATGAAAAACAAACCACCTAAGTACAATCTCCCTGAAGGTCTTGCCAACATCAATTAATTTATATTTGTGAGTGGTCACTTTGATAGTTGTAATCGATTAATAGAGAGCTATTGCACCTGTAAAGTTAAGTCCGTAATCTATAATTATTATAAGAGGTATAATCCCATTTCTTTTGGACATTTTTACTCTCAACTATTATATATTACTATAACATTTTATTTTAATTTTCAACAACAACTGTTATATCTTTCAAAACAAGTTACACCCAATCTTATATATGTAATTTCCAAGTGCAGACACGAAATACTTTTTTTGCACTAGTATATATAATGTAAGACTTAATTCAAAATTAGCACAAATGTATAATGTGTTGTCACGTTAATCCTTGAAACTAAAGAAATTCCAAATAATTTTCTGAAATTTCTAATTGTTTCATCTGAGTTCCTCAACTTAATCAATTATTATTGTTTTAGTCCGGAAGCATATGTCAATATTATCATCCAAGTCAAACATAACATTTTGAATTTTGGACTAATTGATTGACGGATTGCAATCCAGTTTGAGGGACTAACGTGACAGTACTATACACTACTTAAACGTTGTTTACTTGTTTCTGAAAGCAGTGTTTGAAAAATGAAAATTGTCACATAATTCATTGAAAAATGTATTTCATGGGTGAAATTAGTATGCGTGTGGCTACTGCGTTCACTCGTAGTCGTAGACGAGCTAGATCGTTAAAATGCATATTTAAGCGACTTATGTGTTCATTTTTATGCTAGAGTTGAGGAGAGGACTAATACTAATTTTCCGTGACACTGAGAGTGAAGAAGAAGCAAGAACTTGTAGTTAGGATTGAGGTGAGGTGGGAGGGAAAGAGAGTAAGCGCATACAGGACATGGAGTCATGGAGGATCTGAAGGGTCAACGAGGCACCTCATGCAAGAAACCGAACCCGAACTTCCCGTTCCCAGAAACATCAATGCTGATTCCATTGTCACAACACAATACAAGCAGTTAAGTGAGTAACGTAGGAGGGAAGGAAGAGCTCAAGAGAACTCATTTTAATACATATATAGCCTTTAATTTGAATATCTCTCTCTTCACACGTAGAATATAGGACACAAAACAATTCATATTTTACGTGAAATCCTGCATTTTATTTTATTTTATTTATGAACAAGTTCAAACAAGGACTCTGTTTAAACATATCTATATTTGCCATTGTATAAACGAACTGTAATTTAATTTATAAGATATGTAAAGAAAAATATATTATGAAGATGGCGTACGTATGTTATGGGCGGTCCACTGATCAAATCGCCCCACATTTTAGGACAACAAAACATAATTAAAAGTAACAAAAGATGATTATTATATATATATTTATTGTAGACTAAAAGTTTAGGTGAATTTGCTTCTAGGAATTTATTAGGATTAGGATAAGGTTTATCAAACTTTTGTATAAGTATTTATAAATTATCCATTAATAAGTTCTTTACATCAATTGCGAAATTCAAACTTATATCTCTGTGGGATGAGTATGATGCTTATTATTCATTACTAAGGTTATAAGCACAACTTGATTAGCATTAGAGCCAAGTCAAAAAAACTGAAACAACACGTTGATTGTTGAGCAAATAGAATCGGAACCAATGAGAAGAGCACATTAAAAACCAAAAATTGAACAAAACGTACGGATAACCGAGGAGGAGGAAGAGAATAATAAAAGATAAGCATATCTGGTAGAGATGAGCCCGGGGTAAAGGAAACGGTGGCAGTAGATTGCGACTTGGGGGGAGTTGCAAACAAAAGAAAAAAGTAAAGATTAATGTTTGTGACGAGATTTTAAATACGTTTTCCAGTTAATTCAAATGAAAAATTTATAATTTTATGTCCTTAAGGTGAAGTTTGAAACACGTTAAAATAATATACGATGCAACATAAAACAAATTATATTTTATTTTTGGCATATTTGAAAACAGAACAAAATATGGCACGAGATTAGAAGTTTTCTTGGTACGATATATATATATATATATATATATTTTTTTGTACAAGGAGACTTAGAAGTTAGGTGGATATATTTGAGTTTTACTTAAGAAAAGGTAAAATTAAAACAAAAAGGAACAAAACACAACATTCTTATTTTGTGTTGTGCATGTGTCAAATATTAAGTTTGTAGAACATGATTCTTAAAATAACATGTTTCAAATAGCATACATTTAAAATATTATATCATATTTAATATTATTTTTAGAAAACCAAGAGACCACCTCATACAAATCCGTATTTAAAACATTATATGATATTTAATATTACATAATTTCATCAGCCAACTGAATTAAATTCTTTCAATATTTTTTTAAATTCTAATATCAGTTAGTTAAACAACTTTCAATTTTGTGTCATTTTCTTTTACATTTCATTGACACTCATGTTTTTTTTTTGTTAGTCGTCCTTTTTCATAACATCACCCATTATACCACTTAAGAGATATAAGATTTATTTAATGACAAAAGAGAAGACTTAAGAATATTGTTGGTTTGAATCTTTCACTTATATTTCTAACAAACTAACATATAATATAAAAAAGTCCATCATATCACTTACTTATTTATAAACAATCACTCCCCAATATAAGATTATCTAATGGTTTGATTTTCATATGTACCTAGATTTATTGGTCCAACCTAACCTTACTTTGAGTCGGTCGAAGGAGCGGTGCTCAAACTGTGGCTGTAAAATCAATACCAAAACAATTAATCATGATGGTGGTAACCAGCTAAAAACCATTTATATAAAGCACATGCACTTCATGCCACGATGAAGCAAGACCACATTCTACTTGCAAGATTAACCAATAAGCAGTTCTAAGGGAGGTAGTGGCATGGTAGGATATAGGCATAAGATCCCTAAATGGATTAGTTTTGAGGAATCTTGTAGGGCAGATGCTAGTGCATGTTCACTTTCCAGTGTCACATGAGAAGATGGAAATGGGGCCAGGATCTAGCTTTTGGTGATTGAACAAGAATGGCATGCGCGAACCTTTGTATCAATATGCAACATTGAATGTTAGGCTGGTGGGGATATAATATATATATATATATATATATATATATATATATATATATATATATATAGTTTTGAAGAGATAAATTCACAATGTGCTTCCTACCCCAAAATTGTGTGGTTTGCCATTCAGTAGCAATTTAATTTGATTACATGCATGTTACGTACGACCTTGTTGTAATTTCAACTAAAAAGAAGAAATGAAAGAACGGAAAGGTGTGAAAGACTAATGATTTAAGAGAAATGCATGCAAGCTTTGACTTGCTTTTGCTATTTTGCACAGAGGACATGCATGGTGAAGGTGGTTTTACTTTTCACATGCAAAGGCAACAAGAAACGGTTTGTGTTTGCCTAAGGGCAGAACTGCCAATGATTTTGCTTCTTTATTTCCCCCCCTCATTTGTTTAATCATATAAATTTAGGAGAAGTAAGATGCTCTACCTTGTTTCATATATATCACTTAGGGTTAACTAGTAAAATGAATTGAAAGGAAATCATCACTTTCAAAAATCTGTATATATAATTTCATCCGGCCGGTCATACACATTGATTGCTTGTTCTCAAAGCGCTAAAGGGAAATATTAACAACTCGTTATCTAACACATTTATTCAAAATTATAAAATTTTATGAGTTGTATTTCATTTTTAATAAATTATACTAATAATTTTATAATTTTAATCAAACCATAGAGAATATGTTAAAAGGAATGTGTACGTTGCCACACTCCTCATATATAGTGCATGTTATACTACTTTCCAGTTTAGGAAATCAAGATTATATGAAATAAAAAAAAAAAAAGAGACCCTCCATTCTATATCCAAGAGGTCAAAGTAAAACACTACTTCACGTGAGTGACTATTAATTCTATGGGGAAACTTTTATGATCAATATTGTCAACCGATATCATACCTATCTGAAACCACTATACAAAATAAGAAATCCAAGTTTCATTATGAAGTAGCGAATTACTTTAAGATTATCAAACATCTATACGGTACCCAAAAAAAACATCTCTTATAAAAATAATTTCTAATTTTATATTTTTCAACTGCCAGCTGATTGGTGCTTGAAAATCAATTCACTTCATGATTGAGAAATACGAGGGGACAAAACACATAATTAGTGAACTCAAGGCATTCAATCCAAAACCTTAATATAATTAAGTTAGGTTTGTGTGTTTTTTTTTATAGTTATATGTTACTTAACTTGTTAATTTCTATTAAACGTAAGATAGGTAGATACCTTTTGATGGATCAAATCAAACCTTACTCTCATGGAAACCCAAGAACCAAAATATCTTAAGTATATTATTCGACAGTTATTGGTTCTTGAATTGAAAAGTACTTGAAAATGAGGCATCAACAACAAAATTCATCCTGAACAGTTCTCGATCTGTCGTACGTAGAACGTACACCGATAGATCAATTTTCTTGTTCCTCATTTAAGTATTCGACTACAACGTCTAGATATAATACTATATTCATATGTTCTAATCAGTTGTCTCTTGAAATAGTTAAAGGCATAATGACACTCTCATTTGATGTTGAATACGAGGAAGACGTTGCAATATTACATAGTAGAACATTGTGTTTAAATCATAGCAATACTACAGTGCTTCCTGTCTATACTTATCTTGTCGGAAATATCTTTTATATATATATATATATAAAGGGATCAAATTAAACTGGTTTAATTTTAACAACTATTATATCATTTTTATAATTTAATATACAATATGACTTTTATTGATTTTAAGTTGAATTATATTTATAAATTATCAAGATTTTTTTTTTGTGTTAAATTTTATCAAAATTAAATAGTAATAAAAAGGTAATTAAATGATCTATATTTTAATATATTTTGAAATATTTATATTATATCAATTTTAATATATATGAACGAGATAACAAATAAATTTAGATTAATATGAAATTTTGCATATATAATCAATGTGAAAAAAACTTTCAATTCAAATATGAATTTTAAAAAAATATTATCTAATTAAAAGTTATAAAATAATATAATAATTATTAGAATTCTATAAATATAAATATGATAAAGATAAAGTTACTGAATTTTAGCTAAATCTACTCTTTTCTCTTTCCTTTGAAAGTTGGCACTATCTATGGATATATCAGTTAAATCTACAATTCTACACTTCCTTGGAAGTTTGGCACACGCCTGATTATATGTCCTGTGGATAGTATGGTAAAAGAATTGAATAGATGTGATTGACTTAGAAATTCTAAAATGGAAAAACTGAGAGAAGGAAAAAAGAAACACTAATTTTAATTAACTGAAAAAATGTGTTTTTTTTTTTTTGAGAAAAAATTGATTGGTTAATACCTAATAGGTACCCAGTCATATCTCAAATCAGAACTAATTTTAGTAGCGTGATACCAAATCGTGTATCCTTTTTTAAAAATAATTTTAACAAGTATCTAAGTGCATTTACAGGTACCAATAAGAATTGAGATCACCTTTTTCGTGTCTCACTGCTTGTCTCTCTAATTAAAACTTGTCATTTCAATTAAAAATTACTACATGTAGGATTTGGAATCTTCTCAATACTTCTTTCGCACTATAAAAGCGCACACACCCAATACGTTCTTCGCCATCTACTCCTAGGTCAAAGCACCGTCCACCACAACAAAACACTGATTTATAGTAGCGAGCCACTAATAATTAATGATCATGAGACCGTCATAAAATGATATTAAATTGAAAAGTAAAAGAGTGATTTTTGTAGTTTTAAATTTAAAATTTAGTATTAGTAACTACTCTATCTTTTATTTGTTCAAATATTACGCGATACGATCAAAATCATAACTTATCTTCGACCAAGAATCATGGAGATAGAATGACATTGAAGACTATTATAAAAACAACCCTCAACCTAGAGAGCATATATACATGTCACACACATTTGAATGCTCTGGTTAAGTCTCCCAAACCTTAGAAAAACTTATATGAGAAAAATATTGAAGTATACTTTAATCATTGAAAATATTAGCATCGTACTCATCAACACATTTTTTATTTATTAATGCTGTTTGAAAGACAAAGATAACTTGATAGACGATCAAATAAAAGAAATACTAAAAAATATAGATACGTCAGATATTTTTAAGGTATAACTTTTATCTTACACTTAATATATACACTCAAATTCGTAACTCTTGATATGGAAACCTATTGATAATCATAAAATTATATGAATATTTTCCCTATTTTAATAAGTTTTATTTATATTTTCTAATTTTAATTATCTATAAAGAATGTGGTAAAAGAATATTTTACTGTCAACAAAAATTAATCCATTTGAAAAAGATTAGACTCATTCCATAAAGATATAGTTTGAATCCAATTGTCAATATAAAGGTCATGTTAGAAATCAATCTATAAGTATTTTTTAAACCTTTAAGATATGTTTTATTTCTTGTGAGATTCTGAAATTCAAGTACCTAAAATTTTGTCTACAAAAAAAGTATTTTCTAATTCCTCTCACTAAATAATGGAAACTGAGAAGTCAAGCTTACGTATCACTCTTGCACGTTGATATTGCATTTAAACGACCAATTACAATATAATGGAGAAAGAAAAGGACACAATAAAAATTGAACACCATAATCATTTAGGCCACTCGGTTAGTTGTTGGTAGTCTTGCATCACCTCACCTAAAAATCAAAAGTATAATGATTATGATCTCTAAATGGAATAAGTAAAGGGTGAGGCTGATCTCAAATCAACTTAAGGCATGCATTGTCCCCTTTTGAGGCATCAATCATCCTTCCACTCGTCCACTTTTTGTTTACTTTTTTCTTCTTCAGCTATATACATAAATCCACAGTTCTGACATTTTCAGCCAATCCCCCAATTAAAAGCAATAATTAGTGACAACAATGTTCTAAGGGTACTAGCTTGTTTACCCATGCTTCTTTTTTTCCCTTGAATTATTTTTATCCGCATATTCTTTTCCCCAAGTTCAAAATAATACACTCCAAAACAATGGCTTGACAAACTCGATTTGGGGCATGACGACAACCGAAAGGGTAACACAGAATCGCATGTCCCACAGAAAAAGAAATTCAAAAGCATGGTGCGAAAAGGAGGAAAAGAAAACACAACCCTCATTATGATGTCTGTGGGGACTTCAATTCCAGCATAAGCATCTTTCCAGGAAAGGAAAGCAATTCTATCCCACCATGCATTTTCCCTTCAATTATCACACACCATTTGAGAGAAAGCAAAAACAATCGTAGGATGTAAACAAAATTAATTTTGAGTATTAATTAACCTTTTTTTTTACAAATTATTTCTATCCATCAGTTTTCAGTAAGTAAATTTTGAGCTTATTTTTATTGAATATAAAATATTTTTACACATTTTGTATTTTTTTAACATATTTAATTAATTATAGATCATATTAAATGTTTTTAATTCGCAGAATTGATACAATAATACAAGATCTTATTACCGTATTAACAGTCTATCTAATATGAAAATTATGTTCAATTTCATTCTTATGTACACACCATAATCATGATTAATCTTTTCATCCCAACAAGTTACACAACACACAGTGTTTAAAGACCCAACACAAAAAAATATTAAATGTCTTTTATTGAAAAAATAAGACTCTACTAAAAAATAATTAACCAAATTCATCAACAAAACTTAATTATTGGCAAATTTACATCTATAACATGATAAAAGCACACACAAACATTTTATATAAACTTGAATGAAAAAGACTTAGTATGCCATACAATTACCTTTTAACATCTCTATAAATAATGTGAAAAGTATAAAAGTGAAAAAAAAAAAAAAAACGTCGTAGTAGGAAAAAAAGAGTGTAAAAGTCAATCAATGTCTTTTTCACAAATCACTTTATTTCTTCAGACTTTCTTTTTAAAAAATTTGTGCGTGCATTGCTCTTTCAACTATCACTCTATATATTAGCGTAAGCTCCATACATCAAACAATCATAATAATTAAAAACAAAGCACACGCTACACATTGTGTTTTCCGGTGATTATTCCGGCAACTGCATGCACCGGTGAACGACGCCGGAAATGGACGAGTCACAGAGAATTGGCATCGGCTTAATGCGTAGTTTCCCTAGCCGGAGATCGGTCGAGGACCGGTCATCATCTCGGCGGCGACGCTCCATCTTCTCCGGCCCGGGCATTTCGGAATCTGTGGACGCCGACGACTTTGCCGACGTCTTTGGTGGCCCACCTCGAACTCTCCTTGCGCACAAACTCTCTAGCTCCGGGTCGTTTTACGAGGAAGTTTTCCGGCCGCCGGAGTTCACGTGTCCGGCGCCGAAGGGTGGCCGGAGCTTGCCGGTGTTCAGGATTCCGGCGAGGAATGAGGGATTTTACAGCGACATATTCGGGTCGGACGATGACCGGAGATCGAGAGAGAGGTCGAGGTCTCTGTCGAAAGAGAATTCGTCATCGGCGATGAGTTCGGAGGAGATAAGCCCTCGCCGGCCGGCGATTGGAGATGACGTGGCACTGTCTGGTTTTGCTTCAAAGCTAAGGTACTTTTAACAGTTGAGAGAATGAGAGAGTCACCCACTGAGAACTCAACTGTTTTTTTTTTAACAATTTTACATTTATGTCCTTGATTATTAGTTATATTTGCATAACTATCTCCTTCTTGATGCATGCAGTTCAACCAACCGTGTTAGCCAAATTAATTTTGATTTAAATTGATGTAATTTATGTTTAAATATTTTTATTACAAAAGTAAGTTAAGTAGTAAAATTCAGTCTAACTTTTTGGATGCAATGCAAAAGTTATTAAAGTTATTTTAACCTGTAATCAACTATGAATTC
Source organism: Glycine tomentella (assembly GCA_007407185.1). Classification (NCBI taxonomy): domain Eukaryota; kingdom Viridiplantae; phylum Streptophyta; class Magnoliopsida; order Fabales; family Fabaceae; genus Glycine; species Glycine tomentella. The sequence goes on along the minus strand of PYAF01002165.1, from coordinate 139,891 downwards.
CGAATCAATTGTTTTAACGATAAACTATTGAAAATTCACCCAGAATCATGTTAATAGGTATTTCAACGTCATTTATGGAGAATCGAATGTGAAACAAAACACTGCATTGAGTGCATGTTTGTATATGATAGAGTCTAAAAGCTTTTTTACTTAAAGTAATATTTTTTCTTTTTTCTTTTATATATTGAAATTAGCAATTGCATGTTGAAATTCATAAGAATAGTTTTTTAATTTTAATCCAAACAGGCCAATCAATATTCCATGGAGATGGAACTCATCCACTGTGATGCCTGAGGCTGAGGAATACCCAAGTAAACTTGGGGTGCCTCTTTTTGCATGCAAGGATCAGTCATTTGAAATTCAGCATCAGGACAATGAATACAAGGAAAACTTCAGAAGCCCCCATTTAGGATCCTCAAGAAGAGTGTCATCCCCAGAAACCATTAGTCTCGAATCCAATTCATATCAAAGCATCAAAGTGTCCACTGATGACTGGGAGCTTAATTCCTCATTTTCTGTTGTCTCTTCGCTTTATCAAGAACCTGATGCAAAATTTTCAGTGCATGATCATGTGCTTTCAGAACAAATTATAGAAGGTGATGATGATGACGATGACAACGATGATGAAATTATGAACTCCTATGTCATTGAACTCAACCCCAACCTCAGAAGGGAAGAGTGTGGAGAATCAGCCATTGATGAAGCAATTGCGTGGGCCAAAGAGAAGTTTCAATCACGAAGCTCTGATGAAGAATCAAGCGTGAGAAACTATGGCAAAGAGAAAACTGTTGGAATAGGTGATTGTCTTGGCTAATAAAAAGTTCCATACAAAGTTAACATGTTGTAGTCTTGAAACAGGCAATAGCAGACACTTATGTTTGTATCGTATGTTGCAGGAAGCTCTGATGCAAGTGAATACCATGATGATGGAATTGGAATAGTTCAAACTCAGGAGGTAATATATTGGATAAGCCTAAATAAGTATCAGCATATCATATCATATAACTGATACAAGCTTAATCAGATCTTTTATGAAAATAAATGTTTGAAATATGATGTTGTAAAATTGTGTGATTAAAATTGTGTGAGTAAAAATGAGTAAATGAATTTCCACCAAAAATTACATGTATTTTCTGAAGCAGTCAATAGTTCCATACCTTGTAAAGGCAGTGGCTCGTATTAGTGTTTTCCTTTGTTATTTTATTTCTATTTCCTCAGAATAAAAAGTTTATCGATACCTGTGCTTTTTCTACAGAAGCAACAGACAGAAACAGAGAAGTTAGACAGAGATATAAGATTGTGGTCATCTGGCAAGGAAACAGATATTAGGTTATTACTTTCAACACTACATCATGTAAGATTTTCTTTGTTGATGATTTCTTATGACTGAATTTCTGAAATCTAATGTTTTATTCGCCATTTGAGTATACAGATAACACAGGAGAATTGACCTGGTTATATTTTTTTTCATTTCCAGATTCTTAGGCCTGAGAGTGGCTGGTATGCTATTCCTCTTAAGAGTCTATTAGAATGCTCACAGGTGAAGAAGGCTTATCAGAAAGCAAGGTTATGCCTGCATCCAGACAAACTGCAACAAAGAGGAGCAACACTCCTTCAGAAGTATGTAGCAGAGAAGGCTTTCTCGATTCTTCAGGTGTGTGAAATTTATAGACCATTTATGGATAAATTCTACTTCTATTACCATTAAGTTTTTTTGAGACAATAAAGAATGCACTGAGGATCAACGCTGATTTTCAAGTTTACAATGAAACAGGATGCATGGGCTGCATTCATTTCCATAGACGTTTCCTTCTAACCAGTAGATGACTCTAATCTTGATAACTCAGTTTTGTCTTGAGATTTGTGGACAAACACCAAGCTTGACATTCGGAATGTCGGGAGTGTTGGTTGACAAGCAGCAGATATAGCTAAATACATGAAACTTTAAACCATCAGCTCTTTTGTACAAATAGTTTTACTGATGGATCTGCTGTTTTATTTATGTTTGTAACATAACTTCATAAGCTGTTTGTTGCATGGGTAGGTATTATTTCTGATGTAGTTAACAGAAGGTAATTTGACTGGTCTTAGTATTTGATTTGTATATGATATGACATGGAAGCAAGAGTTAGTTTGTATATGATTCATATGGAAACCTATAACCCTATTGCAACTCCATCTCATTGACTACATGTCATACTCAAGAGGTTTCAATCTCCTACATTTTATTAGGAAAAGAAAAACTATTCAATACCCAATATAACACATGTAAATGCAATTAATAGAAATTATTTTTTAAAAAAAAATTATAACTACAATGTCTCAAATTCAATGCAATTATAAAATTATAACTATTTGAAACACAAGGTGGATATCCTTACATCTAATTGAGTTTTATTTGAATTATTTCCCAATCAACATAAGGCCTCATTAGCCTTTCAACTATAACCATAACTAGTTTAAATAGAGAAAAGAGTCCTGCAAGAGTTTGTGCATAAGTGGGTGGCTTTCAAGCAGCCTTTTGGGCTTATCAGTTGGCATTCACAGGGTTGCTGTGGGTTGTTCGGAATTAGAAGGAAGTGAAGGATAATAGGAATAGAAGACGAAAGAAAAGACAGAAAAGAGTCTAAAAGCAACGGCTCGTGCAACTGGCGTTGTAGACGGAAAATAGGAGTGAGACTGTCATGCCATTGCGGGATGACACGTTCATGTTTGTTTTTGAATTTGACATATATGATCACCTCAGTAATGAAATTACGAAATTCACATTTATTTAGCAGTAAAAAAATGTACACCATTTGAAATTTAAACAGAAGGGAAATTTTTTAAGAAAATTCTAATTTAACACATTACTAAAGGGCCAAAGGCCTAGACACAATTCCGCCATAAAAGGAATTTCCAGTATTTACAATTTTTAATTTAATGCTCAAATTACACGTCTTTGAAGCAAATAAATAGTTTGATAAAAAAAAACTATTATTGATTGGCAACACAGAATGATGCAAGATCCCCGTTCTGCTGAACAACCGGTTTCCATTGTGGCATTAGCATGTGAAAAAGTCGGGGAAAAGCAACATGTCTGCTACAATCTCACTGAACTTTAAGCAAGGGAAACTGAAATATATAAGCATACCACGTATAGTTTGGTTAAATACGCCTCTATAATCCTGCAAAAGCTAGGACAACAAAAACAGTTAGAGAAAGCAGGGCAAAGCAAAGTTTGAGTTGAAAAAATAGCCATTTAACTCTTCTAAAGTAAAGAAGGGTTCATCCACCTTTGATTTAAGGTGAGTAAAGTTTATGAAAAATGTCAAGACTTAATTATCAATTTGATCTCCAAATTTTTAAAAGCTCTAATTTGGTCCTTCAGATCTAAAAACACACATCAATGGGTGTTGTTGCTGCATATTCCTTCTATTCTCATTCCTGGCGCTGTTGGTGCTGGTAACAACCCTAGCGGTGAAGCCAAAGAAGCTGCAGTTTGATCTGGAGCAAGTTGGGGGGGGTGCAGTACATGGGTATCACCCCCAATCCCCCCTCCACTGCTTCACCCTCTCTCATCATTTTCCTCCTCTTCGCCGCCGCCAACCCCAACAAGGTCGCGATCAGGTATGGCCAGTCTAGCTTCACCATCATGTACCGCGGCATCCCATTGGGCAAAGCCACCATCCTCGGCTTCTGCCAACAACTTCACAGCACCCGACAGGTCATCACCATCTTGTTTCCCCTCCTCAGATCTGCACGTGTTTTCAAGGCTGGTCGCATCTCCAATTTGGTCAGAGCAGAGAGGGATGCAATCGGAGAGTAAGGAGAGGATGGAGACGTTGACAGCAAGCATGTAGGCCATGGTGAGGAAAGTGGCAGTGTCGGCGCGGAGGTCAGTGGTGAAGGTGGAGTTGCATTGGGGAGGAAGAGAAGGGAAGAAGATAATGAAGGAAAGGAAAAGAAGAAAAAAAATATAGTGGTGGTTTTTAGTCGTCACTATTTGCAAATTAAACTGCCAGGATTTGCATCCTAACTGTGTCAGTGTCAATTTGATGGAAAGGACCTAACTGAGGCATTTTAAAAAAACTTGAGGGTCAAATTGAATCTTTTAAAAACTTGGGGATCAAATTGAATCTTTTAAAATAATTTAGGGACCAAATTGATAATTAAGCCAAACATTAAATTAAATTTATGAGTGGATACAACCTTACTTTTCTCATTTCACATGCTTATTCATTTCAGAGGAGCCAAATCTATGATGTAAAGTAACAACACTTTGTTTATCATCAACTTTTTAAGATATAAGTCTATAACATTAGCCACTTACAAGGAAATGGAAACACACCCAATACTGAAACAAAATCTCAGAGTTGACCATGGCTTCGGCTCATAGAGTGGTTGCGAAAGAGTTTTTGACCAGGTGCTTGCTGGTCATTCTGCTGCAAGAGATTCAAGCCAGAGAAAATGAACTCAAATTATTCAATGTAGGGTACACACATTTATGGATTAATTTAATTACAGAAACAAACAACATATGAAGAATTGGATATTTGTACACAATTTCTCCTAAAGTTTTCTGTCTTCCTCTACCACTTTTGGTTGGGATGTCTTCCATTTTACCTTCTCCAAAAGACTGATTTGAACTTATACCTAAACTAATTTTAACTTATAGGAGAAGCTTATTCATTTTTTCTTCTAATTTTCTTCTTTTATAAGTGCTTATGGAAAAGCTTATCCAAACAGGATCCTAATGCATATTATAAGAATAAAAAATGCATACACATGGAAGTTGGTAAAGAAAATCTCAGTTTGTCACCTAAAGGAACCTAAAGAAATCTTCACACCCATCAAACAAAGTGGACATCCGCAACATGGGCAAGAGAAATGTATAGGTCTAGTCTAGTCACATTGTATCAATAAAAAGCAGTTTGTACAAGAAACTCAAACTTCCAAAAGAATAAACAGAAATAAATTCATGGCAATCTGCTGCTGTATGCGTCAAGGCTTATTGTTTATCTAAACAAAATTTGCAATATGGAAAAAACAAATTTTGAGTGAGACAGACAAACCTTGTACAAGGATGCAGCAGACTCAGACGGTACTGTTGGAATTGCATTGTGCCCCAGCGACAAAGCATCCAAAGCATCTAATGTCAGCTGCCAACCGCAAAGGGCAATTTCATCACTACTTGTGCTTGGAACAGAACTAGCACAGCCAGCAGCAGCAACATTGCCATTCACCCAAGGGCAACATTGATTGTGATGCACAATAGGATCAAACTCTGCAGCTTCATAGTTACTCTCTCCTTTTGGAGGGCCTAAAGAATTGCTCAATGTCAGTAGCTATGCTCCAAAAATATGTACAACTAATGAATGAAGTGCAACAGGAGTACAGGCATTGGAAGAAATAGATATCCATTTTCAATTTGATGCTAGATGAAAAGTAGCGACAAGAGTACATATATACTCCCATATTAGAATATATAGTTGGAGAGTGATACTCTCACTCTCACTTAGACAGTCAACATTCCCCGCTCTTCTCTCTTTTGGAGGTGCATTTCACATACTACTTTTGCAACTAGCCAAAAAAAATTGTTTCTCAATGACTCAACTATCTCAAACTACCCTCCTTTTATCTTATATATTTGTTTCTCAATGGCAATAGTGAAATTTTAAAAAGCCACCTAGGTTTCACTTTTTCAAAGATTTGTAAGGGAAATGGTGGACACCAAAACGGTTGTGTTCACCATTTCCTATACAAATAAACAAAAATAAAGTGGCATTTTAGTAATTATTTCTGAAAACAAAATGTTTTCTCAAATAAACAAACCCTAAGTTTCATGGTAACATGTCAACAATAACACAAAAAAACTTTGCCCACTAGGTGAAGCTTGCTACATGGATCATGCAACACAATTGTATTCTGTCATGAACCAAGTTTTCAAAATCTATTTAGACCCAAGTCTTTTTATTTGTCTCACCCAGAGTTTTTTCTTGATCTTTCCTACCTCTCATTATTGGACTACCTCCATAATCCACTCTTTATTGGGATTTCCATTGATTTTCACTCACATGACCAAACCACTAAAGGGTGAGAAGTGAGAACCATCTTTTCGTGCTACCCCTACTTTCTCTAATGCATTTATTCTTGATCGACTTCTGTAGCACTGACAAGGCAGGGTAACAAGAAAAAAAGTTAAAGACCATTAAAAATACAGAGGTTACCTATCCCATTTGCAATGGCAAAATCTGATTCAGGGAGAGCACGATTGTTGGCAAATGATGATTTACCATCCTTCATGACCCCTTCCTTGGTATTTTCACAACCAGAATAAACATTAGCATTACAAGAACGAGATGGGTGACTACTATTAGCAGGTAGAAGATTGCAGTTTTGACTAATCTTTTCACCACTTTCAACAGATTCTGCCTTTGTAGAACAGCCAATTTTTGACCCACTGTCTGTTCTTCCTGCAGAGTGAGTCATCATCTCCTGGCTATCACCAATAGGATCTTCCCTGTTCATATCAGGGATAATCTCATCCATGAGACCTGGATCTGGAACAGATTCACCTGTCTGTCCCTGATTTTCAGCATCTTCTACTCTCTGTTCCATTTCACCAACAACACTATCAGCTCTGTGCACAGATATATCAGCCCCATGGATCTCAGCTTCATGACTAGCACACATTCCAACACTCCCTCCACTGATGCCCAAACTAATTCCATCACGAGCCTGAGCAGTCACAGTTTCCGCATTGAAAAGTTCTTCCCCATAGTTTGTACTACTGACGCCCACATCACCACGTGCAACTTCAGTAGCTGTTTGTAAGCAAGTGCTTTGCTGAGCTTGATTGCTGTTATTCAGTTCAGATGTTTCATTCATGTCCACATTGCCATATATGCTAGAGGAGGGGAAATGAACATCATCAAGGTCTCCAGGGTAGTTTTCAACACTTTCCATAGAATCACCATTCACACTATGACATATTGTGTCCATTGCAATGACAGATGATGCACGGGTTGAGTCCCTAGCTGATTGGATACCCATTGGGCGTTCACTACCTTGATGGTATGAAGAAACTCGATTTCCAGTAACGTAAGCCTCTAAACCCATTGAATGACTTGGACCAGCACCAGATGAATCTCTTCGATGAGGTGAGCAATATGTGTCAAAAATATCAGAGTCACGTGCACGTTTTGAAGGACCAGCTGAATATTGTCCACCATCTGTAACTTCATCACCATCACGATCAATGACAATTCCTTCAAGACTATCAGCCTGCTGCTGCAACCTAAGAACAGGCGGATTATCTGAGCTTCCACCTTTTTCAAGATTTCTCTTACGAGAGCTTGGCCCATGTGATTCATATGAAGCGGCACGATCACCAATCTCGCTCCCTGAAGGCTGACCGATCATTAAATCCCTTCCCATATCATCATGAGTATATTCAGATGTAGCTGTCCTGCCCAAAGGAGTAAAAGGAAAACCCGCTGCCATGGTAAGATTTAAATCTAAATCCGTGTTCGCCAATAATTTCCCCTCATTTGTTGTTGCAACTTCGTCACGGTCTTCAGTCTGATCTTTCTCCGTATCGTCAGCTGCAATCCAACCACTGATTCCACTAGCAGCACTCGCTCCACGGGTCAATCCTATTTTTTTACCAGTATCAGGAATATCTATACTGTTAGATGCAAAACGAGCAGGACGAGGAACTGTCAGAAAATCTGAAATTCTAACTGTAGCGCCACACAAGCTACAATCAAGCAAAGGTGACCTAGAGTCAAGTCTAGACTCCTTAAGAGGCGCCTTTTCCTTTCTGGCATCCAATTTAGTAGAAGCAGAAACTGCCTTTGACCCAGGATCTTGAGTAAGATGAAGTTGAGTTTTGGTTGGCCCAAAAGAATATCCATTTCTTTCAGATTGGGCAGAGTGTTCTTCACAATCTTGAACATTTAAAAGCCAGCTTGATTCCCACCCACAAAGGCTAATAAGCTTCTGTGCCTGCCAAAAGGAAGATACATTAATAGAAAATAAGCATGTGACAGAGTAGCAAGTAAAGTATTAACAAGACATAAAAAAGTAAAAAAAGAAAAGCTTACACGAGAATATAAACAGTATGCCTCATCTTGAGAGTTTTCAAGCTCAGATATAATGTCTGGTTTGATATCTACTTCTCCTGACATAAAATTTTGAGACTGTGATAGAAAGCGTTCAATCTGTGGGCCACAAGAAACAGACATCAACTCAATTGCAGAGATGGCTACCACAGGAAGACAGTCAAATTGTACGAGTCCATCACATCTATCCTTGTAGCCCCCAATTAAGGCAGATGGAGGAGTTGGAGGGAACTGCACTAAGCTTTCTGGACAGCTGTTTCCTTTCCAAGGGCAGTTAACTTTATGATCCAAATCCAGCTGCCTGGCAAAGGATTCACTGGCATTTTGAGCTTTGGCAATGACAATAAGAAAACAAGTTAAAAACAACTGATGAATATAATCAGCAACAGCAGAGAAGTCCTTTAGCCTAGCTACCGGATACAGTTTGCTTGAAAACAAGATCAAAATAAGATTATATTTGTCTAACTCTTTGAAGAAAACATATATAAAAAGATCTCAAATGATTTGAACAGAATAAGAGTCGCTTGAATATAAAGAGTAATAACTTATCTTGTATGCACAACTTACATACTACTTTATTTTTATTTTTGGTAAAGTCTTGTTATACAATACATTATAGGAACCTTGAAACAAAGTGGTACAAGTAACTAAATTACATCCATTATTATTATACTTACATGCTAACTGGTCTTAAATGTTAAAAACAGCGCATCCACCCACACACACACCCTCCGCGGCCCGGTAACAGACATGAGCTGAACACCCTAATGAAATGAAAAATATAATCCTTTCCCCATAAAATATTTCAGACGAATTGGCAAACTAATATGTATTAAATCTCATTTGATAGACAACTAATTATACAACATTTAGGTACACATTTTTGGACATATAAAACTTCATCTAGGCAGCATCATTGCTTTTAATGTTCTACTTATACACTAAGTGAGGAAGGACTATATTTATGTTTGGGGATTTACAAGTTAACAATAGACAGTAGTTCTCTGAAAGTAAAGCTACACTTGTATTTTCATCCTATAATTTTCTCAAAAATTCTCCCTACTTCTACATCTGCCCTGTACATAAGGTACCTCAACAAAGTACGCCTTTTAACATCCACGATCCACATGAAAGCATTGGCTGTTCTTATAATTTCTACCTCCAGTTATTAACATGCCACATTTTAGAGAAAACATAAAGTAGCCAAAAGTACTTAGATTACAAATTTGCAATCACCAACCTTCAGCTGATGTACAAGATGGTAATGCTGTAAAACTCAGACAAGAACCACATGACTCGCAAGCAATTTTGTCTACACCATTATTCATCCAGCCTTTCTGAGCACAAGCCAATGAACTGATGATCTGGAAGAAATTAAAGAGGACATGTGATCCCTGGAGACTGCATCATATTATCTACTTAGAAGATTTGGAGTGGCAAGTGCCAATTCCTCGGACAACTACTTCATGCGAATGTGACAGATCCCAGATTAAAATTAATTTCAGTAGACAAATAAGTAGAAAATTCACATCACCAAACACATTCAGCTGGATCACTTAGTGTCAAAGCTTAGAGTGTTACTATCCACACAAATGTACCAAAGACATAAATAACTGCACAATGCAACCCAAATTCAGCTGTCATTATTAGATTACAGGCTGTAAGTAGAACCTAGTTTTCTATTTATGGTAAAAAAGTGATACATGATAATGATTTTGTTTACATTGTATAACAATTTAGGTTCCTATCATAATCTATAAGCATAAACAGAAACTATCACAAGGGTAATCATTACATGTTTAAAACAAGCATATGCAGTGTTGACTTCAGACATACAAGATACAACTCTTTGTCATCTAGGCTTACAGAATTCATTATTAAGATATTGAAGTATAAGTGAATCAGTAACATACTACCCACAAGGAAAAGATGGACAAAAATGTACATATGCACATTGTGACAGTAATATAATTACGGAAAACCATGGTCAGTTCAAACCTGAGGCTTCACAAGCCAATTTGAAGGAATAAATGTAGCCAAACGTCTTAATAAATCTCCCCTTTCCCAAGGTCTACATGAAGATCTTGAAGAACCAAAAGCAGAACCACCAGCACTTGTGCTCAAGGAAGTCCATGGTGGTTGTGAACCAACACATGAGAGAGAAGCCGCTTTAGAGACCTGCCCATGACTTGACCCATCTATGCTGCCAACATTCATTGGAACAGCTGGGGATGATGCCCCAGCAGAACTGATAAAATTATGAACAATTTGTCAATTGAGAGGGTCAAATAAACAACATAAAGAATAGAGAAAACAATTGAATGTCTTATAAAAATATCACAATTTACAATCACCAGCCATACATCACATATGCATTAAGTTCAAATCCATAAAAAATTAAAAAACCATCTGTTTTACATGAATCAAGGAAGGAGGTTAATTCTAAAATTGAGCTTTACAAACGCACAATGGAACCGAAGGGTATTCACTTCAGTAGGATTAAGACATCGGATATATCTATTGCAATTTTAGCAAGAAAGGAACAAAAAGAAAATGACTTGGAACTAAAGATTGGAGATGTCATGTAATAAGTTTCTAAGTTTAAGGATCTGGATCAATATTACAACATGATAGAGTAATTAATGAATTTGTCAAACACTGGATACAAGTTGAGTGGTTAAATGGAGAAAGGAATGAGATTATTTGTGACCACAAAGCACTTACCAATCTTAAAGGGAAGTTTTATCATACTGCTATACGACCAGCTACATATTGTGGTAGTGAATGTTAGGCTTTAAATGGCCAACAAGAGAAAAAGGTAGGAATAGCATAAATGAGTATATTAAGATGGAAGTGTGGCCACACAACAAAGGTCAGGATGTGGAATATTTGTATAGGGGGAGATATTAGTGTGACAGCTATCAAGGAAAAATGACAAAATTGGATAAGGTAGCTTAAACACATGCAAAGGTCACTAGAGGCTCCGAAGAGGAGAGTAGATCGCAGTTTTTGTCCCTCTGAAAAGGGGTAGAGGGGGATCAAGGACATTGGAAAAAAATATTAAAAAGAATCAGGTAGTGAACAATATCCTCGAAAATTTGGTTTTTAACTGAGCCCAAAGACATCATATAATCCATGTAGTGACCTCACCTAGCGAGATAAGACTATTGCTGTTGTATCTGTTTTACACAAAGGAGATATACTATGGTGACGATTTAGCCCTCAGTGTGGGTATTTAGTAGAGAAAACACGCGAGGCACCCGAAAGAAATATTTGGTAGGATAGCTTATAGCCTACTTACTTGCTTAGGAGGTTAAGCTCCAAAGCTTTTTATCCATGGAACAGAAAATAGCATAAATTATCTCTTGTGAGTCTCTGGTTATAATGGAGGCAATAGAGAAGGGTTTCAGGAAAAAGGAGAAGTGTGAGATAGAAAAGGCTTGAGCAAAATGGTAGCGACCTAAGTGATCAATGAATGACACAAATAAGTATGGAAGTGTCCTTTATCACATTTGTAATTACACGAATCACGTCAAACAAAACAAACACATGCATAGTAAGGGCATAAGCACAACATTTCAAAAGCACACAATTCGCAACAAAAACAGCACGAGACAGGATTTTTTTTTTTTTTTTTTGTTAATTAGATCCAATTCTCGAGGTCTAGGAGCAGCAACAGCAATAGTATAGCGTTTTACTGTTCGATTGAAGTTCAATCGCAAGTACACCGCGAAACCGAGCAGATTGAAAACAGCGGTTACAGAAATCCATGCGAAACGAAACCCTAATTTGAGAAGCATGCAATTAAACGCTTGCGAGGAAGTGAGAGAGAGAAGGAAGGTGTAGTTAAGTTACCTGGCAGCAGGTGTTGGATCAACGGTGCCTCCTGAGCTGATAACCTCTTCCCTCATTTCTCGAATTCCGAAGCATATGAAAATGAAATTGAGGAGTAAGTGAAGAAACAAAGAGTGGAAATGGCAGCTTCGAGCACAAGTGTCAGAGCGCGTGGACGCCACTGCGAATATTATTTTACGATGCCAATGCCTGCGCCTGCATTATTATTTCTATGAAAACCAATATAATAATGTTAAATCTTTCTCTAACATTTTTTACTATTAACTTTTTTACTTGTTAAATAAAAATATTAAATATATTTGTATTTTAAAATTTTAAATACCACTACTATATTGTTTTATTTAATGTTTTTATAATGTATATTATATATAATACATGAATATTTTTAAATTAAAAATATAAATAAATATAAAAATAAAATATCATCTTTGTTGAATAATGTTGAAATTACATATTTTAAGTATAATATAAAATGTATTCTTTATTAATAATAAAAATTTATTTATCACTTGAAAATAAATTAAAGAATATGTTATAAAGATCTTTATAAAATGAGTGTATTTTTGTTTTGGGTCCCTATAAAAAAAATTATTT
>PYAF01002165.1:97233-118561 GCA_007407185.1 Glycine tomentella | reverse complement strand
TCGTGGGGTGTATGTGTTACATTGAACCAGTAATTTTAGAATTTAAAATATTGATATTATAATAAGTAAAATTTATTTAGAATATTATAAATTGAGTGTTATTTATAAATAATTAATATACTGTTGGTAAAATTATAATTTCTGCGGATTCATTTACACCTCTAAAATATGGTATGGTGGATAACTCTTTTTAGAGATTATTTTTTTAATTTTCGGAGATTAATTGAGTTGGTTATAACTTAATAAAGTTATATTTAGACTTATCATATAAACTAATAATTATTTGGTTAGACATTTGCTAGTTGATATTATAAGTAAAATTTATTTAGAATATAAATTGAGAGTTATCTATAAATAATTAATATATGGTTTGTAAAATTATAATTTCTGTGGATTCGTTTACTTTACATCTAAAATATATGGTGGACAACTCCTTTTAGAGAAATTTTTTAATTTTCGGAGACTAATTGTGTAGTTATAACTTAATTAAGTTATTATATAGGCTTATGATGTAAACTAATAATCATTTGGTTAGACATTTGCTAGCAACCTTAAGCACGCCCATTGACATGTTACCGATACCTAATAGTATTAGAAGTACGTACTCTTCGTTTTACTAATTTAAAAAAAAAACAAAATCATAATTATTTTAATAGAGACAAAGTCATGCTTTTTCAGGATAAGGTAAAATCATGGTTGAGTTGTATTTTTAAGGTAATTTTGAGTTCCAAATCATGATTTGAATAATAAAAAATTACTTTCCCTTCAAATCTCATGATTTGTTAATTATGATTCTAATACACCTTTAATATGTCATCCAAAAAATATAAGGGAGAGCTAAAACAAATATAAGATACTAATTAAGCCTGGCAATTTTTTTTAACGTCTAAAAAATAAAATCTTTCAGTAAGGGTATCAAATATGCCCTCAGTAAACTGCGTTAGGAACAGGAACAGGCGCAAATAGTATGTGACAAACATGTTATGTTGCAGTTGATGTTGATGTATTAGCACCTGCACCTAAAATTGAGACAAACAACACATTAGAATTCCAAATAAAGAAAAAAAAATTGTTGAATCAAGTATATAATAGGAAATTAAGTCCTTAAAAAGAACTTAAAAGGGACACCAGGAAAACAAAGAAACAAAGCTATCTTAACCAACCAAAACAATTTCATATGTCTTCTCCACTTTCTACACTCCATGCATATATAAAGGCAGAGTCACTACATTTTTTTTTTTTTTATCAATGGAAACTCATCTCATTTCATTATTGATAAATTCAACAATACAATTGGGAATCATATGACAGATAAAGGGACTAGCATTGTCAATAGCTACTCTTGCCAATGTATGAGCAACTGTGCTAGCTTGTCGTCTAACCAACTCTACTCGGTAAGATTTAGTATATTTTGAGCACCTAAATACTGTCTTTAATGGCAATACTAGTCATTATCGACTTACCCGGGCCTGCAATTAATGTACTCTCCCCTGCACCTAAAATTGAGACAAACAAGTGAAACAACACAATATTAGAATTCCAAATGAAGAAAAAAAAAATAATTGTTGAAATCAAGTATAGGAAAAGAACTTAAAAGGGTCACTAAGAAACCAAAGAAACAAAGCCATCTTCATCTTTTAACCAACCAAAACAAGTTCACAGATTCAGTACATTTTGAGCACCTAAAAACTATCTTTAATGGCAACACAAGTCATTATTATATTGACTTACCCTTTATAATCCTCCAAAGTAATTTTGTATTTTGTTCCTTTATATGATTAAACTTTGAGTATATACAATTTTTTTATTATAATACTAATCAAAAGTTTTCATGCAGCTAGCTTTAGTACCAAAGCAATTTCATTCTACCCCATCTGAGGACATCAACAAAGGCCAGAGTAGCAGAACAAAAGTATAAGTGCATGTTTATTTGAACTTATTTTGATGAAATAATTACCATTTTATATAACCTCAAAATACTTAAATGTAGAAACAGTTATTTAACTGAAAAAAATAAGGTTCAAAACAACAAACTACCACCTAAACCATTTCGTTAAATTGTAAATATCCTCTCTGTGTCACCTAAAGCACCATGACTTATATACCAAATTAAGTAACTAACCATCTGTTTCTATGTCCATAGTTTCTGCTCTCCCTTTCCAAATAAAATCTGGCAACGCACTATATATATGCCTGCAGAACTGTAAACATAATTTAAAAAAACATTAATTAGAAAATAGTTTATTATAAGAAAAATGTATCCTTGTCCATTAAGGTTTATATAGAACTCACCTTATGAAATTCCAGAACATCTCCTTCAACCTTCCGAAGCTCAACCATGTGAAAAGGTTGTGCTATCTCATAAATCTGAAAGACATAATTTAAAAATCATTAATTCTAGTAACATCCCTCACTAGTAACTTAAATCTTCAACTGAAAAACATGTACCTTAGTGGATATCGATAGATGACCTTTGCGTCTAGCATTTGCCCCTCCTTCAATACTCATCTATGATGCAAAATATAAGAAATTAGTACTGGCTAAGTTGCAAGAATATTATTATTTTGAATTTTGGATGCATGCGTGTGTTAGAGACAAGAATAAACATAATTCTTTTACCTGATAATTGCTTCTCTTCTTAACATCAAATCCCATAATCCCAGCAACACGCTCAATTCCAACAATTATCTCACCCACGGGATTTGGGGATATGAATCTTGTTTCCCTTTTAACATGTACCTAGGTGTCAAAAAATCAACTGGTCTTAAGCAAATCGTCAAGAACAAATTCAGTCACATAAAATTTGAGAGAAGATTTATTTATGTTCGATAGTGTCACTAATAAACAGAGTCTATTACAATAAGGTCAAAACTCAAAAGGAAAACTTGAATGAGTTTTTTTCCTTTTCATGCGAATGACTTGAAATTTATTATAGTATATTACAACAGTTATATCCATTTCAGGGATTGATTAAACTAAAGATAGTAAAGTCTATAATCTGTTTTCCTGTTCTATTTATATGAGGTTTAATCTATTTAATTTAAAAAGTCTTTAAAAGATATTTGAATTTACTTTTTTCCATTATCCTTAATCCATTCAATATCAATTTATCATGCTATTACAAATTTAAGTCCTTGATCTTACTCTCTCCATTGTGATTCTTATAATGTGACACGTGTTAAATTCATATTTTTTCCACTCTTTATTTAGTTATTAATATTAATTAATCAAAGGAGATTTTTAATTTAGGTTTTCCTTTCTCTAATATTTTTAGTCAATGCTTAATTGTTTTTTAAAATTTATATTTTAAAAACTGTATTTAACTAAATTGAAGGTTTCTTTGTGTACCAGATGGTTGAAAAGCTTTCCAATAATAAGGTAGTAGCCCAAAAATGTATTCAAAATCTCGAACGCGTTCATGACTGGCACTGGTGCTGAAGACCATGCTTCATCCCCCTCATCAAGAAGCTTTTGTGAATCCTGTGCACCAAATAAGGCACATTGACATCAAGGTTAGAATCATTAATCATATCCAAAGCTCTGCTAAGCAATATTTACTCAAGATAAAAAATTAAAGCAAAAGTTCTTACATCATCAAAACTAATATTTTCCTGGGAAAATCTAGGAGGCTGATAATTCCTCATGAACCATTCATTCTCAAAGATCTCATTTATTGTAATCCGCTGTTTCATGCCATAAGAAGAGGCGATATAGTAACATATGTTAATTTTGTGAGATGAATTAGGGAAACAAAGAATATTTGCTAAAAGCCATATATTACTAACATGGCTCAACCAAATTAAAAAAGAATATAACATGTTAAGTACTTACTGTAGCAGAATTGGGATCAAGGATTCTTGTAATCAGTGTTATTAAACTTCTAGAGAAAAATGAGGGACAGATGAAGTCAGCATGGAGAATCTATAAGTCACAGTAAATTTAAAAACATTATGAGGAAGGATTCAATTAGTTAAAAATGATAAGTCAGCAACTAAAGAAACATAAATGAACATTACAACTTAAAAGGGAGAATTCTCACTGAAATTGTTTCAATTTTATCTTGAGTTTTTTTATACTGATTGTACTTGTAAATATATAAATTAAGCACTATACATGCTCATGGTAGAATTGCTTAGATATCAACAGTAGCATAAAAAATATACGTGTTATGCCAACCAACAGTAGCATAAAAAATCATTTATTAAGAATCACCTTTTGAATTGTAACATTGTGGTCGTTATTTTCATTTTTGAAGGGCAAACGTCCAGCAACTAAGAAAAAAAGAATAACACCACATGACCATATATCAGCCTTTGCACCCTCATAGCCCTGATTCGATAACACCTATATATATATATATATATCACAAGAGAAATTAATCAGTAATCTTATTAGAGAGAAACTGATTTTGAAGTTTAAGAAATAAAAAAAAGAAGAAGCTAATATACATACCTCTGGGGCTGTATAATGTAGCGTACCACATCCTGTGTGAAGCAGCCCATCTTGCTATAATATTAATTAACAATAAGATAATTAATTGCCAACTTAACATATATAAACGCCCTTTTTAATTTTTTTGAAAAATTATTCACCAATATGTAACTCACTCTAGCGTGTTCGGGCAGTGTACTTAATCCAAAATCTGCCACTTTAAGCACTCCATTAGCATCCAGCAACAAATTTGACGGCTGTAATATATATAGTAATCAATAAAATGCATAGTAAAGTTAATAATGTCAATTAACTTGCTGTCTCTAGCTTTTTGAATAGTAAGTGGCAAACAAAGGAAATTAAGGAACAACATATGAATGATGCACGATCACTCACCTTTAAGTCTCTATGAGTAACACCTCTACTATGACAGTAATCCACAGCACATATAAGCTGATGAAAATACCTTTTTGCTTGGCTTTCTGTCATTCCCGATCTTCCAGGTAGGCCTGACTGGTCCTGAAAATGTTGGGCTGTAAAGAGGCAATACTAATATTGTAGATGATATTCTGATATTACAAATTAAGGTAACATTAATGCCTTAGCTTACAATTTTATCAATCAGTGTTCCACCACCAATTACAAGTTCCATTACAATATATACCCTTGTCTTGGTAGCCATCACCTACAACAGCGAATAATGCATGCATATATAATTAAGGGAAATTTCGAAGACAGAGAAATTAATAATCATGCAAAGGTAATTAACTTATGCACGCAAGCAATATATATATAATCGATATCATTCCTTCTAACCTCAATTATACGCACGACATTCGGGTGTCTAAGTATTGACATTATTGATATTTCTCGTCGAATCTGCATAACGGTGAACAACAGAAAATATTAGTATATGGTATTATTTTTTTTGTAGTCAATATTATTATATGGTATGTTTCAAAGACTGAATAAAAATGTATTTTACATGGATTAGTTTAATGTAAACGAGAAATGAATGTGTCTATTCTTCTAATTAATGACTCTTGGTACCACTAACAAATTACATATATATTATTTAACAGTTGATACTTATGATCAACTTTGTGAATACTTGGTCATATATATTGACTTACCATTTATTATACTATTTTCCAAATTTCAAAAGTAACAATTAATATATAGAGACGAATAAACTATAGAGATCATACACAGTTTACAATCGTAGTTTGTAAAGGAAGAGAAAACTAATCTTAATTTATCATATCTTCCACTCGTTAATTAATTATATTTTTTAACTTAAATTTCTTTTTCTTCTAATCAATATAATACATATATATCACTTTCTTTTCCCTTTTTTTTATCATCTTTCCCACTCACTTGCAGTACATTAATTAACCTTACATTACTGGAAGCATGATGAACGCACCCAAGATCGAGAGGTACGAAATAGGAAATAGTCTTTATCAAAAGAAAATACGTCGTCCCACCCGTAATAATCATATACACAATAACATTTAAAAAATGATGAAGATGAAACTATGAAGGTTTTTGTGTGTATAAATGAAATGAGAGAAGAGAGAATTGAGAAGAGACCACGGCTTCCTTTCGTCTCCTGAAATATTTGTTCTTCTCGGCGAGAATGGGGTTCTTGTCGAGAATTTTGATGGCCACTTCGTGTCCGGTGGCAATGTCACGTCCAAGACTCACGATGGAGGTGCTTCCGGCACCCAGGGTCCGGAGGATTGCATATTTTCTTCCCGGAATAACCATAGTTCTAGCAGGTTGTCTACTACTACTACTACTACTCCTGCTACCATGCTCATACACTGATAGAGGTTGCTCCATCTTCTTCTTCTTTCTCTATACTTTCTTTCTTTCTTGCAGAAAACGCGCAGTAACCGATTTTCCTTCCAACAATAACACCAAGTTAACTCATCACAACTAACTAACAATTAACGGGCTAACATTAATTAAGATTCTATTTTTAGGTGTTCTTTTTTATTCTTGGTATTAAATTGTAATGAAAAATAATTTTAAAAAAATATACTTTTAAATATTAATAAAATTAATGATATTAACAACTTTTTTTATGACATAGAGATTAGTTAATTTTGTTTATATTTAAATCCAAAATGAGTATTACTTAGCATTGGTTAGGCAAGCGAGCAAACTCTAAACTACAATTTTCTTTATTTATTTATTTATTTTATATTTCAAAAATGCTTCATTTTTCTCTTACCTTCACTCTCATTCTCCATTTCCTTTTATCCATCACACCTTTTGAAAATCATTTCCTTTCTCCTTGTCCGACATTTTTCTACTAGTAGTAATATATGAATATCTCTCCATTATAAACACTCCACCAATAATTATTTTTCTTTATTTCTTTTCTTATAACATCGTAATATTTATCACTTTTCTCTTTTCTTAGTTTTTTTTATCTCTTAAATAACATATGAGCGTCCATTAAATATATAAAGTCCTGTGAATTTAAAAAGATCTTGTAAAAACATTATCACTTTTAAGTTCTTTTAAGAAACTATTATGATTAAGATTTTGTAATTTAAATTTTGATAAATTTATAACATATAAATTCATAAGATTTAGAAAAACTTTATACCTTTATAAAATTTGAAAGAATTTCATAAATTTACAAGAATTTGATGAGAAAGATAATGAATAAATAATAAAGTTTAGTAGAATCAATACAATTTTTTAATATAACTATTTTATACTAGCTTGTCTTCTTATGTCTATGCATTGGAATATTTTTGGAAAAAGGTGGGGGAGAATCCACGCATTAGCAGATTGTATAATGAAATAATTTTTTTAACAACTTTTATAGTATCTTTAACTGAAAATAAGAGAAAGAAAGAAGTGGCAATTTTGTATATAGCTTCCTGGCTATCGCAACCTAAATGAAGTTGCGAGATGAAAACGATGACAAAGTAACACAGGTAAATCCTATTCTTTCCGCACTAATAACACCAAATGAGAAATATTTGCCTATGAAACAAATGCATAAAACAACAATCTTCGTATAATACCATTATCTTTTTTTTTTTTTTTCAAAAACCAAACCAAATCAAAAGAAAAGGAAAATTAAAAAAATACAACGAGCAATGGGAACCTTGAACCTAAACGCAGTCATGATCAAAACACCAATCAGAGATGAAAATTGCCATGCTCAACCTCAAATTCACAATAGAAAATCATATAATGATATCAATAATTAACTTAACCATAGCAATAATCCCAAAAACAAAGAAATATTTTTTTATTGTAGAAAAAGCTTATAGTGTTACTGCCTTCAAGAAAGAGAGAAATAATTATATGCGATATGAGAAAGAAAATATTGGGAGAGAATAGATAAGTCTAAGGGGAACTCTCCAAGCAATTAAGAAGAACAGCAACAGAAGCTTCAAGATGAGCAACACACTGTTTGCACTCACTGGAAAGATTGTAAAACAAGCAGAATGCAAAAAATGTGGTTAAAGTTCAGGATTATAATAAAAAGGTAGCAGATTGCACACAGATTCCATAGCAAATTTGTCATCTCTAGTCGAATATAATACGGCAAGTTGTACTGTGTTCAGTGATTTAAAAGATAGAAAAGGAAACATACCTTGGACAATGCAAAATAGTGGTACGTATACAATATTTTACAACACATTTCAAATAGGCTAACTAAGAACTGGTGATGTACGTGACAGAAATTTCTGAAATCATCAATTTCTGAAATTTCAGATACGTATGCATTGTCCTATTCAACATTTTGCATGGATTTGATCAGACATGCAATATGTTGATAGAATAGTAGCAAACAATCAAATGTAATCAGTCTCAATTTGATAGAATAGTCTCAAATTGAGAATATTTGAAATTAAATAACTAAATTCATATTTATCAACTTTCATTGTTTAAAAAATGTAAAAATATTTTTTTGATTTTTTATATTAAATATTAAATGTGATATCTAATCAAATTTAACATATATGAACATGAATATAATATTATACCGATTTTTAATCATTTAAGTAATTTTACCTTTTTTTTCAATTAATTCACTTAAGTTTATTTTCAATATTATTTAATTTGAATATAATGTTAAATTAAGTTTAGTGTTGTGAACATTTGAATTGATTTTAGATTTTTTTTCAATAATATAATTTTATATATAATTTTAAAAAATTCTCCCTCTAAAATCAACTACAATCCAGACTACAAAAAAGATCGCATGGATGAAACAGGATCAACATTATGATTCTTTGCTTTCTGCTGATAGCTTTTTGCACCATCTTTGCAACGTATTTCACTGATTGTAACTCAATATTCATTTGCACAAATTTGATATGTGATTCCTTTCTTAATATTAATAAGCTAAGTTGGTGCTTATATGAAACGAAAATTTCATTGAAAATAAATATTATTCACACATATCAAAATCTGGTTCATATAGAATAATCCAACGGTCCGAATTATCTAAATGACACGTTCCATGTTAACCTAAAGATATCTAAATCCATTCCATCTCATTCTTATTTGGAGTAAGGATTTTGCTAACTTATAAGTTACTATAACCTATGACGCCGCATTCACATATATATACCTCAATTAAATATCACTGTTTATTAATTTAATCATTTAAAAACTGACTAATTTAATAGATTTTCTCTTCTACTGTTTCTTCTCACAGCTACTCCTAGTCATTCAATAAATCAATTAGTGGGAACTGAAAAAAAAATATTTATTTAACTTGGCAGTGGGGGTGGGTGCATGTAAAATCTGCTATTTTCGACAGAAATATATCAATTTCCATTTTTATAATGCTTGAAAATACTTCTAGAAACAAAATTGTTAAACGTTGGTGGCTAAAAAAACAGTTGACGAAACATATTGATTATTGAATAACTAATTAACCACTTATTACAAGACTTGAATTTCATCATTTCATGAAATTATACTTCTTGTTCTTACCAAAGATACAACAGACACAAGTGAAGTGACCATGAATTAAAATTTATCGTCCATGTCTTCACTTTTGGCAACATAACAAGGCAGTTTTTTGAGTTTATTTGATAGAAAAATATGAGCCTGTACAGCAAAATTCAAATTAAGTGCAAGCTAGAATTCCCAATCCATGAGTCTCTTTACACTCCCAAACTCCCAAGTCCCAACTATTCATGTTCATCAAACCCATTGAAAGGATATAAATAATTACCTAAACAAGAGGGGCAATACATGAACAAAAAGATACTAGCTTGCAGCTTTACATGACTCTTAAAAAAAAAAAAACCCACCAAGGTTGCATGTTGTTTCATTTCCCTGCCTCATGTTCTGCCTTCACTGATTCATAATTGAGAGGGATCTATGCACTTCCTTCAGGAAGTACCTTCCCTTAACGTTGGTAATAGAAGCAGAAGCAGATGAAGCTGCAACTGCTACTGCTGATTTGCTTTTTTTAGGGGGTGACATGACAGAATCATTGGTGCTAATCTCCCTCTCATCTTCAGTAATAGTGTCCAACATCTTTGATGTTCTGCGCCTCATCACAGTAACATACTGCGGTGGTGCCACCTCCATGAAGAACCTAGCAATGCGAGAATTTGCCATTTTTGTGAAAGTGCTTTTTGTAAACAAAGTAAAAGCTAATAGAGAGAAAAGTACTAGGATTTCAAGTTGTGCTGAAATTGGTTTGATTGTTGATGATGGGAATGAACTACAAAGGGTTCAATTTATAAGGAGGGGGACTAAGCCAAAGAGTTAGTATTTAACTAGGCTAAAATTGAGTCAAGGGTCTTAATCCATGAAGGTTAAATCAAGTTTTATTGGCTAGTGCCGCCACAAGCTTTTGATATTAATTGCAATGCAATGCTACTTTCCTTGTAGATAAGCTTCTAGTAGGACAAACATTGGTATGTGTCAACACGTGGGTGGAAAATTTGATATCCATAGAGATATGGTTTTTGTCGGGAACCGTGCTTCCAAATATACACTTTTTGGGGCTTAGTGAAGGGGCGTGTTTGTCTGCCACGTTGCTTGGACGGGGACATTACTTGGACATGGGTGTAATTGAAGAAATTTTAATCATACATTTGTTTACTTTAGGGTGGTTGGTTTTGCCTTCCATGTTACAGTGACACTGATTATTGGGTCTTGAGTTGCATTGATATTGGAGAAGTTTGGTTGAACGTAAAAATGGATGCCAAGTGTAGCATCATGGTGAAATGGCGGTGAGATTCCAGATGACAACAACATTAATGGGAGGCAGGGGCAGGAGGAGGAGCAATGTTCTTAAAATGTTGTATCAGTCTAGATATTGATTCAGTGTTTTAGTTTGAATTTTAGGGAACAACTTTAGCAGTATAGTAAGATTATACTAGTAAAAGTGTTTTAAGAGTTACGTTTTAATTAACATTAATATATTTTTTTAATTCTCAATATTGGTTTTTATTTTACAAGTTATTAAGACAATATCTTAATTTTAATTAAAAAATATAATTACAAATACTTATTTAAGAGTTTGGAGTATTTTGTAATAAAGCCTCTTAAAAGAATATAAATTTATCCTTCAATGTGACCTTGTTAAATAGGCTTTTAATAGAAAAGTCTTCACTTAGTTAATTTTTTTTTTAAGTGTATGTGGAATGATCTCTCCTATTTTGCATCTTGTTTTTAATCCACCTATGTGAGACTTATTCTCCAACACATATTATACTAACATATATGTAAATCTCCTTTTTATTCAATTTAAGAGTTACTTTTAATAATGTTAAATATACATGACTTTTTTTTATACTGAAAATAGAACAAGGCTAAAAATATTTCTAAAAAAATTAATTTATTCTTTTTATAAGGGTTTGATATGACTTAATATAAACTAAGTCATAAGTCTTTGTTGAATGATCTCTCCTATTTCTGCTCCTATTTTGTATCTTGTTTCTAATTCATCATGAGACTTGTTCAATTTTAAATATATGTGTAAATTTAAGTTACTTATAGTAATGTTTTAAATATACATGATTTTTTTTTACTAAAAACAGAGCAGGCTAAAAATATTTCTAAAAAAAAAAAAAAAAAAAAAAAAAAAAAAAAAAAAAAAAAAAAAAAAAAAAAACTTAAACGTGACCATTTGTATTAAACCTAATAGCAGTGCATTGAGAATCTTATCAGAGGCAATAGAAAATATCTCGCAAACTGTTCAGATTGTGGCTTTAATTAGCACAAGTTTTATGTTGTGTATGCATAGTCCACGACTTCAAGGGACTAATGTCAAATATAATGGCAAGTGAAGATAATGGTGGTTCAACTTGTGGACACATTTTCTTCATTATACTTGAACAAATACAAACGTTCTCAACCATTTTTTTTTTCGTCTCTATATTTGTTATCCTATATTTATCACCGAAAAATTGAGTATTCCAAACAGGTAATCTTAATAAAGTGTTTGTGTATGAATGTGTCTAAGTAGGTGTCATTAAAAAGAAGAGATAAGAGAAGAGACATATCACCAACTTGTGAATTGCATCTTGTTCTGTTCTTTTGGTTATATACTGCTGCGTAATTCTGATATAGCATATATTAACATATATTTTGTTCAGTTCGGATTTGATTATTTTTATCCAAACCTGAAAACCATGAACAAGAAACAGGAAGCAAATCTTTGAAAAACAAAATAAGACTTTGTGTTTTATTTCGGTTTTTCCTTTTCTTATACAAATATTAGAAAATGTAACAAACAAATTTAACTATTTAAGACTTTTTTTTTTATTTCGGATTCTCTTTTTTTTTTCTATCTCAAACTTTAAGATTTCTAGAATGCACTATTTAAAAATAGCTTTTAAATTTAAAGATTATATTACAAATTACCTTTAACTTAAATTTAAAAATCTTATTTTTTTAATGTCAACTTAAGAAAATTTTTTCAACTAAAAAAATAAGTTTTTTTTACAGAAAAAAATCAAGTTAAATACTACTTAAGTCAGCAAATAACGAGGATTTGAAAATTTAAATTCAAATAATTTTATTGTTACGCGAGGTATCAATTAGATGAGTCAACTTTCATTTATTTTAGACTCGAACTTAGAAAGAATTTTAAGTTTTAACTTTTCTTTTGTGAACATTTTTTTTTATAAGTTTACCGTTTTTTATACGTTTTTGGTGAATATTTTATGTTTAGTTAACTAAAGTATTATTAAGTTTCTTTTCTCTCTCTCAAATTATGTTAATTTCAAAATAAATATTAGCTTATTAATTCTTTTTTAAGCCTATCTTAAAAAAGTTTATATTAATCACACTCCTTCTAATATCTCTAATTTTTTATTTCTTGACGATTCTCACACTACGACACTTCATATAGTAACATTTACACAATATTTTTGTTGGTCAAAACCCTTTACTAATCAGAATCCTACGTAAATAGTCATTTTCAAGACCTCGAAAATGAGAATCGATTATGTCTATTTCTAAGATCAATGATTGATCCCACAAATCAACATTTCAGTGTGTTTTGTCCTCACTCATGTTTTTCGAAAAACTTTCTAGAATCTCACCTATTCCATAACTACTCCAAGCAAACACGTTTAACAATAGAATTCTTATGTTATAGACTACCGAAAAGTAGATATATCTTGTTGGTATAGATAGTACCAATTAATTTATTTAAGACATTCTCAGTTGTATAGTTTCATATATGCACAACCTCTGAATCTCTCTCTTTTCGGTGTGATTCGTCGAGGTGTTATATGTTCACTAGTTTCCATATGGTTCATTCTCGAACCATACCCTAATAGGAGAGAGGTTTGCTTTAATACCACTTGTAACATTCTTGATTTTCGATTTTTCCACGACTCTTACATTATAACACTTCACGCTGTGACAGTTCACTCAATATCCTTATTGATCAGAACCTTTCATCGATCATTTGTAATTCATTAATATAAACATAATATTCATATTTATTTATTTATTTTGGGTAGGGGATGTTGAATAGTTCCTCGTGAAGGACCCAATATGGCAATATGCCACTTGCATGCAAGATGATGCGCAACATCTAAATCACTTTCCTCACCATCATAGCTACCGTCCATGGCTTACTTTCCGTATTTATTCCAATGGCGTGTCTTCCAGGGCAGCTACAGTTACAGTTACTCAATCACCATCATAATACATTGTGGTGGATACACGTTAGTTTTTAAAACTTTTTAATCTAATAATATATCAATAATAATCCTTCACAAAAAAATATTTTTATATTATTGTTTATTTATTAATTTATAGTGAACCGCATTAAAATATTTTGCAGGATATATAATTTTATAATGTCATATCAATATATTGTTCCTACTAAAAATTATACATGCATATACTATATTCGAGCAAACTCGTAAACACTTTTATAGAATTAACCTAATAATAATATTATAAGAATTCTTCGATCCCACTAGCTTCTCATATCACATGGAGACGAATACTCAGAAAAGGATCGACGTGAACGTACGTGGTGGACCATATATAACTCTTGGTTATTTTGGAACGGAAGTGGCACTATATTGTAAGAAATATAAGTACGTCCATATTCTGGATAAGGATGCAGAACAGCCCAACATGCTTATTCTAGATAATATTTTCCCGTGAACATGTGTGTTTTAATTGGCTGCCGGCATAATTTCGGTTGGAATATACATGCAGTATTGTATATGTAAGAATTGAGAGTGTGAGATGAGTGAATCTCTGTTATATAATTCACATATATAGATGATTAATTAATATAACCAACTGATTCGACACAAGTTATTAAAATTATTAATGAACTTTTGACGTCAATTACCTGTTTGTCTTAAAATATCTTAGCATTTGAATTCTTGACTTATTACTTATAATATATTCTTTTTTACTTTCTAAACAAATAATCTAGCTAGGGCTTTCTCTAACACTCCTTAAGTTTAACTAAAATGGTGTAAATGTGATTTATCTTCAAACTTTTTTCGTAAACTTGTAGTTCAATTTTGGGTCTTAGAAGCCATAAGTCATGTTTTGATCACATGATGTTTTCCCAAAGAGTTATGTTATTTCGTATGAATCATTTTTAGTGCAAATTATCAGATTAGGCCGGAAGGATTTACAAAGGAGAAAATGCCTAATAAGAGTAGCTAGAAGCACGATAATTGATTTATGATAAAATTATATGTATATATTTATTTATAACTCATGAAGAGTAGGCAACTCATTCTTATCCAATTTCGTAAATAAAATTTTGACGAGCATTTCGCTTTCTCAAATATATGGTGTGCATGAATCGCGGGTCTTCGAAGTTTGAGGAAAAATTTTATATTTCTTTAAAGTGAACAATGTCAAAAGAAGCTTTTTCTCCATAGGCTTTCCCATAAATGTAAATTGTTCGTATTCAATTCAGCGGTGAATTAAGGAGATGCTATATGTAGTCAAAGTCCAAAGAAATTCATTACCACACACCATCATTCTACAGTACCAAAACATCACATGTGCCGTATTAAGCAGGGTATACAATAAGAGAGAAAAAGACATCACAAGTTGCAGAAAAATTCGTATTATTGTAAGCAATAGTTGCAATTAGTCAGGAGTGTAGATATGGAGTGATCCCCACTAAATGTGAAATGTCGAATAATAAGTAGAAGGGGAGAAGCAACCCTAGGAATACTGCCAAACATTATTACATTTAATTCATAAAGCAAGTTCGGCTGTGTAGCCGCTTTATCCTGTGTCATGTCTCCAACACTGATCCAATACAACAACTATGCATAGGAAGGACAAAAGTCTCATTTATCTTGCACATCAACTATAGTCATGCATATATATAAAGATATAAGTTTGAATTTGTTTTACTAGCGTTTATAATTAAAAAAAACAAACAAACTATTTTTTGTTGATAAAAAGAAATAGTATTCATGCATGTATTCTAGTTCTAAATCTAGCTAGGACAAAATAGTACCTAGAAAAAATTATGAATGCTTTGCCACTTTAAGTTGTATCATTAGTCTTTAATTTGATATAGTGGAAAAGTCCCAAGTTTACGCTGATTATAAATAAGATTAAAATATTATATATATATATATATATATATATATATATATAAGGTGGGTATTATGATCTATTACATATTCAAGAGTTAATTAGGATTTTAACTCATTATATATATAGGATGGTTAACTAACTTTATATATAGCTAGTAATTAAATAGCGAGTGAAATTGTGTGCGAAAGAATATTAATTCGATTTTATTATATGAATGAAATTTCTAGGTGTTCTCGAGCGTTCGTTGTTTGTTTTGAAAGATACAAGAATCTCTTTAGCTCATTCTGTAACAATGCCATCAAAGTGTGAGACAGTGAGAGAAACAATTTCATTTTATTATTCAAAAGTTAATTACAACAATAAGTCAATGACCTTTTCTTAACATCATTCTTACGTCATTTTTTAAAGAAAAACACACATTCTACACATTCAATTCTGTCATTATATATTTTTTTTATTTCCAATAAAAATGTTGTACGTACCAATATTAATCAGCATGCAAAAAATATTAATTGATTAAGATGAGAATTTTCTGTCCGAATTAACCTTAATTTGTTTATACGTAGGTTGGATATATACCTCTTTCTTGAAATTTAGTTAAATCATAATACATTCATTTATTTTGAAAAAAATATATATTTGATTATCTCCTTATTGTGTGTTTAAAACCTTGTAAGTTCTGAAGTTTAAAAATTAGGTTTATATAGGGAGTTTAAAATTGTCAAATACTACTACTATTAGCCAGAGAGGAAAAATGCTATTAAAAAAACTCGTTTATACTGACTTACAATAATTATAAAAATTCACTTATATTAAAGTAAGTTAAAATACTCACTAGCATTTAATACTAGGTAACCAATGGCAGGGAAATTTAGTTGATATGTTTTTCGTTTTTTTTTTTTACTAAAACTGATATATTTTGATGGATTGTTCTTGTAATGGTCGTGATCATAGTTTTAAAAATTTTTAAAAATTGACCTGATGACTGATTTGGTTATGATATTAAATTATTAGATCAGTGATTGAATCGGTGGATCATTAATTGATTTGTATTATCCTGTTTGTAATAAAAAAATATTAAAAATTGTACCTATCTTAAAATCTTTTTTATAATACATTGAAATTTAAAAGTCTTAAAAACATAAATGAAATATAAAGAACACAAGTTAAAAAATTATTATTATCTTTAACATTTAATATCAAAGGGATCAATGAAAATATATATCAATATTCACACTAAAGTGAAACAACCATATCATATCAATGTAAATTAAAAAAATAAAAAACCAATCCAAAGTTTCAAAGTCCAAACCATATTTTTAAAAAATGATTCGGGATCACAATTTCACATGCAATTCAACTATAATTGCAGTCACTTCTAAGTTAATTTAACTCAACAAAAATGCAATTGCAACCACAAAAAATATCAATACAATGAATGAAAAGATCAATTTAATTCAAAATTATAAAAAAAAAATTAAAATAAAACAAAATGAAAAAAAACTAAAAACAAAATGAAAAAAAGATACATAACCCGATTAGAGTCAATTGGTCACGGCGGTTCAACCACAAATCTGATCGAGTTAATTCGGATCGCTCCAGGTCAAAAAATTTAATCAAATTTATGATTCGACTCGATCCAATCACCGGATTATGATTCGACCATTAGGTCCTAGTTTTAAAACTCTCTTTATAGGTATCCCTAGTATCTATTCTTAATTAAATGTTTCTTTTGCTGATAAATTTTTTTACTGTGTCGGAAAATATTCCTATATATTAGTTGTGGATGCTCTATTTACTAATAAGAACTGAAGAAGATATATCTGTTTCTCTTTCTCGTGTCAGATACACAATTTAGTCTTAATTTCCTTTTTAATTATATGAATTAAGGTATGTTATAATAATATAATCTATATATCAGTAACTACATATAAACATTTTTATTTAATTAATTAATTAAAATGATCTAATCATATTATTAATTTAATTTTAGTTTTTTAACAAAATAACTGGTATTCATCTTAATATTTTTTTCAATTTAATCCTTTAATTTATTTAAAATCGATATTGTTAATCATTTATAAAATATACATTTTCGCTTCAATTTTTTTCCTTTCACTTCATTTCCTTTTTAATTAAAAAAAAATTCTTAAATTATTATCAACATCAATCTTAAATAAAATCAAAAGATTGAATTAACTAAACAAAATAAACAAATCGTCAAAATAAATTTTTTAAAAAATAAATAACAAAATTAAATAAAAAATAAACAAATGACAAAATTAAAATAAAAAATAAGATAAATGATAAAATACACCATTTGTCCCTTTACACCCTGACGTGCAACTTATTCGAAGTTTAGTCTAAACTATCGTAGGATTTACACCGCAAAAGTACGTAGGGTCATCCCCTTGAAATAATAGCTAAGAATCAACATCAGTCGGAAAGTTAAAAGTGGAAAAAGGATGGGAGCCGGGGACTATCATCACATCCACTTTTTGGGAGAAGTAAAACACAAAAGCTTATCACATGCATTAACATCAACTTCACAACAAAAAATCATATTAAAATTAACAAAATTATCTTCACAAACATTGATTTATAATTGATCCCAGATTATTGGTGTTACATGATAGGCTAAAATGGCATTATTGAAGTTAATTTGAAAAGAAGGGCCATTTTGATTATGCCACTGATATATAAATCCCATGTACATATATCACCTAGCTAGGGTGACCCGTGACCATATAATCATATATCCTTCTCTAAAAGCAAGAGTGTGTCAGCTAGCAATAGCATGGCAGCTGAAGCTGATATCAATGTTCTGCCACCCATGTGTCCATCAAACACAGAAACTTCACCACTAACACCATTTTCTGCAGTTGCTCCGAATTGTTTGGTCCCATTTTCCAAGATACAAATCAAAATAACATTGGAAACCATCTACGAAGAAGGAGAAGAAGAAGAAGAAGAAGATGAGGAGGAGGAGAGTGAAATGGAGAAAAGTTCTGAGACGCATGCGTCCTCTTCACCCCCAATATTCTTCCCAATTATTCAAGCTGCTGCAGCGACATGTTCGTTTGAAATCACAGGGTATTTTCACTTTTTGGTGTCGTTCGGTCATAACTACCAGCATGCATAGATAATAGTACGTGGTAGCTAGTCCATATATATATAGATTCTAATGTGATCCATCATGAATAATATTTTTGAAATTTCATGGTTCATGTAGAACTTTAAGTGTGACTTCCAAGGTAATCAACTGTGCATTAATTTGTCTTCTTTTTGGCATATGGTTTTGGTAGTTAGGTTGCATTCAAAGTTTTAAAAATAAAAATAAGTGGGAATAATGTACGGTCAATTGTCAACGTTTTAAATTTTGACGGAAAAATAAATATTAATAAAATAATTAATTAAAAATAATAATAAATAAAATAACCAATTATTTTAAAATTTAAAATAGTAACATAACATTAATATTTTTATTGAAAAATAAAATAAATTATCAAAATAAAACTTTTAAAAATATAAAAAATAAAAATAAAAATTTTAAATTTAGTGTATCAAAATAAAATTTTAAAAAATAAAATAGAACAAAAGAGACATTTAGTTATAAGAGAAAATGAACAACAAAAGACTTTGAGTTTAATAACTACGCAATGACTGTAAAATATTTTTATATTATTATCTAATTATAAATAATTACTTAAATTATTTTAAGATAATTATTTAAAATTCAATAAATTTATAATATGAGCTGTGATTTGATAAATACGTAAAACTTTTTAACTTTTTTCTCAAAAGAATTTTATTCCTTTAAACAAAGTTACTTTAAGTTTAACTTACCTCGGATTAATTGAAACGAACGAGATATATAAGAGTCAAAAGTAAAAACACGTAGGTTTATTCTTCTTTCTTTTTATCAGATGTACACATCTATGACCCAATAATATTAAACCCGGATTGCAAGTCACAGCTGTAAAATCAACAAATTGTACACTAATAATCTCCAATTCTAGAACGCGGTTGTGTGCACGCCATTTTGCTATTTTTAATACAGCTTCTAGAATGGAAAAAAACGCTTCGCTGTGAAATCTATTGTCTATCCCATTATTCCAAGCAAAGACTTTTTCAAGCATGAGTTGTCACTAGTTAATTTCCACCAATAATTCTAACACCTTGGCCATCTCCCACCTCCTTCGTTAGTTGACTCCCCCAACGTATATATGGTAGCACTACCCCCTTCTTCCAACCCCAACCCCAACCGATTTTCATCATTTTCTAAAGGTTGAGTTTCTTTGATCAAAGAAAAAGGTCAAGGAAATCAAAGGGTTAATTTGGTTATAACAATTATTATTATTATTACTGTTTCTCAAATTTCTCAAATTAAAGTGTTGATTTGAAAAAGGATATGGTGAAGGAAGTGAGAGGCATCCAAAAGTACTATGGAGAAGTTGCACCGGCCCTCCTCATAACTCCTCATAAAAAATGTTCCCTTCGTTTTCCAAGGTTGGAGCCAATCATTGAAGAAGGGTCTGATATTCAGGGCCTCCAGATCATGCCTAAAAGGATTCTTTTTCTTGTTCCTGCATTGATTTCTTTTGGCACATACTACTTCTTGTTGTACAGCAACGTTAATTAATTAGTGCCTGAAAAAAGAAAAAACAACAAAAGTTGATGAAACATATGTTAATTAATTTTAGTGATTTGCACACCGGGAGGGGATGTGTGTAAATAATATTTATTTTATATTATTATCAGGTTCTGCTAGGCATCATGCACCAATATTAATAACAAGTGGTTCTTTTATTTGTATTTTTTGTTTGAGATTATTAATCCATTGTCAATATTCCCCCTGGCCTCCCCCATATAAAAAAGGAAAATTCAAGGAGAACAAATTAATTAACCCTGACAATAATGCAAACTTTATTTACAAATCCTCTCTCTCTCTCTCTGATCGACTGTATGTTTATCATCAT
Source organism: Glycine tomentella (assembly GCA_007407185.1). Lineage (NCBI taxonomy): Eukaryota > Viridiplantae > Streptophyta > Magnoliopsida > Fabales > Fabaceae > Glycine > Glycine tomentella. Next base: position 98,099 of record PYAF01002165.1, on the reverse strand, counting down.
ATATATGGAATATTCTTTGGAGATGAATTAAACTTTAATTATGTGGATCCAGATACTCAATTGAATTGCTAGGACCTAGGAGTCGTTAGTACGCCTCAAGTTTACCAAGTCAGGTCTCAAGAAGTTTCCAAACTAGAGTTGCAAACATAAGTTTGTTTCTATCGCTTCATTATGCATGCACACGCATTAGCAACGGAATTTCTACCTTTCAAAAAGTAATTAAGTATAGTTTTTTTTTTTAAATAATGCACACTACTACAAAAAAAGCCTTTCACGACGCACATACGACGACGGTTATATGGAAACCGTCTTAGTATGCTACGTGTAACGACCCGTATGCATCCGATTCATTAACATTATCTTATGGTGGTTAAGCGCAGCAATTATCATAGATAATTAAAATGGAAGCAGTAAACAAAAATGACGTCATCATACGTCATTAACAATACCCACTGTACATCATATATGGTGAATCTCATAATATACAAAGTATATGTCTCAAAATTGTATATATCCCTCAAGTCTCTAAAACAAAACATAGGCATGAAAATCAAAAGATAGAGCTAACATGCTCTTCACTCTATGCCTAAGGTTCTCTCAGAACCATATCCCTCTACTCAGGCCTCTTGCCCTGGAATCTATCAGCTGTTCCCTAAGCTTCACCTGCAAAAACATAATCCCCAACCGGGGTGAGATAACAATCTCAGTAAACTCAGGGTTCTTGGAGGTCTTTCCTCCCCCTGGTTCACTTTCATGCATATAATATCAAAATTGGCATTACAAACTAGCCTTCACAGCTATCAGTCATATTATCACATGTACATAACATACATACACAAATATCAATGCCTGAGGAGGCTTCATCC
>PYAF01002165.1:41325-97133 GCA_007407185.1 Glycine tomentella | reverse complement strand
TTCATCCAGCTATGTGGGCACATCTCACATCAGGACTTATATATATAGACTATTAAATTCAATTCTACTGGCCAGAGAATCTAATCAAGCACATAACCACACTATCACAGTGTTCAGCTCATCACATACATGTTTCCATAAACAGTAACACACAATTTCAATATACATGCATCAAGATATACACTAACCATAACTCCCTAGGAGTATGGTGGAACACAACAGTGGGAAACACTCCCAAGAACAAAGAGCTTACCTACTCTCAACGCTATACCGGCTCTCTCGGCTTCGTGGTCACAACCACCAGTAATGTCACTCTCACGCCCTACATAAGGCATACAAACAATCAATCAATAACGGTCCTCAACCGTTAGAATGAAAGGAAACCCTATTCTTTTATATTAAAATCTCTATGTTCTCTATCTTAGGGTTATCAGAGCTAACCACCTTATAGGCGATTCACAGACCCTCAACAGGATCTATCTTGGTCCAACCAAGACCTTAGAGTCTCCCTAGACTCTGCATAAGTTCAATTCAATGATCTCCTAGGTCATAATTTCTCAACATGACTAAAATAGATATATCAACACATTTTCACCGTTTATTTGTTCTTCTGAATAACTTTTGTAAAGGCACTTAGGCTCATAAATATCATAACACCGTCCATTTCATCAACATTCTTCCTACTCATACATATCTCAGGGTCAAAATCAAACTTCATCAAAAATCATGTTTCAAAGTTTAATATTCATCAGAACAACCTCCTGAGCATACTTTTCTAAAGAACCCAAGCCTAATTCCAGCCCTATCACAAAGTGATCACTATTCATCCCAAGAACAATTTCACAAATCAAATGGTAAAACTTGAGTTTCTTACCTCTAAATCGACAAGAGAGACTAAAGAACAGCTTTTCCAAGCTTAAACGTTCTTAAAACGCCTTCTTTTCTCCTCAGAATCAAACTTTGTGGATTTCCCCTAGAGAACTGGATCTCTTTGTTTGATGGTTTTCAGAGAAAAGTGATGATGGAATCTAGCTCATTGAGTAGTTCCTTTCAACTTTCATGTTGGGTGTGAAGGGTTTTGGTCAACGGTTGAGTGTTTAAGAAGCTCCTCTAGTTCATCAATGGCAGAAGCAGAAAAAAAAGAAAAAGGATCGAGAGAGAGAAAGAAAGGCTATTATACTACACGGTGGCATTGTCGTAAATATGAGGTTAAAAACGACGACGGGTATTACGGTAACCGTCTTAGTATGCTACGCGGTGGCATTTTTGTGATTTTGCTATAACTAAACAAAGTCAGTTATTATTAAAACCGTCCTTGTTTGTAACAGTATATTTAAAATTAAATTAAGGAAAATGAGCGTGCCCTACACTACAAAATAGGGAACTCGTGGGACCTCGCTTCCTCCTTCCTCATCTTTTCCTGCCTCTTCCTTTCCCTCTTCGTTTTCTTCTTTGCTTTTCTCAGACACCTTTGAGGGCCTCGTCTCCCCAGCAACCACCGTGGTGGGCCCAATCGGCACACCCACAGCGGAGAGACTCGCGGGAACCAACGGCGGAGGCGAGGAAGAGACCCTCATCCTGTTGCTGCTTCTGCCCCACACCAACCCCCATCTGCGCGAACTGCTCCTCAACCCCCAACACCTTCTAATCCTCCACGACAAGAACCCTAATCGGCGGCAAGTTTGTGAGCAAAGGCGACAATAAATTTTGTTTTGGATTTGGTTTTTGAAATGTATGTTTTGTTGCTGCAGCGACTGAGAATCCTTTCAATAGCATTTTGAGGACGCTCGAGAAGCCCGACGGCGCTGACTAGTTTGGAAAGTACTTTAGCTTGCCCGCTCTCAACGATCCCATAATCGGTGAGTCACTGATTTTCATTTTTTGACAAGAGAAAATGTTGAAGGAAGCGTTGTTCAATATTGTCTTATTTGTGTGTGTGTGTGTGTGTGTGTTATTAGTTGGTTTTAATTGAATGGTTCTATTTTTCAATTGCATTTTTCTATGATGCTACTGCTTGTGTCTAGTGAGATTTGTTGCTGTTTTTGGGGGAATGTAATGTTGCAATTTCAGTGATGATTCGATGAGCTAAATTTGAATCTGGAGAGGTTGAGAATTGATGGTGACATTTATATATTTCCCTCTTATTCGTGCAGTGCAAGGTGGTGAAGTAGAGACACCAGAGAGCAAGAAGAGTGAAGGGTCCTCTATTTCTTTTGTGATATTAGTGTTGTTATATATCACTTTTTAGTTTTTTAAAATAATATAAACTTCAAACATTGTTCTCGTTGCTGACATGACTCCTGTTTTAATTTTGTTTCTTTTGTTCTGTTAACAATACATTTCTGTTGGTTGAAGTGTTGCATTGCTTTCATAGGCCCTTTCTTTGTTTTTAAATTAATCATGCATGCATGCATTTGCAATTTTGCATAACCATACCTTCAAACTACACTCTAAATAAGCTATTATATTATGCTATATATTATATATATTAGAAACTCTAGTTGTTGTGTATTATCTGTCTTTATGATAGAACAAAAGAAAATACCAGTTATAACTTATAAGCTACTTAGAAACTTGTTTAAGCTAGGCCTTATTTATGATGGAACAAAAGTCTTATGATTTTTGTTTCTTAGATCTTTGTCTTACTACTTAGAAACTTGTTTAATCTGCCAAACTAGGCCTTATTGGTGTGTTTCTCTTGTTAACTATGTCTTTACTTAGATTGGTGGCTGAAGTTCATATGGAAAAAAAGGTGAAGAACTAGAAAGCAAAGTCAAAATCTTCTGAAGCACGGAAGCAGGTCAGTAGTGTGCGAGTAATTCAACGGAATCTAGTTTACATAGTGGGATTGCCTCTCAATCTGGCAGATGAAGATGTAAATTTTTTACCTCATATGCTTTCAAATTCAATAGTTGTCGTCTTCTGTATCTGTTTTGTTTTCAGGCCACCATCCCCTTCCTTGTCTTCTCATTTTTTCTTATTCTCAGTGTAAATTTACTAATATTTATTTTATCTCTGTGCAGTTCCTCCAGTGTCGAGAATATTTTGGTCAATGTGGGAAGGTCTTAAAAGTGTCAATGTCTCGGACTACAGCTGGTGTTGTTCAGCAGTTTCCAAACAATACATGTAGTGTGTAAGTTTATGTTGTCTTTAATGCAACTTGGCTTTTTTTCTTAGTGGTATTGTGTAGGGTGATTAGCCTGTGGTAATCCAATTCTAGCTTATCAGTTCTCATTGTTTTTGGTTGATGCATTTGCAGGGCTTGTTTTGGAACCACTAAATATTGTCATGCATGGCTCAGAGAAACATGGTTTGAAAATTACTAATTCCTTATGAATTATAACTTGTTCTTTCACTAGTTAAAGCTTGATTGGGGATAGATCTTGATGACCAGCCTTGCAGCAATCCAGATTGTCTATATCTGCATGAGATTGGCTCTCAAGAGGATAGTTTCACAAAAGATGAAAAAATTTCAGCATACACTAGGTATTTTTCTAATCTTAAATGAACTTTCATGCAAGGCTTGTTATGGTTCTGTTGAAAGATAGAATCTATTGTTTATATGATCCAGCCATGATTGGATAAAGTAAAGAAGATTACTTGACCTTTATCTTGTTAAGAAGAATGTTTCTTGTCCTGGTCATGTTAGCATTACATATTAGCTTTCAGTTTTAAATTAACATTGATGGATCTGTCATCTGTTATGATACTAAGCTATATGAGTTGCAGAGCTAAAACTTTTATTTGCTTAATCATGTTGACTCTGTTAAATATTTATAAGACCATGAAACCTTATGCCTCAACGCTCTTAGAAAATCGAGGAAGTAATAAATGATAAAACCATTCCTTGAAATAATTGAAACTCCCCAAGCATTATCTTTTTCAAGGGCAATTGACAAACTTTTTTTTTCCTGCAATTAGTTAAAGGCTGGATGTATTTTTTAAATTGATTCAGATGGGTTTTGCTTGGCAGTTGATACATGATTGGACCATTCATTCCCCCCCCCCCCCATATTATATATTGTTTTTATTTGATCTTTTGTTATCAAAATCAAATGATGGTGTTTAAAGGGATGAATCCGTTCATAGGAATCATTAAATTCTAGATTGCTCGGATTTATTACATATAATTTCTTCTTTTTTTCCCCTATCTAATTAAAGGTTTCAATTGTTTTTGAAATTAATATTTTAGCTTGCGCTTTGTGCAAGAATATATATTTGCTTTTATATAATTATAATTCATAATAAATAAATAATTAAATTTATAAATTATATTATTATAAATTTCATAATAAGTAAATATTTTAAATATTTGAAATTATATTTTGGAGTTGTAATAAGTAATTAGATTTTAATGTATGGTGTTTAAAGGGATGAATTCCTTCATAAGAATCATTAAAATCTAGATTGCTCTTATTTATTACATATAATTTCTTTTCCCCCCCATCTAATTAAAGGTTTCATTTGCTTTTGAAATTAGTGTTTTAGCTTGCGCTTTGTGTAGGATATTTATTTGTTTTTATATAATTATAATTCATAATTGAATGGTTCTATTTTTAATTGCATCCTTCTCTTAGGTTGGGATTTTAAGGAAAGCTGAGTAAACAACTGGAAGGCTCTTTTTTCTCTGAAAGCATATATATATATATATATATATATATATATATATATATATATACGATGACGTGTTTCATGTTGCATCACATTGCAATGTCAAAAGGTAACCAATTTCTATTAAGCTATGAACCTATCATCACTGCTACAATTCAAAGTATAATTGAACCAAGTAAAATGCTATTAGATTTTTTTTACTGCTTTATCACTTAAATTGTTTTTATTTTACTGCTTCCCACCACCTCTCAGTCCCTTGTGTGTCTGTCCCCTAGTAAACAAAGGTACTTTTCTGAAAACTGCTATTTTTCTTTCCTTTTTTTATCTGTATCAATATCTTAAGCAAAATCTATTTACTAGACCAATTATTGTTTAGGATTTTCTGTAGGATGACGGGTGTCTCTGAAGTCTAATTATTGTTGCTTATGTTTCAGGAAGTTCCTTTGTGTTTCATGAAAGCACAAAATGATACTTGTTAAGAAATTCTTTTATATTGTATAAATTCTTTTTCAGGAAGTTCTAGGTTTCCAGCATTACACCCGTCAATATGAACCTGTGTACCTCCTAATGGTCCTCTGGCGCCTACACCCGTCAACCTTCCAATTGCTGCAGTTGCAAAAGTCTGCTACTTATACTCCATCTCTGATTCATGGTGTATGATACCTTGCATTTCAAACAACTGGTTACTTTGATTTTTAATTGATTGATAATATATATAATGCTGCCTATTTTTTTCAATGGAATTTACATGCCAGGCGCACTCTACATTTTTACACTCATTTAAAAAGGCTTATTATCATTAGTGTCTTCATAGTTGCAATTGTGTTTACTAGCCTAAGTGAACAGGAAAATATCTTGTTTGATGAAATTTATTTATATAATTTAAGGAAAATATCTTGTCTCTAATAAAATTTCTAGTTCTATATGAAAATTTAATGGGTTATATGCCTTGCAGAGTTAAATTTGTAACCTCCTTTATTTTTCAGGTCTTAAGCAAGGACAATCCTCCTTAGAAAACATATATCTATAAACTGGATGTTCCAGTTGTTGCAAGGTGGATAACTTTGGCTGTTGCCCCATTTGAAATTCTTCCTGATCACCAATTTAGCCTTATATCACATATGTGTTCGCTGCCTAATCTATCAAAGATGCGGAATACAGTGGATTCCATTAAATCCTTCAGGTTTGACATGTGATAGCTGTAATTTAACTAGCTTGAAACTGGTAGTTTTTTTCAGCATAAAATTGTATAATGATTAAATAGTTGGATTTTTATTGGTGAGCAGCTGCTATAAGGATTATCTTTCTGTAGACTTCCCATTTGACTCTTATACAAAAGTTTGCATAGAGCCAAAGATGGCAGTGTCATCATTGAGTTTAAGAGCCTCTATGAGTGTATTTAGTTCTCAAGTTTTGTTTGATGAGAAGGTTATTGACCAGGTCAGTTCACTACTTGAATTCTTTTATTTGATTTTTGATTTTTTCTAATTAATCTTTTTCTGAATGAATATAATTAATCTTCCAGCAATTTTCTAGTAAAATCTGTCAACTTCCAACCACATCAAATCTCCAGCTAATGTGAAGAGTGTTCCACGAATGGTATAATTTTTGCCTTATAATATAAGTTTTTCCTTTTCATCTGAGTTTATTCGATTTAATATTTAAAAATTGGGTTTATTTGTGACAAGCTTGAAGCTTAATTAGTAATGTGTAGTTCATGTATCTTGTGCGAAATGTTTTCATGCCTCACATGGTTAACACTGTTAGTTTTGTAGGCATTAGTATTTACAAAGTAGCACCCTGTACTCATTTTTATTCTATGCGCAAGAAATAGTCATCCACTCAGGGCTTTGAGGAATGGGAGCAGCTAGTCCAACTTCGGTGAACTACTTATTGACCAAAAGGTCAGCCAACCCCGCCAGAATCAATCCATTCCATCCTATCTCTTCTTGTCTCTATTTCTCTGTTACCCTCTAACTTAAGCAGGTCTGATCCAATCAACTAGTATAAAAGAGCTCATAGCCCATCCTTTGCCAATTTCTCTTAGCCTTCATCTTAAGACCCATTTATTTGCCTCACCTCATTGGGTCCCATTAGTGCTGGTGGAAGGTAAGTGTAAATACACTGAATTACTTTGTAAAATCAGTTTTAGGCTATTGATTTATGACTATCTATGATGATAAAAACATAATCCATTTTCCTTTAAATGATATGAAAGTACTTACAGTTTGGTGTTTATACCAGTATGAAATGGGTTGGAGGAGAGGTTCTGCAAGCACTGCCTTATGATGTGCCAATTCCAGGTTACCTACCCATGAACACCATCATTCCTTATTTGTTTTTGATATAAATATATATATATATATATATATTTGTGATAACTACTGCATATTTAGTATGATTGTACTAGTCTTTCTTGTGCAGTGCCCACTGGCAGGTAAATCATTAGAGCCTTTGGTGTTAATCTTGAAGAATCTATTTATGTCTTATAAATTGAAAAAAAATGTGATTACGATAAAAGATTCCATATAAATTGTAAATAAATTCCTCGATAAAAATTACTTTAATGGTATTTTAACCTATAAATATATTATTTTTCACTTTTAGTGTTATTATATAATTTTATTATTTTGTTGTCCTGTTTGTTCACTATTTTATCAAGAGTTCAGTCTGCTTAGTTACTTAAGTTGAAGGGCCGAAAACTTGAAACATGATTGTTTAACAGTTGTCTCATATAATAATCTTTGCAGCTTCTTTATATGAAGATTTTTTTCTTAAAAAAGTGGAAGTACATAAAGATGCCTGATCTTCCATTCCAAGTTGGGGATTTGGCAGAGCAACCTCTTTTCATAGTTGAAAAGGTGACAAATTAAAGCATTATCACTTTAACCTTTTTCGTTTTGTTTTCTTTTCATTATATATGTGGAAAGAGAAATTGCAGTGAAGTTATCTAGAAATGATAAATTTTTTTTACTGTAAATTTACTTTTATGACTGATTTTTATTACTTAGCTAACATTTGAATGAGTTTTATCAAAGAAATATTGAATTATATGATCTTGTAAACAAACCATCCAAAATTATAAGTTGTTAGCAAAATATACATAAATGATTTTTATATTATATTTCTTACATCACCCCTCATGCAACAATCCGTTGTGCTTGAAGTATGGACAATGCACTGGCCTGTCAAGCAACAGTGATGATTTTTTGGGAACTTTTGGGATAAAAACTGAAACCACACTGTTTTCTTTATTTATAGCAGGGATATGCCTATTTTTCTCCTTATAATTTGGGAAAGAAAAACTCATTGGTGAATCTAAATCCTATTACAAGATGAAAAAGTTCTGAACACATCCATGATATTATGTTATACTTTCAGAATTGTTTTTCTGAACATCTGGTTAGGGAGGTTATAAACATAGCAGTCACCTTAAATACTTTGCAGTTATAGTTTTTCAAGTATTGGCACCACTCAATGTTAAAATGGCTCTAGATTTCTATATATCTTTACAGTTAAATAGAAGGTATAAACAAGGATTACCTTCAGAAGGCCAAGCAACTGTGAGATCTTCGGCTATTGAAATAGAACAAGAAAAGGTACAATTAAGATCAATTTATAACATGGCACACACAACTTTATAGATGTTATTGATCATTGAGTACCTATCTACTTTAGAATTTCATTGAGCTCATTGATAACTTTTAGTGTTCAATCTTTGGTTCACCTGTTCAATCTTGTATTTTGGTAAAATATATACTTAACTTTTAGTGTTCAATCTTTGGTTCACCTGTTCATCACAACATCATGAATCCTTTGCTCTTGTTCTTCTCTAACAAAACGTAACTATTGCATACATTCCTTTGCTCTTGTTCTTCTCTAACACTCTTTCTTTATAAACTAATTGCTGCTGTATCGATTCATCGATATGTTGCTTCATAGACAATGTTTTAGCTTATGTTTTCTCCCATCCTTCAAAGGAATCTTTAGTGAGAAATTGGTAAAATTATTCTTAAGAAAAATAAATAATTGATGATTATTATTGTCCAAACTCACGAACTGAAGGGAAATGAGAAACAAACACACAGAGCAATGCATGAATAATTGAATATTACCTGCCACTGCTTCTTGTCCAGCGGATTCTGAAGTAGCCATATTAAATATTGACCCATTAGTATGTCATATTGTTGCATGGTATTTTATTTAATTTTGTATTAAATTAAATTTACAGTGTTAAGCTGAATTTTAAATTTTAGTATACTAACAATTTAGTTTTTTTTTTATTTTATAGAATAAAATCCCTTCAATGTGGTGTATTTTTTAAATTCATTTGGTAGTATAGAAACCAATTTCGAAAAAAAAGTTAGGTGATGCGTTTACAAAAAAAAAGTAATTAACAAATTGAAATAAAAACAAACAATGACGGTTATTTAGGAAGACCGTCATCGTAGGTGGACATACGATGATGATTTTCGTAAATAACCATCTTCGTAGGTTTTTAATTTCAATTTTATTTTTTTTTTAAATTAAAAACCTACGAAGACGGTTATTAAGGAAAACCGTCATCGTAGGTCAGTATACGATGACGGTTTTCTCTTAATAACCGTCTTCGTTTCTATTTAATTTTAGTTTTAATTTTTTTTGAAATTAAAAACCTACGACGACGGTTATTAAGGAAAACCGTCATCGTATGTTCACCTACGATGACGGTTTTTGTAAATAACCGTCTTCATAGGTTTTTAATTTCAATTTTAATTTTTTTAAAAAATTAAGAACCTACCAAGACGATTATTAAGGAAAACCGTCATCGTAGGTGGACATACGATGACGGTTTTCTCTTAATAACCGTCTTCGTAGGTTTTTAGTTTCAATTTTAATTTTTTTTTAAAAATTAAAAATCTACGAAGACAGTTATTAAGGAAAACCGTCGTCGTAGGTGGACATACGATGACGGGTTTTTGTAAATAACCGTCTTCGTAGGTTTTTAATTTCAAAAAAAATTAAAATTAAAATTAAATAGAAACGAAGACGGTTATTAAGAGAAAACCGTCATCGTATACTGACCTACGATGACGATTTTCCTTAATAACCGTCGTCGTTTCCATTTAATTTTAAAAGTTAAATAAAAAAATTAGAAACGATGACGGTTTTTCGAACCGTCGTCGAAAGTGTCCCTTTTTAACGACGCGCGCAACAATGACGGTTCGACAACCATCATCGTAGGGGTAAAATAACCGTCGTTAAAAGTCTCCTGTGTAATAGTGGCAACTGCATAGATTAAGCGAAAAATGTAAATTAAAATCTTAATATATATATATATATATACATATATTTGAGTTATTTTATATATAACTTAAGTCATTAAACTTTACTCATAAAATGTGACACAAGTGACAAATAACATGAATCATTTAAGCATATGTTAGAGATTCAATATCTGATTATGTGAATAGAGCAACACATGTGAGTGCATCAGCCGTGCGAGTGTTTACATGAATTGCTTGTTTCTGATTTGTTTGTTCGATATCAGGTTTAGGAGTCAATGAAATTGCTAGTATTTTCCATTGGCTATGTTGTGTGAATTTTTTTTTATTAGATTTTTGTTCTTCTCGGTCGATATTGTTGAACTAGGTTTTATGCTTCCCTTTTGATTAGGGGTGTAAATGAATCGTGTTAGAATATAAGTGTGAGATAAAGTCGCATATCAGATAAAAATAGAAAAGTTGAACATAAGACTTATATGCATGAGTCTTAAGATTTTGGTTAAAGTGTGGTGTCTAGATTAAATTTGATTTTAATTTAATAAAATTGATTATAGTTGGTATTTTGAATTGTAAAACAATGTTATGTTTATGATTTTTGATTATATATATACTTCTGAAGATTATGTATGTTAATTTTGGGAAAAGAAGTGTTTGGTGGGCACATTAACAAACCGAAAGTGAGAGGAGAAGAAGTGATGGAGGATGGAAAGATATTGTAATCGTAACGGTACTAGTTAACTATTTCATCCCTGATCTATTGTTGCGTTGGAAATTTTCAATCATCTTTTCCCTATGTTCATCATGCTAGATTTGGGTTCTATTATGTAATGTTAACTATTATGTTACGTGCTTGGTTTGGAAGTTTGGCTAGGGGGGCTGGTATATGGATGTTAAATAATTCTGTGTTTGGCGAGGGGGTTGAAATTGTATGGAGATTGGTGGCCGAAGATTGGTTTAAGACAGATTTTTTACATATATAAGTGGGGTAAAAATTCATTGTTACGTTTGAGTATGTTTTTTTGTGGCTGGAAATGATTTGTCTCCTATTGCAGTGTTTTAGTTTGTGATTGATTTTTTTCTTCTTCTTTATGAAGTAATTTTTCACGGCTAAAATCGTGAGAAAATGATTTAATACCTGCTTAATATTTTTATCAAATAATTTTTGACGGTTTTAACTTTCAGAGAAAAAAATTATCAAAAAATGACTGTCATATCAAAATATAACGGAGGTATTTAACGTTATAATCTAAAAATAAAAAAAAAATTATTAAGAGATTCAAAATTGGTCAAATATTAAAAAATATTTAAAACAAAATTATAAAAATTTAGGAATTAAAAATATTTTTTATCTTTAAAATGAGGATGTTTTTAATTTTAGCATTTTAACATAACTCATTTGTTAATTTTCTCATTAAATATCGACAAAAATTATCATGATCAATTGACATTGCAACTTATCTTATAAAATTATCCTATTACTCACACATTCCCTCCTTTCTCGATCGTTCAGTTTTCATCACCAATCCCTACTTATCTTAGTAAACCTATTAATACTAATCTCCTGATACTTCATTATCGTCTTCATTAATTTTTCACTCAATCCTAAATGAGTAAATGTTGGCAGCCTTGAGCCTACAGCAAACACTGCGCATTTTGCAGAAATGTCACCATTGTCAACAAACACTTAAGCTTCAGAGTGCTAATCTATAACTTTAATTTCTACCAATATCGTTTAAGTATTTTAAATTTGCACGTTTTCATAATAAACTAAACTAATGTAAAATGTTTGAGTTAATACTTTATTATAGATATCCACTTGTCATTTGTTTAGTTTTGAAAATTTATTATCTCTATATTTACACTAGATTTATTGTCCATATTATTTATATTTATATTTTACTTAATACTTTATCCTTATTTATTGACTTAGTGCATATGTATAATTTCTAATTACATACTTTATTTTTATATTCAATAAATGAATTAGAAAATGTCAAGACGTTTATCTGAAATTTAAAGAGAATATATAACTACATGGAGTATTTATAACATGTTTGGTATCACATCATTTAACTCAAGACACACATCCAATTCTCATGTAAACATAAAAGTTTTTATTTTTATTCACAATGTTAATTTTTTTGTTAGTAGAAGAGAATAAATTTATGATATTTTCCTTTTTCTTCTCTTTCTTACTTATTTAATCAATTTTGTATATTTATATAAAAGCTACTTTGCATAGCTTTCGGTTTTCAAGTTTTCTATCCAGGGTTTTCTTCTTTCTATAACTGAACTAAACACATTTAATCGATTGATGTGTGGAAATTTTCATGTGTTGAATTGGTTCAAGTTTGCAGGCTAGGATTGAACATGGACACTGATAGTTCTTATTATGAGTTTCCCCTCTGTTGTTCATTACAACTTTTAGCTAATGTCTCAAGGGTTTATTTCCCCCGTTGTCATGCTTAGGACTATGTTTTGTTTTGGCCATTAATTCATAATAAAAAGAAATAGTTCAGGTTCAGGGTATTTCACCCCTAAAATGTAATCAATGAAAAAAATATTTAATTGTGACGAAGTATTTTTGTCTATGAATCTTAGTTGATGTACCGTGCACGTGTCTCTCTTAAATACATTCTGAGAGAAGACAAACCAATGTGGTAATTAGACCAAGTTAGGAGTAAATGAAGTAATGTAATGAACACTGGTTCTAACTCCTTGACCACCCCTTCGCAGAGCCTGCCCCCCCCTTGATGACAGATGATGCTGGAACTTTATAAAAAAATCGATTATCATAATTTTTTATTCCATTTTAAAGAATTAAAAAAAAAAAACGATTTCAAATTTCCACTTAAAGTAATTTCAAATTTTCACTTTTCTAATTCTAAAAGTTTTAAGTAAAAAAGTAAAATTGTTTCTGGTTATCTTAATAGAAAAAGCAAGACGAATTAATAAAAGTATTATTAAAAGGATTCTAGTTCTAATGAAAATAAAATAATTTTTCAATTTTTTATTTATTAAATTTAAATTCAAAAAATAGAAGAGTTGAGTGAAACAAAAAAAAATACAACAATTTATAAGAATAATCCAATAATTTTTGAAAGAATCATTTCGGTTCAAGAGTTTAAAAGTGCTTCTTATTTTTGGTTTTATTTTTGTCCAACTATAATTTTATTAAATATTTAAAAATAAGTTTTTTTTCAATATGTATATTTAATATTTTACTTTTTAATATATTATGTTTTCAATTCCTTAGCAAGTAAGTTCAATATAAAGACCATTATTTTGGAAAATGATCTATGAAATTTACTAATTATATTTAAAATATTTTTTATTTATACCTAATAACCCTTTTTTGTTATTTAACAATATGCGAAAAATTATACGTTCCTTAACCAATATTTTGCTTGGCTCTAAGTGGAATTTTAACAATTTCCTCTTATTGATGTGTTATTAAATATTAATTATATATTTAAATAATATTGGGCTTTTACATATAAATAACTTGCAACGTAAAAGGGCAGAGTAGAGTGATGACAACCAGATCAATACTAAAACGGGACCCCTTCCCATTTCTAAAAAGAATACTAGTTAATATTTGTATGAAATATTTTGTTTTGGTTGAAGTAATGAAGTTCACTGACATATACGCTTGAGAAAGGAAATTTAATTATTGTACGTACACATAAAGTAAGCAAAATTTCCACATAACTTGCCAAATCAAAACAATCCTCTGTACAAGAAGCCAGAAAGTAACAAAGGGAAAGAAACAACACCCTTGTACAATAATAACTTGGACCCTTGTGGCTCTTCTTCGATGATAGTTTCTAATCTGAATGAATTTGAGGATCTTCGACTCCGAGAATGAGAAATGAGGAGGGCTGGTGCAACTTCACCACAATTGTGGACAGATTTCATTTCTCTCACCATTTGAAAATAATGAAACTCAAGCAAGCAAACCCTTTGTTTTTTGGCAGAATGAGAAAACTTGAATCATTTATAGATTGTTACAAAGAATTTAACGAGGTTTCAAACCCGAAATAGGACAGGACAGAAAGTCCAACAATGTTAGTTAGGAACCTTGATAATCTAATCTAGTTTGCATATATTTTCCTCGACAACTAGAATTTGGTGGCAATTTTGTTTTTGGTACATATTTGGTGGCAATTTTTTTTTCCTTTTACTTATTTGGGATTCCTTTTTACACATTGGTGAATAAATTCTGTTATAGTTGCTATATTTTTTTCTGGTTGAATTACTCTATATAGGTTTTTATATTTTTTAGAAAACTTATTGAGTTTATCTCTTTTAACATGGAGAAACATGTAAAGTAAGAAAGTAAAAAGTATATCGAGCATTCGTTATAGTTAATTAAGCTTATGAAATACTTTATTAAAATAATTAATAAATATTCTTTATGCATTTCCACAATTGAAAAGACTAAAATGCAAAATTCTTACAATATGCTCTTTTGTCTATATATTTAAATATCAATTTAGATATTAACTAAATTCAAGTCTTAGGCAAACACTTAAAAGAAAAAAGTTTCCAAAACACTTTTTTTTTTATAGTTACTTAATGATAAAATAATTTTTATGTATTATTAGTATAAAAAAATTTCATACTATTATTTAATTACAATTCATTATGAATGACAGTGTAAAATTAATGATAATACTTTAAGAAAAACTTAAAATATACAAATTTATAATTAAGTCTCTAATTTAATAATAATTTTTAAATTATGTTTCAATAAGCTTATGGTAGACGGTAGAATGCTTAAAATATAATGATGTTGAACAAATTTCAAATTAAATATGAATTGTTTTGGTGTAGTTTTTTATTTTATTTTTCATTCCTCTAAAATATATTTGTCTATTTTCGTATTATTTATTTTCTACTAAATTCGCTCTTGCAGAACTGTTTGAGTCGCAAACCCATTCGAACTTGAAGTCTGCAACGCCCGGACACCATCGACGACCATCGGATGTCGACATCGTCGCGGTCCTGTGTTTGAGCATTCAATTCCACACCGTTTTTTCTTGGTATCTCCTCCCTCATCCAAACTGTTTTTTTTTTTTTTTTTTTTGCTTCTCTCACAATTCAATTTCAGATTTCTTGTTTCCCCATGCATTCATATGAATTGTGTTGTGCTTCTGTCATTTACTTTATGTTGGTGTGCGTATGCCAGTGCAATTTACTTCAATTATTTATCACATTTCAAGCTATGCTGCGTAGATTTTTTTGCTATCGTGCAAAAATCAGCCCTGTTGTCAAATAAATCTGGCACATCATATCTGAATTTCTAACTCATCTATAAGATTTTACTAACTTTATGAGTATTTTAACATTAAAAAAATGTAAAATCAGTCCTTAGATTTTTAGTGCCACCTGCAAACCCAAAAAGTTATATCGTGAGAAAATTATGATGTTTTAGAATTTTTTTTTTTTATGTTCACGATTTATTTCTCTTTTATATTTTACATTGCAGAAACAATTTTTCATGCTTATTATATAAAATTTTATTACTTAGTTTAAAAATTACGTGAGTTCAATTTGTCCAAGATCCGCAAGCCCAAACATCAGTCATCTCCTTCACATGAACCCTAAATCTGAACTACCTTGATTCCGCTCTGCAACGGCTGAGAAAATAGCGACGCCGAAACACGCTCGTCTTCACGATCCTGCGATCCAGCGCGGCATTTCCAGCGATTCCGCTCTCCGACCAGTCTGCGCAGGGTGAAGAATTGCGCGATTCGTCTGGAAATCGCGATTCAAGCACGATTCATCCCCGATACAGAGATTCAACCACGATTCAGGAACAAAAACTAGACAACCTCCGATTCGTATCGGTAGCAGCTGTAATCGTATCGAATCGTGCGATACGTATCGTGAATCGTACGATACTAACTACCATTGATGACAATTATCCAAGTTTCATATGATTTAAGGATGGAGACACTGCTTCTAGGTTTTTGCATTGAGTAACAATAGGTAGGAGCCTAGGAGGTATAAAAATCTTTTGAAAGAGTTTGTGTCGGAATGCTTCCTGCCACGTCTTCCCATGGGCTCTGGTATGTGCTATGCGTGGAGCTAGTTCAGAAATAGTTGCCAATTTACTTTTTATGCTTTCATACACTTACTTATGGAATAATTTGTTTGCTAGTCTTGGTGAACTTTGGGTGGTTGTGCCACTTTGTAACAGTTTCTTTTAACTTGGTTCTTTTAAGGATAAGGAAGCTAAAATTACATATTTCAAGTTTTACAGTTCTATGGTGAATTTGGTTTGACCGGATTCCCTCACTTTCAAGGGAGCCTCTTTGCCCCTTAGTCTACTGTTGGACAGGATTATTTTATTTGCTTCTATTTGGTGCCTTGCTCATGGATTTTTGTGGAGATGTCTTCACCTCCAATATGCGGAGAGCTACGTATTTAACAGCCTTGCTGCACTCTTGAGTCTTGAACTTTATTGTTATTTCAGTTTTTAAATTTGTTTTTCCTGTTCTGGAGGACTTCTTATCCTTCCTACTAATTCTTTATCTTAATAGTTCTTATTTTACGAAAGAATCAAAACTTGTCATGGATTGCATATTTGTTACCATTCCTTCTTCAAATGTTTTATCTTCCATAAATGCTACAAACCTAATCATCAGTCTGTATTCTGTACCTGTTACTAGAAGATATGTGCATGAAGTTGACTATATATTCCTAACTGTTTTATGCAAATAATCCATTTGCAGCTTTCACATATTGGCTGTCAAGGATACTCAGATAAACTTTCTTGGTAACTATGCTGACTTTTATGCAGGAAGTTCAAAAGGGCATGATTTCCATCAATACAGCCTCCATATTGGTTGAAAATTGAGCAAATTCTGTTTGAGTATACAAAAACAGCCTTGTTGGGTTTCAGCATTAAATACAACATCTCCATTCCTTTTATTTCTTCTATCACTCCCAACTTCTGTCATGGGAAAAGAGAAACAAAGCTTCAAAGAAGTTCACCATTCTCATAATCCTAAAACAACTCTCCAGTGGTTCTTTCTAGTAGCTACCTGCATAAAAGTTCTTCTTTTCCCATCCTACCGTAGTACAGATTTTGAGGTGCACCGCAACTGGCTAGCTTTGACTCACTCCCTCCCTCTTTCCCAGTGGTACTTTGATGAGACAAGTCCATGGACTCTTGATTACCCACCATTCTTTGCTTATTTTGAACGATTTCTATCCAGTTTTGCTCACTTCATTGATCCCCAAATAGTGCATCTCCAGGATGGCCTGAATTACAGCTCCAACAAGGTGGTTTATTTTCAAAGAGTTACTGTAATTCTTTCAGATTTGTCTCTTCTTTATGGGGTTTACAGACTTACTCGGAATCTGGATTCAAGAAAGCAGCAGTTGATCTGGTCATTGGTTATTTGGTCACCGATGCTTTTCATAGTGGACCATGTGCATTTTCAGTACAATGGATTTCTCATCGGGATTTTGTTGATCTCACTTTCATATTTGGAGGAAGGAAGGGATTTGTTAGGTGGTTTTGTCTTTGCTGTTCTCTTGTGCTTTAAGCATTTATTTGCTGTGGCAGCACCCGTATATTTTGTTTATTTGTTGAGACACTATTGTTGGGGTGGAATAGTAAGAGGCTTCAGTCGACTTTTGATTATGGGAGGAGTGGTTACAGCAGTGTTTGCATCTGCATTTGGACCATTTTTCCACCTAGGGCAGGTAAATATTATTTTTGTATCTTGAATTCATATTTGGTCATCATTTTTCCCATATGTCTTGCTGTTTTCCCCTTTTTCTGATAAATCATTGCATTAACCAATTTGAAATTGATTACTATTTGTTGAAAAGATTAGGAATTTCAGGTGTCTTGTTGATTTTCAGAAATGTGGAATGATAAAGTGATATGTTTTGTTTCCAACTTATTGAATAATGGAGAATACAATTGGATGCTTGGTATAACCATGAAAATTGTATGAGAAGGAGAGTTCTTTTATATGTCAAGGTTGTGCCCTGCATAGTTTCTAATCTAATGTCGATGTCCAGATGTACTGAGTTTTGATCAGGTTTTATAAGAAAACAATTTATTTTTTATTTATTATAATCCTTCCACAGAACTAAAACAAGAAAGAAGCAATAAATTAAATCCAAAGTAAGTAACCACCTGAACTATCTAGTATCCAAATGAGGCTACCGCAGGAATAGAGCAATGCTACCAAATTACAAATGATCAACTTTGCATGCTCAAGTGAAAGGGAACAACTTAAATCACCCTTTATTAAATTCTTGTATTCATTTTCCTGTGTAAAAGTGAAGATATTTCATATGCACTCTTTGCATTATTGATTTGCTTATTGATTATTCAAATTATAAATTGCAGATACAACAAGTCATTCAACGGTTGTTTCCATTTGGCAGGGGGCTTTGCCATGCATACTGGGCCCCAAATTTTTGGGTATTCTATATCATGTCAGACAAAGTGCTTGCTTTCATATTCAGAAAACTTGGGTTTAATGTCCAGACACCAACAGGTTCATTCACCGCTGGTCTAGTAGGGGATTCCTCACCATTTTCTGTACTACCTCAGGTAAGATTTGCTTTTGTATTTTTATTCTCTGAATAACTTGTTTGTTGTTAAACCAAAAAAAACAAAGTGGATGTTATGACCCTGGTTAAGCTGATCACATGCTTTTGTGATTATGTCAAAACAGATGACTGAAGTACCTTATTTTGCTGTATACATTTCATTAGTATGAGGAGATGGAGGAGGATGTTATATTATTTCTTCAAACTAGTTGTCATGCACCATGACCTAGCCACTGATAGATTGGAAATTTACTTTTAATCTTGCTGAAAATATATAGCTGATTCACTGGATGATCCTTATCCCATTTTCTAAGAATAAAAATATAGATTATAAATGTAATGTTCACATGGAAACCACAACTTGGTAACTCAAAATCAGCACCTGTTTGACATCAAGAAATGATACTTGTGAAACTCTATAATTGGTGAGAGAATCATAATATTAGCTTTTACATTTCACACCTCAGGCTAGCTATTTCAACTTCGAAGGTGCTACTTTTCAATTGACATCTACAATTGAGCTTGATAACTAGTTATTTGAAATCTATGACTACGATATAACATCAACATTAGTTATACAACTTTACTTTTTATTATTCAAAAGTTTCATCAAAGCATTCATTTTTCTATGTACTAATAATATGCAGATCACACCATTTGTGAACTTCATAATGGTTCTTATACAACTTTACTTTTCACTATTCAAAAGTTTCATCAAAGCATTCATTTTTCTATTTACTAATATGCAGATCACACCATTTGTGACCTTCATAATGGTTCTTCTTGCCTTATCTCCTTGCCTTTTCAAGGCTTGGAAGAATCCACAACCACAGATGATTAGTAGATGGATAGCCTATGCTTATACATGTGGCTTTCTTTTTGGGTGGCATGTACATGAGAAGGCATCACTCCATTTTGTAATACCACTTGCTATTGTCGCACCACAAACTCTGGAGGATGCAAGGCATTACTTTTTGCTGTCAATAGGTATGCATTTAATGCTAATTCATTTGTTTGCGAGCTTCTAATGCTTTTTTTTTCCTTTCATTTTTCTAATGATATAAAAGTTGAAGGAAAAAAAACTTGATATATAAGTAAAATGAAATAAAATATTATGAAAAATGTGTGCATGCTTAATTACATGTGATCTTTATATAACTAGTGGAAAACACACGTGATGCATATACCCCTTTGAAGACAATATTTTACTAAATGTGATAATGATTTTTTTCAATAATAGTTTGTCAATTGCTAGTAGTCTTGCAAATATGGTCCTTCCTATCCTATTGTTATAGGTTTCTGTGAATAATGCTCCGGCTATTGTAATCTATGCCCTAGATGTATATAGATTTGTCAGATGTAGGTTCGTATATTTTATTTCCCTTTAAACTGAGTGAAGCCTTTTCCATTCCGTTATGTGTAAGACTGAACGAACACATGAAGTTACTTGAGCATACTTAAGGTTTTTGGTTAGTTTTCAAGACAAAGGGGGGAAATGTAAAGATAAGCAGATTTTTCGTTCATATCATAGAACCTTGTATAATATTCCTCCCCCTTACCTTTGCATAGCGAGGAGCCTCTGGATAATGGAATACGTAGTTTTTTTATTTTATTTTTATCATAGAACCTTGAATAATATTATATAAATTAGGATATATGAGTATGTGATATTTAAGAAAGTGAGAGAACGTTATAGAAAATACAGAGTGAAAAAAGAGTAGTTTCTCTGAAAATGACATTCTAACCGGTAATCAAACTTGTGATGGGCTCTGGTGCATATAGGATATGTGACAAATAGGGTATGATACAATACAAGTTTACATGAATTTTGCACAACGGAATAAACCATGAAAAAATTCTACATCAGCTTTGTCTTTTTCTGGTAATATTGCTTTTTTGTATATCATCTACAATCCACCAAACAAAACTTTGTTTTGAAACCTTTGTAAGCTGGTAATTAACGCATAAATCTTCAAACACCCTTTGTAAGCTGGTAATTCTTCACCTTGCTTCTGTTTGTTAGTGTGTGTTTTGGTGCCTTCTATTATTTGAGTACCCTCTGTTACTACAGCTGGGTTGCAGCTGTCAGTTTGTTAGTTTTGGTGCTGCTGGGGTTACAAGGTTGTGTTAACTCTTGTCTGTGTATATAAAGAACTCGGGGTTCTCTCTTTGCAAGTAATAATAATAGTTCGCATTCAGTTTCTCTCAGGTTTCTTTCTCTACTCTGTGCTACAGTTTTCTTTATACTGTTTTTATATTTTCATAGCCCAACTACAGCTAATATTAAGTATACTTGTGAGACAAGCAACTATTCCAATGTTGCACAACATTAATCAAGCAGCAAAAAAGACAAGCAAATCTATAGCAACAGTTATTCTATCCAGTTCCTCCTTTAACTTGGCTATATGTTTGGATTAAAAAATTTGCTTTTAATGACCTAGAATACTTTTGGATGCCAAAGAAACAAGTTTCAGGTCTCACCATTTTGGTATCAGTGCTATTCTTTTCATATTTTTGTTTCTTTGAATTTACCCGCGTTACTTGTGTGTGCAGTATCTTGCTATTCTATTTTTCCGCTACTATTTGAGGCACAAGAGTATTTGATCAAAGTATTGTTGCTGCTTCTGCACTCCATTTTGATGTGGTCAGGATTTTCAGCACAATTTTATGATGGTGCTGAAGCTACAAGAGCGCCAACTGCTAATTCAAAGAAAAAAAATGATCTATTTGGATCTGAAGGTAATTCGGGTGCAACTGTGAAGAAAGGTTTTGCTATTGGCTGGATGGAGAGGATTTATCTGACAGGTCTCCTAGTTGTAGAGATATGGGGCCAAATTTTACACCCTTTACTTTTGGGTGATAAATTTGCATTTGCACCCCTCATGTTGATCTCCATATACTGTGCTTTTGGGATCATGTACTCTTGGATTTGGCAGTTGATATCCATAGTTAAATCTCGTTAAATTTTGGACTGTGCAGTTGATATTGGATTTTCTTTTTGTGAATTTTATATGCGAAATTTCAAGAGTTAACATTTGATTTAACTTTTTTAATCAAAGCAAGTCACTGTTTTACATGAGTATTATTAAACCATAGTTAAACAATTATTTGATCTTGCCTTTGCTGCCCCAGATTCATCTTTTCCTTTTGTAGGGTGGCTTAACTGGCTAGAGGGATCAGATAAGGCTTTGCATGCGGGTGAATCCTCTAGTGACGTGTCACTAGTTTTGTTTGGGAGATCCCCCTGCAAGATTGTGGATTATATATATATATACATATATATATATATATAGCCTTATATAAGTAGTTTCTGTGAAGAAAAATATCTTAAAAAGTGACCCTTTTACTAGATTGTGGATTACATAGCCTTGGAATAACTTATTCATACTATTGTATTTTTCTTTTAAAAAAAACATAATTGGATAAGGATCGAAGAATAAAGATTGAGAAGGGGGTGTGTCCCAAGAAACTGTGCCAAGGGTGAAGATAAACAGAATGAAACTCCAAGATAAAGTCAATAGCAGTGACACTAGATTAGGATCATGCATGTACGTTAACAACAAATCTGACAGCTTCTATTACACACTTTAGAGGCACTGGGCTTTGTGAGGTGAAACAAGAAAAAATGGGAATATTTTACCATTGCATTATTATTGCGCAACCTGGACATCTAGTAACCCTACTTTTTGCTTTGCTTTAGCTATAGCTATAACTAGTTTTTCTGGTGATGTATAGTATAACTAGTTTAAATTTATGGCGCAAACTTGTTATCTAGTAACCCTACTTTTTGCTACAACTATAACTAGGTTAGTCCTTATTTTTTTGTGGAACTAGGTTAGTTGAATTTGGCGGATCTACGGATTATACTATTGTTCTCTTTACAAATATGAAAAAAAAAAGATTTTATTGTACTAAGTTTAGGGATAAGATGACAGTGATATTTTGTGCCCAAGACAAAATTCAACTAAGTTGTGCTACATCCCTTTTCCATTTTCTTTTTTGTTATCTATAATCTAAACATATAAAAAATATTAATAACATTCCAGTAACACTGTCATGTAGAACGAAACGATCACAATTTTTAATAAAGAAAAGATTGTGAAAAAGAAAATTTATAAATATAAATGATGATGTGGCCATTGCTTGTGGAATAATAAATGCTGGATAGTAACATTTTATTCAATATACTTTTATTGAGTAAAATTTATGTGAGTTCTACTAAATATGTCAGTTCCGTTTTTCTTTTGGTGATCAGTTCATTCCTAAAGTAGTGAGGCTTACATCAATTTCAACCAATAAAAAAATGTGTTGCTAACCCCCACCCCAATCTCGTGTAATATGATGGAAATTTAATGAGGGCAATCAGCAGTGTTTGTTCAAATCAAGTCACATGAGAGAAGAGCTTATGTGAAAATTTAGCTTATACAAAGGGTATTAAGCAAATTTAAATGGTGAACAGGACTAGTTGTAGTTATATATGATAATATAGACTATTGAACATTTTTTTTATTTTGGTAAAAAAAAAAGGAATATTTTTATCCTAATTGTAACATTTCCCATTATACCGTTCTCTCTAATTTCAAAAACTATCCAATTAGCTTACATCATAGAGGATATATGCATTTATCACCAAAAAAAAAAATAGTGGATATATGCATGAATGTAGTGAAAGAAGAATGAAATAACTTTTTTTATCAACGCGAAATAATTGTAGTTATTAGGTAAGTTTTTGCAAACTATTTTTAATGATCTTAATTTTATAACATTGATTTTGTTTAGAATTAAATTCAAATGATTTTTTTCAAGAACAAATTTAAAGTAAAATTGAGTCGAAAATTGCCCTCTAAATGCATAAAAACTTAGCATAAAGTTATCATATAAATGCTGAAATATCACTTCTAAAAAAAATGAAAATGTGGAAAATTGAAATAAATGTTTTAGCTGAAAATGTAACCATGCGTGACTGTATTTCTAGATTAAGAATTCTTCAGAAAAAAATTGGCGAAACAAGACTATGGTACAAAAAGACAACAGACAACTAATTGGACGGGGGCAAATTAAACTGCAAAAGAAAATTGTTGGGACTTGAGTTGTGTAGAGTAAAGTGAGGACTAGAAAATGGTCAAATGGAAAGAGAAAATGTCTTCAAATGGCGATGCTTTAATTTGAAGGGCAGTCAGTTGTTCACGTCACATGCATGTCTTTGGTTGTGTTTCCTTCCATTTCCTGAAAAAGAAAACAAGAGTCACCAGTCAAATTTCATATCCCACTCATGGCTCATGATTTACCACCAAAAAATTGAATAAAAAAAATACAATATTATTTGAATTGATAATTTCGTCATGGGTAAATAATAACCAACGGGAAATGAAGTTAGTAACGATTTTCTCTCACTGTCCTGGTGAGTGTATGATTATGTAACTCCTACATGCATAACATGTTATATCCCTCTCATCAATAGAAAAATAATATTTCTTTTTTCTAAATTTTAATTTATCATTTTTAATTTCTTTAGGACTTAATCACTTTTTATTCATAAAAATACAATATTTTTTTATGAGGAACAAATATTTTTAATTTATATAATTAAGTAAATATATAAAAATGATATTTACTCCATATATTTATAGGAATTGAAATAACAATAAAAAAAAGGAATAAAGGTGGCATTAGAATTAGGAGGAATAACTAAGTAGGTAGCCAAACAATTTACTGTACAGTGAAACATATAACAATTTGTATTGTTTTTTGTCAAGAAATTGTATTATGTATAAACATTTTTTGTATTTTTAAATTAAATAATAAAGAGTTTAAATTTCATATATTATTAGACAGATACAAATTATCTCACATATGATTATTATAAAAAATATTTATATTCTTATTATATATGATAATCAATGATTAACTTATGATGTATGATTAAATTAAAATGATAATTGTATAATTCTGTAGATAATGATGATTTTAGGTAATAACTGTCAGCTAGTCATGATTCTGTTTTGCCATCAACAGGCAATGCGATCAATCCTGGTAGTCTTCCAACAGATTTTATCTTTCCAAAGTTTACTGGTCAAACTTATCAGAATCAATCTCTACCCGATCGATTTTCATTTAATTTATTCACGGTTTGTTTAAAACATTGTCAATAATTTTCTTAAGGCAAATTTGTTGGTACTTATTTTAAAATAAGTTTCTCTAAATTCTCTGTATGGTAAATAATAGTAAATAAACGAAGTTTTACCACTATAATATACGAAGGTAGTTAAACATTGAGTATATATATTATAGGGAGATTATAATATTTGCCTATTTTCAATTTTAACTATGAAGTTAGAAACGTTTTACTTTTTTGTTGTTTTGAATAGACGATGAGGTCATTTGCAGTATGCAACAGATAACAGAGACTGAAGAACAAACAAGATACCCCCAAACAAACACAGTCGCGGAGCTTGAATTAAAATTTAGGGGGACTCGATAAATTTTAATGCATATCTTTAATCTATAATATCATATTAAATTGTAATATAAATTTAAAAGTTGAGAAAAAAATAATCAATTACATAAAAAATGATAATTTGTTTACATAATTATTACAAATAAAAATTGATAAATTTTATAATGAGTGTTAAGATAGGAAAAAACATTATATGTCAAGCATTACATATTTTAGAAGGAAATTAAATGATTATTTTATGAAAACATAGGTTGCAAAACTATAACATCAAAATGGAAAATGGGAGTAATAACAGTGCTTAAAAAAGTAAATGGATCACTGCATTTATATCAAAACAGAAAAATAAGTCAATAATACAATTGAGATAATTATATATTCAAAAAATAACTAAAGTTTTAAAAAGAAAACAAATATATACTTATGAAGATAAATCATATAAATATGAAAAACAAATCTATTAATATTGTTGAAACTAAGCTACACTTTACATGTTCAGAAGTATATATTTGTTTTCTTTTGTTTTAAGAAAAAAGTATAAATTTTTTTAAATAAGTATTTGAAATAATTATTTGAAACAATTATTTGAAACTAAGCTACACGTTACATGTTCAGAAATTTTTTTTGTCCTAAATTACAAATTAATTGAGTTAAGGTAAAAAAAAACTAAGTATTTGAAATAATTAATATTTTTATTAATCATATTATTATAAACATATATATTTATAATTTTGAAAAACTTTAGTATCATGGCTCCCCTAGCATAGTCCGCATGACATGATGTGTGAATACAGGAAACACACATGACACATGCAATCACATTATTATGCATCCATCACAAACACTAATCATTTCGTACGGATATTATATCATATGTATGACGTGCTTTCTCTCTCCCTTTCCCTCTCAAAAACAAAAACCCAAAATTATCTGCATGCATATCAATATCATCAATTATTATCATCCTTACTAGTATTTAGTAGCACCCCACTTTCCCTCAAAATCCATACTCACCGGCGCCGGAAAGAGACCATTGACCCAACTAACTTTTCTCATTTAATTATTTTAACATCACACGTTTAAAAAGAAACAAACTTTACAATAACATACCTTATTCAATAGGCATGGTCGTCGATAGGATTTGATTCTTAAAAAAAAAAAAAAAAAAAAAACAAAAGTAAGACTAAATTAAGTAATGAATGAAAAAGTTAAATCCATAGCTTGTGCATCTTGTAACAGCTGAAATTATCTGCTAATTAAATACATTCTAAAATGAGTAATACTTGTTTTTTTTCATTGGGTAGAGCGGACTACATAATAATCAATACTTAAAACAAAGGAAAATAATATGCACTATGCATGCAGCCATATTGTTAGCCATTAATTAAACATTCTTGGAATCAAGTTTGATGGAGAAAAGTATGTATCTATTCTGTAAGGAAGTACATAATCAACATAATAGAGAACCCTCGGAATACACGGAAATACATCTTCGGTCAGTCTCTAGTAGTAAACTTAATTACTATCACTTCTCTTCTCACTACTCGAGTATCTATCTATCACTATAATAATTGAGTTCAACTCCAAAAATTTAATGCACTTAGACCGTAAAATTTGTAAATAACAATAGTAAATATTTTTTCATCTCTAATTATAGAATTTTTTTTCTAATTTTTACATGTATCAATTATTTTTTTCTTATTCATATTTTTATTTAATTATTCACTCTTTAAATATTAATGAGAAATAATTAAGTGAATAGTAAGATAAGAAAATAACAATTTTTAAATAATAATACAAATAATTAAATTAATTACTTTTATTAAATAACATAAATTAATTGAAAGAATTTTATGACTAGGAAGGAAGGAAAACATTTTCCGGAACTAATTAACTAACTCCAAGTCTAGCACGATAAACATTGATATATATATATATATATATATATATATATATATATATATATATATATATATATATATATATATCACCACATACTCATTCCATCTAAAATGATTAACATTGATCGATCAGTTTCACCATTAAGTACGTACACACAACTTAATCCTATGAACATAAAATATTAATTGTTGCAAATATATATATATATATATATATATATATAATCTGGCAATATTAAGTAACTATATATTAACTGATTATATATTGAAATTTGAGGCAATAGAAATAGGAAGATGAATTAGTTAAAGCCAAAGGGCTCCGGCTTGCTTGAGGAGAGGAACGAGAGTGCCGTTGATGTGGGCAGCCATGAGGGTCTGGACACCGCCGAGGAACTTTCCGCCGACGAAGACGGCGGGGAGGGGCTGGTGGTGGGTGCCGGCGGCGAGCTGGAAGAGGAGGGCGTGGATGGCGGGGCCGGCCGCGTGGCGGTCAAGCTCCACCACCGTGGGACCCACCCCGAGGCTGAAGAGAAGGCGCTTGGCCACAGTGGACATGCAGCACTCGCTGGAGCTGAATACCACCACGGCGTTGCACGACGTCAGGCGGTGCACCACCTCATAAGGGCTCATCATCGATGTCGCTGCTTCTGATGCTACTACCTCCATTTCTGAGTTAATTACTTGCTATATTGCCTTGGAGAGAGAGAGAGAGAGCTGGCATACATATGAAATGAAATGAAGAAGGTGTGTGAATATGTGAGTTTATATAATGTATCGAGGAAGCTAAGAGAGTAGGTTGGTAAGTGATTAACCAAGGCTTTTTAGCAGTTAAAAGTGATATTGGACTCGTGAGTCCAAGGTAAAAACAAAAAGGATAAGTTTTTACCATCTTTGGAATTCATCTTACTCACTATAGGGTATATTTTCAGAGAGCATGCATAATGGATAATGGATTATTAATTGTTGCCATTTACAGAGAAATAATTAAGGAAATAGATTTTTTTTTCCTTCTTCTTTCTTTTCTGAATCCTTACTGATCTTGTTGTTTATATATATAAATGGGAAAAAATCAATTTGATATTGGAAAGATACGAAGTGCATTAGTCATTATATTATATGTTAATATGTAAAGCTAAATTACTCCAAAAATTAACAAGTGTCAGTTAGCGTGAGGTACTGAGGTATGTTTATAAGTAATGTTGGATTTACATAGTAACATATGGTCAAGAATTTCATCTTCTTCCTCTTTTATGATCATCTCTATTTTGCACATGTGAGTTCTCCCATTTTTTTCCTTATGAAAATAACCTAAATCCGGCCCCTCACTAAAATCTGCTTAGTACTTGAAGCAAAATGGCAACAAAAGTCCAAAAGTTATTTACCCCACCCATTTGTAAGTGTCGTTAATCTTCTCAACTCATTCACTGGCGACTACAAAATCACACTACTAACGTTCATGTCACATGTACTAAAACTAGTAGGAACTTGTGTGCCCCCATCGCCATTACACAAAGATGATGGGTACGTTTGGTGATTAGACATGTGGGCAACAGAAGCAAGTGGAGAGAAGTATTCTAGAGACAAAAGCCAAGTTTTTAAAGAGGTACGTATTAAAGAGATGTGACTTTTAATAAGTGATTGAGAAGTCAAATAACAAAAACTGATTAACTCTCCTTTCAAATGAAGATAGTTTAGCGTAAATCACTTGGCAACCTTAGAATTCTTGTAATATTCACAGCTTCACTGTGGTTATAGTGCTATATATATATATATATATATATATATATTAGTGAACTAATATTGTATTTTACTTTTGAAAGTACGTACGCCTGTGTTTACTCTTTTAGAATTGTACACAAGTTTAATTAAGGTAGTGTAAAGTTCATGAATAATGAACACGATTATTGTTGTTGGTGACTAAAGTCTACCGCGTATAATAACTCATTGTACAGAAAAAAGAAAAAAAAAACGAGTATAATAAATATGACAGATAATCAATTTCAAACTCTTTCAAAAATAAAAATAGTGTGAACTCACTTGATTCAAAATAAAAATATTGTGAACTTGACTCAAGAATTTGATTTCGTCAATTTTACAAAAATGATTGAATTTGTTTTGATTTCGAATTAAATATTTTTTTTTTCACTTCAAAACTATCTTTTAGCGGTGCTTCAAAATGGTTCATTACTGTATAAAAAATATAAAAGATGTTAATTATTTTCTTCATTAAGTGAAATCTGATAACCTTAATAGTTTAATCTAATGATTCTTAATTAACATGGGTATCCGATATCGTTAATGTGTTAAGCTGCAAAGTAAAAAGAAAAAGATTTAAAAAAAAGAAAGAAAGTAGTAAAAGTGTAAGGGAGAAGAATGAGCTGAAAAAGGAAGGTGGCTAGCTAGGGCGAATGGGAATTGGTGTTTTGTTTCCTTGTGTTGCGTTTGATGATTGATGATAGAGAGACGACGGCGTTTTCAGGATGTGATGTCGGGCTGTCGGGTTCAATACGAATAAAAATAAATTCAAAGACAGATATGTAAGAAATTAAGTAACCGTACGAAAGGAGGGTCACGCGTCTTATGGTGTTGGAGAAGAGAAAGAAGAAAGCGAATCACGATTCAGATTTCACGACTGTGACTGTCACACATACAATATCAACTGCTGCATGCAGCTCTGCTGAGGACTGAGTAAAACTAAAATAGGCAAAGCAAAAGCTGGCACACTTGCATGCCACATTATATGCTATCATATCCCAATAATGCCTAGAGAAATTCCTATCTCTTAAATGTTACGTGTCCATGTGCCCCTCTCTCAGTCCAACATAATTACTTACCACTTAATTATAGACTTGTGTGCAATAAAGACTTCAAGTGCCTGGACATCGCTTTGACTGCTATCTGCCGTTTCCAATATCTTGCATAAACGAGTATCATTATCAACAATAAATATTGATCAGATATACATCATACTGACCATTTATTCTTTAAATAAATGGTTTAAGGTTTAAATTTTAATTTTGAATATGAAATATATATCTTAAACATATTCATGATTCCAAAAAAGATTAATTAAGTTTCTTGACTGGAATTACTCCATATCAAGATTCAAGACCATGGTAAAAAAATGCCACATAAATGAGCATCATAAATAATAATTTAATAGGACGACAGGCTATTTTAGAGGTGAAAAGTGGCATATTTTGGAGATTTGGTACAGATGACATAGGCTAGAAAATTTTGAAAACATAAGTGGGCGACAGGCTAATTTAGAGGTTCCACATTAAAATCAGAAGAAAAGAAGGAAATTGGTTACTAGCTATCACCAAACTTTATCAATGTTACCTTAGCTTGTCACTCTTTATGTTTGAGTCGCTGCCAGAACGAAAAAAATTAAGTATGGTATGTTGATATTAATCGTGAAAACCAATTGTGCAGTGAACATAATCGAGTATGTTATCAAAGCATAACAATCGATTATGCAAATAAGCATAATCGACTATATATAGTCCAACAGTTGTTTTTAATTTATTGCAATTTTCTCATTCTTTTACATCAACAATTTTGACCCAACAACTCACTATACACCGGTTACTTATTTTTTAAGCATAAATTTTTGCTAAAGATGCTCTTAACAAATTGCAACGTACACTCCCCTCGTTCCAGCATCTTTTTGGCTTTTGCTTCAGGGGCACTCTTCGTACTGGAAAGTGGAAATCAATGCTTCTTCAATTTGTGGTATAGCTTGAAGCCATTCAAGACCCTCGGGGTAGATGGATCACACCCTGGATTCTTTCAGAAATATTAGGGTTTATTTTTTGGTGTGAAGAAATGCTAGGTTTTAACAAATCACATAAACACAAAAAATGAGGTCTTTATAATTAAGGCCATTTTGGTCCAAATAATGTGAAAATTTCGAAATATATTAAATTTTTCACTCCCATTTTTTTCAACTCTTAAGAGTAAAATTGTTGTATTATACGAGAACATAAAATGGTTCATGGACGCTCACAACCCTATAAACACTCAAAAAGAGAAAGAGATAGAAGAGAGAGAATTATAAATGTAATAGGTATTATGACTTGAAAAATGAGATAAAGAAAAAATAAAAGATGATAATTTAATTAGTAGTGACTAGTAAATACTGTGTGTCCATAACTTCTGAAAAAATTCTAAGCTGCACATTAACGCTTTTAATCCGCAGGGTATAACACGTGATGGATAAATTTGCAGTTACTTAGGGTTATAACGACAATTATATTTTTGAAATATTGGAAACTGCAATGCTTCCAATCCACACTATCAGTATGGCGCTTGCATATCGATATATTGTAGATAAAGCAAAGTTGCCGCAAATTCAGAACAATCAAAACTTGAAGCAGGAGCATTTTAGAATTATTCTCCAAACTATATATATGGTCCCTAGCTACATTCTACTACGTTCCCCAAGTAGCAAAATACACAAGCCATTGACATAAAACCAAATATGGATTGCAGCAGTGGTTAAAGATTTAGGTTTAACTTCAAGTCTCGATTCTATCACTAAAATTTTGCTTAGGGGATAACTTTTTTCATAGAGATCTCTTGTCGTCCAAAGCCTAATCAAGTAGCGACGAGGTGATAAAATCGTTTACAATTAAACCTATATATGCATTAATCTTCTTACGTAGATCTCTCTGCCAATAGCACCACAATATATGTATACACATGCTAGGTAATATTTGGATTTTTTCTTTGTTCTATCGTTTTTATGAGTAAAAAAAGACTAAAATATGTTTTATGTTCTTATAAAATTAAAAAAAAATTCAATTCTTGTTGCTATAACTTTTTATATATATACTTTTAGTCTTTATAAAATTAAAATGTCATAATTTAACTCAAAATTAGAGTAAGTTAAAATCAAACTTATGTGTTTAATGAATATAGGTTGGTCTAATTTTACACTTATCTCGTATTTAAGTGGACATTCATTATACATATAGATTTGATTTTAATTGATCTAACTTTGAATTAAACTATAATATATTTTAATTTAACAAAAACAAAAAACATAAAAAAGTTTTGTGGGAATGAAAATATTCTTTTAAAAATTTTATAAGGACGAAAAAATATTTGAAAAAAAAAAAAACGAATCCGGGTTACTAGCAAAAATTCCCGGTTGGAAAATTTAGCTTTAACCAATATATATCAAGATAAAAATGCAAAATATAACTACTTAAAACGCGTCAATATATCTCATACGTACTAGATATATATACAAACAGGAAAAGAAAACAAAAAGAAAGAAAAAAAGAAGTGATCAATCACATACACCAAAACTTAAAAGGAGCAATGACGTAAAGTCCTAAAATATGTAGTACTTCCTTCATGGCAATGAACGAATACTCCCCAACATGTGATTCAAAAACTGGTAAATTGGGTCAAGACAAGCCCTGAATGGGTTTGCATGATCTAAAACCCTCCATCTTGAATAGGAAGCAGCCCTGTTCTTTAGCCTTTCCCAGAAAGACACAAAGCAGTTTTGGTTTCTGGTCACCAACAACGCCGCAGATTGTAGGTAAACCGAAGCTGCACGCTTCACCAACTCGTTTCTGATAGCA
Organism: Glycine tomentella; assembly: GCA_007407185.1. NCBI lineage: Eukaryota > Viridiplantae > Streptophyta > Magnoliopsida > Fabales > Fabaceae > Glycine > Glycine tomentella. The sequence goes on along the minus strand of PYAF01002165.1, from coordinate 64,723 downwards.
ATGGTTGAGTCAAAGTCATTTCCCTCATACAAGGTTAAATAATACCTTGTTGGTGTGTTACATATAATGTCCTTCAGGCTCGTGTATTGTATATTTTCAATGATTTCTGAGTCTCTAGCAACTGAAGAGATTCTAGGAATTCTCAATGAACGTGTGCTCTGAATCTCTCCTGTTTGTGTTTCCATTGTTAACAAAAGCCATGTGACGTTGAATTGCATGCAAATGAGGCCATGCTGAAGAGTACAAATTGGTTCCTGCAAATATTGGAAGTTTTTACTTTGGTATGTTGTTGGGGGAAAGGACAAAAGGGATGTTCATGCATTATTAATTTTTATATTAGGTGCGATAAGATCACCTTTGAGGCTTGGAAAGGTATATAGAAAGAGAGACAGAGAGAGTTTGGTGGAATTACTGATTATATATGGGTTTCCTTTGATATAGGGAAATATTTCCCAAATAGAGGGTCAAATTGTACGCTTATACGAACAAGTCATTATTTTAAGTGGTATCAGATTTGATGTTCCTTTAAATAAGATCTGGGATTTGAATTTTGTGAATGATAAAAATGTGATTAAGAGGATATAATCACACTAATGATGATCAACTAAATTTTCAATGGATCAACAAAGCCAATAAATACTCTGAACTAATAATTAACATCATAAAAAAAATTATAAACTTATTAGCATTCACTTTATGAAAAGAAAACAGCCATATTTCTGTCACTACCTTATTGCTTGAAGTATGATTTTGTGATATATATATATATATATATATATATATATATATATTGTTGATATCATGTGAAGCCGTGAAGGATTCGATAAGACAATCTGATGCTACTATGGTCATGTCCTTTTGGACTGGACATTAATTAATTGATACCTTGTCTTTCACAACAAAATTTGAGCAAAATGAAAGGCATCTCATAGGCTAAATCTGGTTTATTGATCATATTGGGCTGAAAGAGTGCTGTTTCATAGCAACTTGGCCCACTTTCCTATTATATTGGGCTGAAGATGGCCCTCAAAGACGTTAGTATATGAAATTCCAATGTGGGAGGCCTAGGAATTTTGAGCTGGAAGGTAGGCCGTAGGACTAGGATTGAAGCCTAATGATTTTCCAACCCATGGAGTAATTTTAATTAGTTTCATTAAATCTGAGACTATTGTTTCTTGTACTTTCATTATTACTTCCTGTATATTATGGAAAACTCATTTTAAAATGTAAATTGTTGTTCCTTCTGATAAAGTTTTCAAAATTAAAATTAAAAAAATTAACTTAAGATTAATAATGTCTTATGAAAGATTAAATTAATTAACTTCATTACTGATTAAAAAATATTATGTATCATATCCCATACCAAAAACAATTTAAATATAATTATAACAATTTCAGTAAATTATATTAGAAATAATGTCTAAAACGCACTTTAACCTTCACAACATATATATGCAGGGAAACTCAATTCCTCCTGATGTCTCATTAATAAAAAAAATTATGGGATAATCCCCTTGAAATTGAATTTCCAATGTAATAGCTAATTCAATAAACTCAAGTAAAAAAAAAAAAAAAAAAAGCACTAGGCTTCAAAGTCATGGCTCCACGACACACATGCCAGCCAATTTTTCTTTTTCTAAAGGATTTCCTTTCCTTTATTTCTGCTTCGGTAGGATCCACAATTCCACATGCTTGCTCTTGCATTTGAACTTTACATAAAATGGGACCTGTGAGAGTGTCTAATTGGACTCTAGTCACTATTAAACTAAAAAATCTAAAAAGTCTAAGAATGACGTTAGTGATGTAATTTATCATTTAAATATTTGATTTATCAAATTGTGTTCCATACGTTGGACTTTTGTGATTTCATCTTTCTTTCCAAGTTGGCAACTTCCGCTTTATAAGTTCCTTCACTTCATTTTTATATACACATTTTACTCTAATACACACTGCTTTAGTCAGCTAACTTATCTATTGCGACTCTTTTGTTGACCTATACAGATATGTTTAAGCCATTAATTTGGATAAGGCATTTTTTTAAGGAATTTTGGATGAGGCATTGGATATATTATATAGTATTAAACAAATAACTCGATCTACTATCGTATTAGTGCAAATGAGACACAGGTCAGACAATAATATTTCAATAATTTCATTAATTTAATCAATTTACGCTTATTATTCATACACGTTTTCCTCTTCCCTCAAGCAATATAATCATTCTTGAAGACTAACTGAAGTTTTGAAATCTCCATTAAAAAACAAATTATCTTCTTTTACTATTGACACTTAAGTTATCCTTAAATGCGATTTATTCAAAATCGTTTGTCTAAACTATTTATTTGACGATTTGAGTGTTCATATATAGTAAGTAGCTAGTGTTTATTTACCATGTTTTCATGTAATAGAATTATTCGAGTTCAAACTTAAAGAAAGAAAAAAAAAAAAGAATATAATGATCAAAATGTTAGATCACGTGGACGGCTTTTTGTATCTGTCACTTTTTATTGGACCATTTCTCGGGCTATTGTTCAATTTTCATTAAAAAGATATTTCTATTTGCTTATAAGAAAGATAATTAAAATGTATGGAAGAGAAAAGAATGAAAAAAATTATAAAGAAATATTTAAATTAAATAAAGAAAAAAAAATACAAGATCCACACATAATTTTGAAAATTTATCTTTCTTTCTTTTTTATTTATTCACAACCAAACATACACTAAAAAAATAAGATCCACGTGTTTAATTTACTTTGCCGAGTAGTATATTTTTTGCGAAGTTAATTGACAGTTTCACTTTATTATGGTTTTACAGGCATTCATATTGTTTACTCATAAAACAAAAGTAAACACAAATTGGAATATGATGATTTGCTATAGGATGTAGATATGGATGAGACAGGTATCAAAAGGGAAATTTTCTTACTTTGACCGAATCTGTCAACTGTGTTACACATGGAAATCGTAAGCAACATGCTTCATTTCTTTCTTGGGGTTGAGTTTCGTGTAAACATTTCCTTGTCGGATGCCTTTCACCCAAATTGTAGTCATCGCGGAGAATCTTACTTTTGAAAGCGAAGCATAAACGTGTACGTTCTTTTGAATCACAAATGAGCATTTGTGTTTGAATATTAATTTGATGCAATATATAGAACACAAAACAGATTAGAATTTTCCAAGATATATAGATCGAAAGTTCTTTGGCCCATTTGTATAATTATAGCTAGAGTGCCATATATTTGTAACACGCTTAATGTTGGTAGTTTCTTAAAGATAGTTCATTTTTAAAGTAAAATATATGTTTAAATATGTTGGACATCTCTGCAATATACTTGAATTTTATAACTGATATTTGAAATTTTGTTTTTTTTTCGTTGGTTTCTTCAAACTTCAAAAGTTTTGTAGAAGATTTTTGTCATTAGTCCTAGTCTAAAACATGATGATGTGTCTATTATTTAGACATGTCAGCTATACACATATATATAGTCACGTCAGACGTTCAAATACGTGAACTACATCGTCGACATTCAAACGCGTGAACTACACCATCTCCTCCTCCTCTACCACCGTCCCTGACTTCCTCACCTCCCCCTCCTTCCACGACTTCGTTGGAACCATCCTCCCCTCCTCCTCCCTCTTCCTCGACCAGTTCTCCACCCCTCCATTTATTTATTTATTTTCTTTACTTTTTTTCTTTCTCCATTTGTCATATTCTCTTCATCTTCTTTGTGTGCCGGTGACATCGGCATCGTTCATGGTTAGGTGTGGCATCCGCAAGGTTTTTTCTCTTCACGACAACAAACATGAACACATTGACTTAGATCATTTCCTTCTATCTCTTGCTCCGTGTCTTGTATTCTCATCAACGAAAAAGATTGAACATCACAGCGCATCTACATCGACATTGATTCTTCCCACGTGTGAGATGTTACTGGACATTGGAGTTTTTTTAAAAGAGGTTTTGCCTGAGGATTTGGCTTTCCGAAACAACTAGATCGACAATAGGGAGGTAGAGTAGAACTTTGGAGTCTGAACAACCAGATCAGGTGAGCACAATGTCGTTTCGTCGTCACCATGTGCACTCTAAAGCCTCTACCCCCAACCGAAGCACCTGCCAAAGAATGATATGGCAAATCGCAAATGTGAAGAGGAAATGACTCTTTTCATACCTCTAGTTAAAAACATGTTATTTTCACCCAAACAAATATTTTATAGATCTAAGAACACACCGGTAATGAAGCTGTAGGAATTGGTGAAATGAAGGGGATAACAACAAATGGAGAAAGAAAAAAGTAAAAAAAAAAAAAAAAAGAGGCGGTGGGCGGAGAACCAGCCAAGGAGGGGGGAGGAGGTGGGGAGGGATGAGGGGAGGACAATGCGGTGGAGTTCATGCGTTTGGACGTCGACAGAGTAGTTCATGCGTTTGAACATCTGACGTGGTTTCATACATGTATCACTGACGTATCCAACTAATGGACACATTATCACGTTTTGGATGGAGACTAGTTACAGGAATCTCCTACAAAACTTTTAAAGTTTTAGGGATCCAATAAGAAACAAAAAAATTTCAGGGATTAATTATAAAATTCGAATATATTTCAGAAATATCAAACATATTAAAGCCTAAAATATATCATTAAATTGAATATAAAAAGTACTTAAAGCTACTGAGAAAGAACGAATCAATTTTCTTAATGTGAACTTAAAATAAGTACCGAATTGACATGAAATAAATGTGAGACTACAAAATAACACTAATATTAAGTAAATAATTTTCTTAATTTTGGTATAGAAAAATTATAAGACTTAGTCAAAATAAATATCCCTTCTATTGAAAACATAGGATTACTATATTTCTCTCTTAATCTAACAAGATCTCTCAATATGTCTTCTTCTAGATGATCAACAATATCTTTCAATTCTCATAAAGTACAGAAAAAATTACAATTTACTCTCTTTTATCTCTTTTCCTTGAAGAGTTATGTAAGAACTGTCACTTATTACTATTCTTGTCTAAGATGGATGGGTTGTTAATGATTCAACTCCTCACAAGTCTTTATATACGTGTCTTCTTTCAAGATCAAGGGAGTAATGAATGATAATTAATGGTAACTTGTAATTTTTTACAATTGTTGATATCCTAAAACTCCTAAATTTCACTGTTGAATCAATGTGACAGTCCATTAATTGTGGAGAAATTTTAATATAAATCGACCAATTTGATATAATAAGCATCCCAACATTTCAAATGAAAATTATAAGATTAATTTAGTGATTAAAAATAAGAATTTAAGAGTTAAAAATAAGGAAAAGAAATTGTGAATTTGAATATCTCGTTAATATTTTAATAAAAACTCGTAACTAACCAAACTTATAGGAATGATGACTGATAAAATAAAAATAATGTCATCATGATGAGTTGTTGAAATGTCCATTCTATGACTATGACTATAGTCGTTACCATTAGTAAAAAATGTTTTGATAAAGTATATAAATAATATTATATTATCATCTAATAATAATTTATTATTTATAATATATTTATTAATTTATATAATAATTATTTTAAAAATTATATAAATGTGATTTATGATTACATAATATTTTAAACTTACTTTACACTCATATTATTAGACTTTATAATAAAGCCAAATCAATATAAAAGAAAGATTAATACATGTAATTATGTATAATCTTTAGGCTTAGCTTTCTATGAGGGATCACTTTTGGCGCAGAAGACTATTAAAATAAATAAATGGTATACCATTTGAATAAACAACAAAAGAAAACAATTATCGTAGTCAAATTTTTTGTTTAAGAAGAATGGGATTATCTTCATAAAGAAAGCAACAAAAGGAGGATTATAATATTTTATAAAAAATAAGACAAAAATAAAAGAAACTGTTATATCAACAAAAGATATTTATGTTCTAGAAAGAAAAAAACTTATCGATATATTTTATTGTTAAATCTATACATCCTTCAAAAAATAAAAATATAACTCCAACCTGGATGTAGTATTGTCCGTTGTTATACAGGGAAAACACTCCAACCTGGTGCCCTGTTGTCAAATTCTTGCATTACGAATCTCAATACTATATTACCCATTTCAAACCATCTGAACACCTAAGTTTGTCAGCATTCAAATGCACAATCCATAGTATATTATTATAGTCTTTCGTCCACGCTTCAATAAATCAGTAGTCTTTGTTTTCGGAGAATATCATAATTTTTTTCTCTATGCTGATGTGTGATGACAAACCCATATCATATCTCTTGAAGAGCTAAAAGGTCCAGAGCTTCAGTAGTGAGTTGACGAAATGAGATTAAAATTGTCAAGATAACATGTCATGTTTTCTTTTAAGGAATACCTAAAATAACTTGAAATATACAATACAGCAAAGTGATACAATGAAAATAGGAAGAAAAAAAAGTGTATTAGTAATCTGACATTTGGATAATTAGTTATCGAGGGGAATTAAGTTACTACTTTACTCTACATCTCTACTCTTTATTTTCAATTTTAATATAACACTTAAAATTGATGTCTTAGATCTTACAAATCATTCATTTTTATACCAATAAATTTATCTATTCTTATGATATATCATATTTTTAGCATATAAATTAGACAAAAATATTTAAAATAATATATAATTATTAATTTTACTGAGAATATTTTTTTCATATTTTTGTATTAAGAATATTTTCTGGTCGACCGTCGGAGATTAAGTCCTTTGAGAAATAAATAAGTATTATGCCTCAAATTTACAAACAAATATCATATATTATTATTATATAAATAAATATCGTTTATACATATAAAAAATACTTAACAACTTTTTTTAAAATGCCTCAAACCCAGAAGATGCACCCAAAGCAGTACCTTGATCAATCTTAAGTATTGTAAGAGCAATATATTTGAAGGTTAATTGCCAAGCCAGAAATTATATTTGTTTTAAGAGTTGTACTATCACAAATTTGAAGCTCCGATAAACACTCTATATATGTAAAATATTGAATTTTATAGCATTTAGATTTATACTTTTTATTTTATTTTAAATGATAAATATCTTTTCTTGGAATGTAGAGTTTGTATAAATCCGAATTTAACTTTTTTAATGGTCAAAAATTAGTAATACGACGAATTTTTTTAAAAATCCTTTCAAGAAAATATGTGGTGTCAATGCCCGGTGCAAGATTAAGTCCCCGCCGTCTACGAGAGTCTTCTCCAGTCGTCAGCCCGGCAAGATAAGAATGCATAAGATAGTAGTGATGGACTTTGACTTATCACTACTAATTTCCACATAAATTATTCTAATTTTTTTTATTCTCTTTTTAACTCAATTTTCATTTCCCTTTTGTAACTTCTTTTTGATTTATTAGTGCATTGTTAAGAATATTTTAGAAAATAGGTTAAAAATATTTTTAAAAATTGAAAAGCATTTAAATTCTTAAATAAATGATAATCAATACATTGAATAATAAATAATAAATACATTTTGTTGAATGTTTGTAAAATGATTGAATATTTCTCTTTTGGGATCAAAACTAGACTTGAAATTCTTAAGTTAGAGTTTAAGGTTTGGGGATTAAAAAAATTTAAAAATATGATTAGAAAAAAATTAATTTATCAAAGAAAACTAATTATTAATAAAATCGAGAAATAATCTGTATTAACGTTATAATAAATCACAAAAAATTAATTATCATGTATTTACATCTAATTTGAGAGTTTGTATAAAGATAAAAACTCAGTTTTTATTCTAACCAATGATTTATTATGAGATTTTGTGTAAAAGATAAAAACTCAATTTTCATTCAAATCAATGATTTATTAGGAAGGATTAAGTAGTTTTATATTGTGAGTGGCATAAGCGTTTTCTTATTAAATATTTTAAATACTTTTATTTTTCGGCAAAAGAACCTAAATAATACAATTTAAATAAAAAATTACGAATATGAGACTTTTGACAAATTATTTACGAATCTGGGGCAGTGGGTCGCGCCCAAAACTGGGCGTGATCGGTCACGCCCAATTTTGGGCACAACCCACCAGATGGCGACACGTGTCATGACAGATGGAGCGATGCGTATATAAATTTCGGACGGTCATAACTTTTGATTGGGATGTCCGATTGAGATGAAACCGGTGGCGACGCGCTCGAAATTGAGAGGAGAAGCCCTAGGCACTAAAGAACCTAAATGGTATTTTTTTCCAAATTATTTACGAATTTAGGGTTGTTAAAAAAACTATTTACGAATCTGGGGCTTTTGACAAACTATTTACGAATCTGGGGCAGTGGGTCGCGCCCAAAACTAATACCAGCCAAAATTAATACTTTGAGGGAATCAATTGAAATAGAAATCAAGGAAGCAGAGGCCACAGATAAGGTCAGCATAGTCAAAATGCTGAAAACTAAAACTGTGAGAAGAGGTTTGTATGCAGGAATGGGCCTTCAAATTTTCCAACAGTTTGTGGGGATCAACACTGTGATGTACTACAGTCCTACCATAGTTCAGTTAGCTAGTTTTGCATCCAACCGAACAACACTTCTTCTGTCACTAGTCACATCTGGTCTCAATGCATTTGGTTCTATTTTGAGTATATACTTCATACACAGAACAGGGAGGAAAAAGCTTGTGTTGTTCAGTTTGTGTGGTGTTGTGTTCTCCCTTGTTGTTCTAACCGTTGTGTTCCATCAGAGTACAACTCACTCCCCAATTGTTAGTGCACTTGAAACCTCTCACTTCAATAACACTTGCCCGGATTACCATTCAGCTGTGAACCCTGGTGGATGGGATTGCATGAAGTGCCTGAAGGCTTCTCCAGATTGTGGCTTTTGTGCTTCTGGAGCCAATAAGGTAAACTTGTCCTATTATTATATGAATTTGTTTAGGTTTAATGTTATTTTGATTCATTTTATTTCTTGTTTTGTTTTGGTATATTAAGTTTTAAAAATTTTATTTTAATTCTTTATATTTTCAAAATGTATCATTTTAGTCATTTTTTTAATTTTTCATTAAAAACATTAATGTTATGTTAAGTTTAAATTTTAAGACAGTTTAATGTCATATTTTTACCGATTATGTTTTATATTTGTTTCACTTTGAGATAAAATATGATATCTAATTTATTGCTTTTTATTGATTGAATGAATGTCTATTAAATGGACTTAAACTAAAATAGAAGATAAAATCACAACAACTAACTCTATTTAGAGAAAATAAAGGAATACTAGAAAATAAAGGTAACAACATAGCAAATATCCTATAACATCTTATACAATTAGAACTATACAACTATACAACAAATGCATAAGCGTCTCTAACTCTTTGATACATTATGTTTTAAAAATTTCATTCTAGTTCTTTATTTTTCAAAATGTATCGTTTTGATCATTTTTTTATTTTTTTGTTAGAAACTTTGTGTTTGTCCGCGTTTAAAATTTTAGAAAAGTTAAATTAACATAGTGACAACCAAAAATCATCATTGTCTTTTTTTATTTTAAAAATTAAAAATCACTAAATAAATAAAGAAAAGATAGATCTAAAATCACAAACAATAATCACATTCACTCTCATATTATTATTAGTATAATTGTCTTCATTCAATTTAATCAGTTAATAAAGATAATAATATTATTCACTAATTATTCTCAATCACAACAGGTAAGGGACTCTTCTCCTTTAGCCACTTCGCCTCTAGTTGTCAACCCAAAAAGATGTCAACGAGATTATGTGTTGATGTTATTCCATTTATGTGGTATTTTATTTTTTACCTTTTCATATCTAAAAGAGATTGGAAATGATGATAATTTTTTTATTTATTTATTTTTTAAAAATAAAAGAAAGATAATAATAGTTTTTAGTTGTCACTAAGTAAAGTTCATTATTTAAAAAAATTTAATATCATTTTTGGTTCATTATGTTTTGCAGTTGGTTCGTTTTGGTACATTAAGTTTTAAATTATTCATTATAATCTTTTATGTTTTCAAAATGTATTATTTTAGTCATTTTTAAAAATTTAGAAATTAACATAACACTAATATTTCTAATGAAATACTAAAAAAAGAATCAAAACGATACATTTTTAAAATATAAAAGATTAGAATGAAAATTTTAAAATTTAATGTACTAAAACAAAATAATTACCGACCATAATAAATTAAAAGTAATATTAAGCCATTTGTTTATTATATTGGCGAATAAGCTAATTAGACCATGAAAATATTCCATCTTGCAACTTGTTGCTTGAGTTTAATTATTACAAGTTAGTCTCCAATATTACAAACTTCGTATTAACTACACTCACTAGTATCAGCCTAATGGTAGAGGTTTGAACAGTATAAATGAGATCATAAATTCTAACTTCTGTGTGATCATTGTACTCTAAAAAAACTTACACCAAATTAGTCATTTTCTTTATCACATTTTAACTCCTTTGATTGAGAAGGATTAAGTTTAAATTTTGGTAAATTCATGAACTAAACTCTTATATTGATCAACTCTAGGAACTAAGTTGTTTATTTATCCAAAAAATGATATAATCTTATCATTGAGTTGTAACACTTGTACAAATTGTGTGCAGCTCTTACCTGGGGCATGTTTGATCTCCAATGACACCACAAAAGATCAGTGCCATAAAGAAGATAGACTATGGTACACCAGGGGATATCCTAGTAAATTTGGATGGCTTGCAATAGTAGGGCTTGCACTTTACATCATATTCTTCTCACCTGGGATGGGAACTGTGCCATGGGTTGTCAACTCCGAGATTTATCCCCTAAGATATCGAGGAATATGTGGAGGAATGGCATCTACATCCAATTGGGTCTCAAATCTTATTGTTGCTCAGTCCTTCCTATCATTGACACAAGCTTTTGGGACCTCATGGACATTTATGATATTTATATTCATCACCATAGCTGCCATTATCTTTGTTATTATTTTCGTGCCCGAAACCAAAGGACTTCCAATGGAAGAAGTGGAGAAGATGTTGGAAGGAAGAGATCTCAACTTCAAGTTTTGGCAGAGAAGTTCTCACTATGGAGAAGAAGTACCAACACCGAAGACTCAATCAACTTAAGTCTATTGTGTTGTATCATTTGTAATATTGGAGTATTAACTAGGGAAGTATAGGTAATAAAATCGTAGAATGTAGCTATTAGATTCTAAGTATATACAATACTTGTTTGTGTGAATTTTTTTTCTTATCAACAAATATTATTTTATTAGTTTTATTAGAAATATCGTTCAAGAAAATTTGAACTTCTAATCTTTTTCCTCCTTCCTTCATCCTTCTCCGATCAATGAGCCAAAACCTTATATTATATCTTCTACCTTGGTTGTCTGAATGTTACAAATTGTTATCTGGGACTCTTTTCGAAGGACCAAAGAGTTTTATTTTATGAAAGAACAGATGAAAATTCATCAGGGAAAACAATTGGCTACTGTTATTACATCTGGCATAAGCAGGGGAGATAAGGAAAGGTGAAAGCTCCTCAACACACAGAATCTGACTTAGTAAAAAAAGATAAAATCAATTCGGTCCTAAATTATTTTAAACAGTTTAATATGATCTTTAAATTTTAAAAAAATTAATTTTATCTTTAAATTCTTAAAAATGAATCAATTTGATTTTCAAATTTTTTAAAAATTCAATTTAATCCTTAAATTCTTAAAAATAATCAATTTGGTTTTCAAATTTTTAAGAATTTGAGAATCAAAGTGAACAATTTAAAATAATTTGAGAGATCAAATTGATTCATTTTTAAAAACTTGAGGATAAATTTAATCTTTTAAAAATTTAGAAACTAAATTGAACCTTTTAAAATCTATGAACCAAATTAAATCATTTTGAAGAACAAATTGATAATTAAGCATAAAAGAAAAAAAATTGGTTACTAGTACAAAATAAGTTTTAATTTTTCTATAATCCTCTACTTGTCTTCCCTATTAAATTTGACATATTTCCCTTATTAGATTCGTGAAACATTATTACATAAATCTACTGATCTGAACATGATGGTATTTGAAAAAATACATTTCTCTAACATCATGTTGAAGCAGTATTGAATACACACATTACATATTCTCACCTCATTTCTCTCTAGAAAAAAAATAAAAAATAACTTCCTCTTTTTGTTTGTTTTCACGGACAATCTGTATGATGGATTGCTAGTTTTTTCTTCTTCTTTTACGTTCGAACCGACATTCCAATGGTTGAGTTATTGGCAAACCACAAAACTACAACTAACATGGTTGATTACAACTTAACTTCATGACTACTCGTTAATATTAGTATAATTTATTTGATACTGATAGTAGAAGTTATTATATTTAGGACATGCTTTGTAATTATAATGAATAACAACAAAAAGAAAAAGGGGTCATGTAACCTTTGACGATATATCAATTTTAAAACGTGTGTCTAATATTTCACTATTCAAAACATTCTTATGTTAAAAATCTTCAATCCAGCCACATGTATTAAATGCTTTTAGAAGTTAAAGAAGTCACATGTGTCAATAAGTGAGTAAAAGATTATAATTTATCAGAAGAATTGGAAAGAAGATATACCAACAACTCAACAAGATAGTCAAAAGAAGTAAGATTTTTTATTCTTTTTGTCAAAAGAAACTAGATTTGGGAGTAGTATAGTAGGACACAGGAAAACAAGATTCGGTACCCAACTGCATATCTGGTTGCGCTAAAAAATAATTAAATATTATTTTTGGTTTATTATGTTTTAATATTTTTTATTTTCGTATATTAAATTTTAAAAGTTATATTTTGATTTTTTATATTTTTCAAAATTTTATTTTCATCTTTTATATTTTTAAATGTTTTAAATTTTGATTTTTTCTTTTGATTTTTATTACTAAATGTTAGTGTTATGTTAATTTTTAAATAATTAATTTGAAATTGCATGATTTAAAATCGAAACAAGATTCAAAGTCACTACCACAACATCAAATTTGAAGCTTTTCATCATCATTGAGACCCAATATTTTAAATCTATATTGGTGTTGGGTCATAGTATAGCTAAAGGGTGCATGATGATATTGTTTAGTAGATGGATGTTGTAAATTGTTGATGATGATTGTAGTGTTGAGGAGGTTGTAGATATGAGTAAACATGGTTGCATAATTTATGTTGTGGTGGCTATAGATTTTGCAGAAGAATATGACTGAGGTTAAAAAAGTAAGTGGTGGAATGCATTTTAAAAAGACAGTTGTGCTATTTAGCTACCACAATTTTAAATTAATTTTTCAAAATCTAAAGTTAACACATACTAATGTTTGCTAACATTTTTAAGTGTTTTTTGTTTTCACTTTCAAATAAAACATAAAATAAGAGTGAAAATATGTATAGAATTTAGAAAATATTTTATCTAAAAATATTTTCAAAAGTATACCAAAAATTAAAAATAACAAATCAACATTTTCAACCTTTTCTAAAGAAGTGAACACATGATGATACCTTAGAGTACTTTCTTTTTTATACATGTTTTTTAAATCTTGAAAATTTGAAAATGAAAATTATTTTCAAAAATTAAAAATAGAAAATGAAAATAAAAAATAAAAAATAAACACTCAAATGAAGCCTCATCTAGGTAAATGATCAAAAATTGAAATGAAATTTTCAAAAACATAAGAGACTAAAATAAAACTTTTGAAAACATAAAAATCAAAATGAAACAACACTAAAATATAATGGACCAAAATAAATCTTTTAAAATTTAATGTATCAAAATGAAATAATATTAAAATATAATAGACCAAAAATAACATTTAACATTAAAAAATACATTATATGTAAATTCAATTTGCACCAATGTATAAGTTTTAAAAATTAAACCAATGATCAATCCAACCAAAATATTAAATCATTAGATTAATGGTCAAATTAGTAAGTTTGTATTAAAAAAAATTAAAAATTTCCGACAATGAAGATTGTTTTGACAGAGTTGTCCAACCACTTAACCAGGGTCACACGGTTCCTACCGATTCGATAGCATGTTCGATCCAAAGAAAACTCGGCTCAGTTATCCCTCCTATTCTCGTTTCGACCAGCTAGGCCGATCCTATTTTAAAACTATGCGCACCAAAACGTGAGGTCATGGACGAAATTATGGTTCAAAGATATTAAAATGCTTTGCACACGGTGGTGATATAACTAGGAATCTTTATTTAAATTTTATTCGCAATAATAAAAAATAAAGTAAATTGAAGATTAATAAAGCATTCCAATCGTTTAGTTAGTAGTGGAGGAAAAATGCATACAATAAGAATAATAAGCATTGAAAAACATTGAGTCTTCAATTATATGATTCTACTCCAGATAGTCCTCTACCACATTTCATTCTGCTTTGAATATGGCTATAAAATAGAGGTTTATATTGACATGTCTGTACTTGATTATTCTCTTTCATTAACTTAATGATATTTCAAATCAATTAAATTTGTCACTTTGTCACCTTAAGGCAGAATTAGTGTTTGGCTTTATTATGATATATCACTGATCTGTGAATCGTATTATGATGAATTATCCAAAGTTACCTCTGTGATGAGACCCCAGTATCATTCAGAAAGAAACAGAAAAGAATAATAAAGTCAAAAGTATTGTTCACTTGAAAGAATCATTTCCGAAATTGAACTTTGTCTCTTATTCAAAACAATGGTATAATGCTTTTCACCCTATACTCACTCCCGTGAACACATTACCAAAATGGATCGTTTAGGATGCCAATTCATGCATAGAAAATTCAAACTTTAATAGTTCGAGCCACCTACCAAATAATTAGAAGAAAAGAGAATATAGCTCACGGCTTGAAGCTCACCTATACACACACACATATGTTATATATATATATATATATATATATATATATATATATATATATATATAATTTGATGAGTACTCACCTACATATATGCCTGCAACCAATAACAACACTCTATGCTCAAAACAAAGATCCTCTCTTTTATTGTTTTTTATTTATCTATTCTTTAAAGGATAATATATTAAAAATATAATTAATATCTTATTTAATATTAATTTTTTAAAAAACTCAATTATAATATACTGATAGAGTAAATATTTAGTAAAAAATAAAAGTGTATAGAATATTTTAAAAATAAACTAGAGATAAAGGTATATAACAATATAGAAAGATAATAATTAATATTTCTCTTTATATACAATTTAGAATAGTTAATAGTGTTTTTTGTTGTTATTCTTTACCGATAGCATTTTTAATTATTTTTCTTTGACAAGAGTATTATTTTTAGATATTTTTCTTATCCTGTTAACTCTTTTAATATATCATTTTTAATATTTTTAATTATAACATGAATTTCAATATTTTAAGGCTGACTTTTTAAGAGGACCTTACGACATCAATTTCCTTATAGTAAGGTTGATTTGAAAAAAAATATATAATACCTTAAGAAATCAATTCGTGATATATGAACAGTAAATTATATCACGTATGTAAATAATTGTTAACCTGTATTATCATTTAGGTAAGTTTTTATTTTATTTGTATTATTTGGGTCAAAAATTCGCCTATACTTCTTCCGTTTGGACTGCATTGATCATCGTTTTCGCATTAAATAACAATTTATTGCGTTTTGATAAAGCTGGATATCACTTTCCTTGATTTGATTCTTCTTCTTCTTTCTTGCTCGATATATATCATCTATATCAGAGTAAGGACAAAGGGAATCAACCTAGATGGGGGACTGGAGGAGTACCTAGACCCATATATAGTTTTTGTTAGGGTATTATTCAAAGTCCAGATCATGTTTGTTCTTTGCCTAAAAATTTCACCCACTTCACAGTTTTACAATCAAACAAAAATTTTACTTTTTGGAGCCCAATGGTTTAATAGGGGGTTTGCAATAATAGGTCCATTAGGGCTATAACTCCCACTGTACCATCTCTGTCTCCTCTTCCATATCTTACTAATTTTCAGACCATTATTTATCTGTCTTTTAGGCATAGTCACAGTTTTTTCTTTAAAAAAATGAAAAATGCTAACCAATGTTCTATATAAGAATACGGGTTAAAGAAGTGAAAGTAAAAAAATATATATTGAGATTTGTAAAAATACGTTTTCTTATGATATTTAAATTAATGTACTCTTGTATGCACACACACACAAATTAAACTAAAAATTGAAAATCTATTTTAAAAAATTCAAAATATATTTGTTATTGTATTTTTTGTTTTTGAATCTTGTGTGTCAATTTGATAAGGTTTAATTTCTTCGATTAATAACTAACTGTCACAAATTAATCTACAACTCACCTTACTATAATATTATAGATTAGTACATGGTGTAACTTTCCCAGCTGCAAACTAAAGAAACAACTAAAAAAACTTTAGGCAATATAATAAAGAAATACTTTTGATTTTTTAAAATAATAGTAAAATAGTTATTTACTAGTTCTCTTAGAGTTTAAATTAATGATTACAAGTTAAACCCTAGCCAAGTTTAGGAAATTACAAAAATATCTTTAATATATAGAAGAAAAAAAAAAGGACGTAAGATAATGTTTTGTGAAAGAAATTGAAACCAAATATAAAATAACAATTTTAGAGAATTGAAGCAAAACAGATCGATCTTAATTTTAGTTGATAAACCATCTCAAGTTAAGATCAAAATAATCAAATATGAATGGTCATATTTTGAATGTAAAACATCTCAAATAAATACAAAGAATTTTAATTACTTGGATGTAGTTTATAAAAATGAGAACATATGCTTTTTTCCCTACTTTTTTTTTTTTTTTGCAAAATATTCACTTTTAATCACTAAACAGAATTATTAGCATTTTTTTATCCCCTCTTCAATGTCTCTATAAAAAAGCTAAAATTAAAGGAGTGTACATAATACATGGCCCTCTATTTCTCCTTTCTTTCCTCTTCAACTCCCAAGGATTATACATACTTTTCCATTAGCCTCACAGTGGAAACACTCCATGGTTCTTAATGCTTTTCTGACCAAGTGCTTCTCGTTGGCCTTTGTTAACCCACTAAAAGGACATACATAATTGTAAGTGTAATAATTATATATATGCAAATAGTTGTAATATTGCTATTATTTCACTTATATGATCATGCATGAAAGGGACCAAACTCTATCTAAGGGGCACAACACATGGAGGAGCAAAACCTTCGGAATAAGCATACAATGCATTCTTCAAACCACCGGAGACGTCGCGAAATTGTGGCCACTATGGGAACACATGTTTCCCTCTCTGAATGTGGCTGGCACAGTACAAATATATATATATAGCACCACCGCATTACTTTCTGTCAGTATTGTATCACACTATCAGTAAATAAATTGTCCTTGCGATACATCTTATCATTTTGTTAACAAAAATTATTAGAGGATATATTTCTTCAATGTTGGAGTTTTGTAGATTAACATTGTTTAATTATTTGATTAATTTTTCAATTATTAATATTAATTATGTAAATAAAAATATATAACATATCAATTAATGAATATTAGCTAGTTATTTGGTCTTATTATATATGTGAGCATGCTTATATATCATGGGTTGGACCATCGAGTTAATGCTCTCGTTTAGTGTTTGTAAAATTGTTATTTCATTAGATAATTTTAGTGTGACACAACATTTTGCATGTGTGAAAAACTTAGCTGCTAGTTAGAGAGTAGTATTTCCTCATTTGGTGATTCAATTGAGCTAATAGAAGATGAATTTCATCTTCACTTAAGGTACTTTAACTAAATTGTTATTATTTGTCGTGAGCATGCTAGAATATCATTTGTTATTAATTTGTCATCATTTTTTAATTGTACTAGTTTATATGATAAAAAAAAGAATGAACTTAGCTCTGCAAGCATTAACTGTCAGGAGGAATTTTAGGTCTCTAGCTTGTAGCTACATAGCAAATAAAAATAAGATTAGAATAGTTTTTTTCCTCTATTTTATTTTTAACTTTTGATTTGGTATTTTATTGGATTTAGTTTGATTCTCTAATTTTAAAAATTAGTTTTCTTTATTCTTCTAATTTTTTATAGGTTCAACATGATTCTCTAATTTTTAAAATTGATTTTACTATCTAAATTAATTGAATGATCATATTATTTAAATTTCATCCTATCATCTAATTGGATATTTTGTGACTATTTAAACAGTCATAAAATATAATTTTTTAACACAGTTAATCCATTTTAGATGATAAGATCGAATTGAATGATTTTAAAAATTAAAAGATCAAATTGATCCCAAAGAAATTATAAAACTATATTAAATCTAAAAAATAAATTAATTTAATCTAAACATAACAAGATATTGTTAACCTGCAATTCCCTCATGGTTAGTTTCATAAAAACTGCAGGTTAGATGCATAAATATTAAATACAAGTGGGGCGCACTACACAGAAGCAAATACGTTATAATATACTATACCCTAGCTTAGAAATACCTACGTACAAGAAATGGTATATAGCAAACTAACAGCTTAATAATACTGTTCCTACTTATTAATAACAAACCAAACAGCAGTTACAACTAATAACAAACAGAAATATTTGAATTTGAAAATAATATAAAAACATAACACAGAATAACTATAACAGCAGTGCGCTATCTTAGCTGATCCTAACAACCCTTATCACTCCAAGAACGAAAAACTAAATTTGCATGATTTATATTATACCCTAGCTTGTATCTTCTAATTTACTTCTGTTTTCTGATTTCTCACGTTCTTTGTTCCTTTCCTCTTTTTCAACCTTAATTTACTGCGTAATTACATTTTTATTAGTCACGTGTCTCTGAGAGGACGATGTTAAGAAATTTTTAGCCAACATGAGTCTTCTCCAAGAATTTGGTCCTAAGAAATGGGATCTTCCTCCTGCGGCCGTTATGAGTTGTTGAGTGCTACCTACGTGACCTGAATATATTTTCAGTGAATTTTCAAATATCATTATAGGGTGATAAAATTTTCCTGGAAATACCTATAGCTAGGCCAGTTATTTCTTAACTTAAAATCCGAGAAAGGAAAAACTAAAACCAAATTTTAAAAAATGAAATTCACGGACCGACCGTGGTAAATTTGTAATTTGCAAAAGTGCATCTAATCAATTAATGCTCGCGAAAGAACTACTGTTAATTTCTCTTTCGAACATGGGAAACACCATCTTAAATTAATTATTACTTGAACTTGAAGTTATGAATCTTGTGCACGACAACCTATTCACCGGAGTATTGGATAAGAATGGAGAAATATAGACAAATTAATCTACATGAGGGATACAAATAGGAGGGAGAACCCCGCAAGTATACATATATTCCTTAAAGAGAAAAGAGAATAAAGAGGTTTATAAATGATAAGAAAACAATATAAAGTGGTCATACTTCATATATATATATATATATATATATATATATATATATATATATATATAATAAAATAGAGTTTGTAAGTAAATAGGTCGCATTTAAAAAGCTTGCATAGCATTACATATTTTTCAAAATATTTTTTTTGCATATAATAAAATTTTATTAATCTATGTGTAAAAAATTATCCAACAGTATATAATAGTATAGAACTTTAATTGATCTGGAATTTAAAAAAAATGCGTATGAGAGTCATATTATAATTAAGAATGTTCAAACTTAGAGTATTACCTCTAGTTTTATACAAAAAATAAACAGAATATAATATTCTTTTGTTTTAGTTATATGAAATAGACTTATTTTCTAATTGTTATGAAGTATGCTCAAGATACACTCACACATTTTTATATAAGTGGATGTCGTTTTGTTTAAATTAAATTTTAGTGAATTTTTTTTATTTGTAACAATTTTGACATTTCAAAACTCATCATATTCAATAGCAGAAAAAATTATTTAATAAATTAGGAATAATATAATTACATATAGTCCTTAGTTAAAATATTTAATTCTCTGAGTATTTTTAAAATAAAATATGTTATAATTAAAATTAACTAATTTGACTATTTTATATGTTAATATTCATATATGGGTTTTGATGAATCTGTTATTTATTTCTTATATAATGGATGAAAGATAGTATATTTCTCACTAAAAAAAAGTGTAACACTGACTCCTAGTAAATTCGGCATCATTGTTTGGATAAGAAAAGGGTATGTAACATTGACTCGTGATACAATTCAATTTATAATTTTGAAAGCTTGATACGAACCTCTTAATATGAGAAAATAGGTATTTACTCGTTTATCATTATATGCAAAACAACCAAATTGTAGTTATCCACTTTTCTATAGCATACAACAAAAAGTATCGTCATTATTGAATGGTGCCCCTTACAAGATCCTTTCGAACAGGAAAAATTGGGCCAAAGCCAAAGAAATTCGCTCTCCCTTTTCTTTTTCCCGTCTTTCTCTTTAATGAATACATTCGCTCTCTTTTGTAAAGGCGTTAACTTATGAGGCAAAGAACTTGTGATGAACCTTCTTATGGACCTAAAGTTCTTAATGGTCACACACAATCAACCCCACAACTTTGCACCAAGCTTTATGGAAATAATACGAGCCTTTACCTCATTCCTCTACCACTAATGTAGCACTTTCTTGTCTTCATTGTCATAAAACTTTGCCTGCGTTCTTAGCACTTCGCCATGAGGTCTCTTTCTTGCCCTATCAATTCTTCATGTGAAAAAATTCAAGACATTCCCTTATCCTTCTATTTTTATTAACCAAAACCATCAAAGATGATTGGTTGCTGTCATTTTCTTTTCGTCTTTACCTAGTATATAGTTAAAAATGTAGAAGACAAGTCGATTTTTTTGCTACAACGAAACCAACACACGTGGTTAATTAATTTCTTGTCATTTTGATATGACAAATTACAGGATATATATAGTGAAAATTGTACGTATGTATGTAACAACTGAACAATCAATTAACAGTGTGTATTAGAAATCCACTTAGTCCAATAAGTAACAACTGAAAATAGACAATCAACAGCATAAATATATAAAACAAATGAACCAATTTTTTTATTAAAAAGAAAAAAAATAGTTCTAACCCAACTACTTTCTATTATAACTTTATAAAAATGAAGATTGTCACTTTGTTGTCAATTTGTTGACTTTACCTTTAAGAAAGTTTGAAGAAATCAAATTGTACCATTGTCCGGGGGGTCTACATGGAGAGCAATGTGAGCAATTACGGTGATAACTTAGACTTTGGAGTTACTACGAGTCTAAAAAAATTATATATAATTCGACAATATTTTTATATTATTTTTATAAATAAATTAGAATCATTGTCTCCTTTCATATCTCATTTTTCATATATCTTATATTAAAATATGACGCGTGATTAAAAAGTACTACTCTTTAAGTTGTTAGTTTCTTTTATGTATTATTACTACATTTTATAAACTATACGTTAAATGAATTTATAGCTTATTATGACATCAAAATATAAGAAACCTATGATAATGAGCAAATTTAAAGTGTTTATTTTTTTTTTCCAACAAGATGAGAAATAAAAACTAAAACTCAAACTATAAAAAATTACTCAATATGTTATAAATTAAAATTTCAAACTTGGATAATAAAGCTTTCACTCTCCTCTCCTATCAACTAGAGATTTTCAACATTCTATCTTCCCTTTATAATATGTGTATTTTCTTTTTAAAAGTTTATAATATGTGTATGTTACGTACGCACTTTCATTACAACTACGCAGAAAATATATCCCAGTCATCTCAGATTCCCTCCATTTATCTTTTTATTACGTATATTTGACTTTCTTAACCACATGTCGATTTCAACTTAAAATAATCTTATATTACAATTTATTTAATTGAATTACTTATCTCAAATTAAAATATAGTTAATATATTCAAGAATATTTGTTTATTATAAATATTGATTATAAATTATTTATAAACTTAAAATATTTATTTATTATTATTATAATTATAATCATATAAAAATAAATATTCTTTTGATACATTTGTTATGGCAGATTTAAAAAAAAAAAAAAAAAACTTCAGTTTAATTCAGCTTGCACGGAGTGAAATTAGAAGTCACATTTTAGCTCATTCAATTTCATTTTAAATATTTTATTTTATATTTAATATAAATACAGTTCAATATATTCGATGAGTAACTCAGCTCGATGAATATTGAACCGATGATGCTTCAGTAACTCAATATCCTTGGCTCGTTGCCAAAATGATTATTGGGAAAGTTGAACGCAATGCTTCATACATACGATAGACATGTAAAAAATTGGTTTTTATGTACGTGTTTGATATTGATTTTAAGTATATTTTCACATATTTGATTTAAAGTTAAAAAGAATTCAAAATTGATTCTAAATACAAAATTGATTTTAGGTTGAAACAATTTTAAATATCATCCAAAATTTTATATTAAATTTTAATGCTAACTTAATTTTATAATCAAAATCCAAACATAAATCATGTTACTTCAAAATTAATTTTAATCAAAATCAATTTTCAAAATCAATTTTATTGATGTTTATCCAAATAAACACTTAATGTCACAATTCACAAGAAATGAGCTTAGGTAACGTGCAACAAGATTTCCAAAAATGGCACACATATATATTAAATGGAAGAAGTTGTGAACTCCTTTTGTTGTTTCGGTGAAGTGAACAATTGCAGCTTTCTTGAGCGTATTACAGTTCCGGAACATCTTCATTTGACAATGAAATTGCACAAATATTTCTGCCCCCCCATAATCAAATGTAAGGAAAATTTATTTGTGGATGCTATTGACGTAATCGTGAGTTCCAGTTCTTCATTGATTGCGACGTGACACAAATCAAGCATATCAATTCTACTGTTGTAATTATGGTTTTAAAAAGAGGATCGAAGTGATCAGTTTGATCGAAATCAATCTAATGATATTAAATCTTAAAAAATAATAAATCCATAATTGGTTAATTGAATGTTAATAACTAATATCTCATTATACTAAGATTCATTTAAGGACTAATATTTATTAATGCATATTTCCCTCTAAATGAAGACTCAAATTATAATAATTCGGTGTATATTATGAAAGGACAATTCTTTGTGCTAAATTCTTAAATATAACTTATAACTACTTTATAACTTATAATTCTTTTTTATTTATATCTTCATTAATTTACTTGAAATTCCTTTTTTACTTTTTTTTATTATTTTAGAAATCCTTTTTACCGATAGTCATAGAGAAAAATCATCAAATCTTTTTTATAAAATATAAATTTTGAATAATATTACTATCCTAATAATTTTTAAAATGACATGCTATTATAAATAAATTTAAGGCTAAAATAGAATTTCGGTACCTTATTTATATTCTAAGTTTCAATTTAGTATCTTATGTTTAAAAATTTTACTTT
>PYAF01002165.1:11297-36128 GCA_007407185.1 Glycine tomentella | reverse complement strand
TAATTATAAGCAATAAAAATAAAAAAATAATTAATGTCATATTGGAAAGTTAAAATAATAATTTTTTCATCTTAATTATAAGAGATATATTAATAAAAAATGAGTTAATGATCATAACGTTAATTTTGTTATATTATTATTTTTTTCATCTATTTATTAAATTTTTTATTTGTGTAAAACAATATAATGAGATGAAGTATTAAATAAATGCTTATAAAAATCATTAATAGGCGCTATATAAATAATAGTCAATAAATCAATGAATATTCATTATATTAAAATAAAATATATAATTTTTATTGAAGCATTAATTACTATTATTAATAAATGAATGAATATATTTATTATTTATTGTACTAAAAATAAAAATATTTAATACTACATCGAAAAAAGAACACCATTAAATGAAATTGATTGTTATTTGTTAACACTTTATCGTGTAGCGAGTGAAGTGCGGGCGCGGCGGGGACTGACTAACGTCTAACGTCGAAACCGTGGTTTCCCACTATAAATTTGGCACCTCCTTAGTCCTTAGTCCTTAGTCCTTACTCATTTCCATACTTCCTCTCATTTTCTCACCCTTTTCTTTTTTTTCTTTCTTCCTCTTTCTCTTCTCTGTTCATAACAACGACTATTGTTATTTGTATATGGAAGGAGCAGTACCTGAGGCTGATGTCTCTGCCTTCAGAGAATGCCTCTCCCTCTCATGGAAGAATCCCTATGTCCTTCGCCTCGCTTTCTCTGCAGGAATCGGTGGCCTTCTTTTTGGCTATGACACCGGTAAATCAAATCAAACCATTCAATTCTTTTTTTTATCTATCGGATTAAT
Source organism: Glycine tomentella (assembly GCA_007407185.1). Taxonomy (NCBI): domain Eukaryota; kingdom Viridiplantae; phylum Streptophyta; class Magnoliopsida; order Fabales; family Fabaceae; genus Glycine; species Glycine tomentella. The sequence goes on along the minus strand of PYAF01002165.1, from coordinate 35,299 downwards.
TAGGTTTAGCAGAAGGAATTATTTTCTCGCCATCCGACAACCACTGATGTTTAAATCTCAAAGAGAATAGGTGTCAATATTTTAATATTCAACTGTGTCTCAAACAAAATTGACTTTTGTCACCAAAAGACAATACTTTTGAGAAAACGCCATTTTTTTTTCATTTCTATGTTTTGCTCTTATTTGTGTGTGTATTTGGCGATTGATTGGTGGGTGTGTATTTTTGCAGGGGTGATATCTGGAGCTCTTTTGTATATAAGGGATGATTTCACCGCTGTAGAGAGGAAGACCTGGCTTCAGGTAAATTAATGCATGCTTATCACTCCTAATAACTCCCAAGAGTAGAAAAAATGAAACCTTTGTCCTTCATACAATTAAATTATTAATTATTTTCCCACTCCTTTCTTTAATGAAATTTTATCTCCTCGTACATTGTTTTCAGTTACAACTTCACAGGTTGCACGCAAAAATAAACGCATGGTTTTGTGCATTCATACTACTTTGTAGACGATCATCTTGAGCAAAATTTGCATGCTTTTAGTGGATAAGACTTTGTGAAATATCTCCGAATTAAGAGAAGAAAAAAGGAAGGCATTAAGAGGTCCTCCTGCCTTTCATTCATATAGCTAACTTTTAAACCCGATTATATAAATTTATTTATTTTTACTATCTCGATCATATAGCTATCTTTTCAACAAAAGTATTTATCTTATCTTAATTTCTTATGAATTATTGTAAAGATTTGAGGTATTTACACCATTACTCTTTTACGAAAAAGTTTAATTTTTTATTTACCCTTTTTCTGATGCCAGTCATGAATTTTGTTTGATCGTCTATTAAATTGGCGAATATTGGATTAGTTTCTCTTCTTCATTTTTGTTCGGTCGTCACGATAAATGCGTTATTGAAACTTTTAGTTGGTAATTAATTATGTCATGTGACCCTCTCACTTTTTTATTTTATTTTGAGATTCTGTTTTATTTAATAATTATTTGGACTTAATATATCTCAAGATCCGGTTTGATCTGTTTCAATTTAAATATTTTCATTTTTATTTGTTTTTACGTTTTTACACATGTCTTTTTGTTTGTTTGTTATTCTCTTCTTTTTCGGATTTGAAAACAGCCCACAAAAATTGACAAATGTTTTTTTTCTTCCAAACCATGACATATTCTCAAACTGCATCATCATCAATCAATTCATAAAAAAGCAAAGGCAGCAACTTAGCATATAAAATAGATGGGACCCAGTGATCACTGAAAGTAAACAAGAAACATTAATGTTAAAACCAAAAGGTGTTGATAAATTATTTCTTAAATTGAAAATATTACTTTTATCTAAAAATAGACGGACTTGGTGAGAAGAATATTGCACCTCCTGGTTATAAAAAGTAAATTAATGTTAAAAATTTGCAATTTTATTTTGGAAAGAATAATTGTCCAATTAATGATTTAGATCTCATGTTTTTTCATATAAAGAAATTATTTATTGTTATATTTGAGAAGAAGGTTTTTTTTCTTCTTTCTTTTGTCAGGTTTATTTGAATTTGTACCAGGCTTATATATAGATATGTATGAAATTTAAGGTAATTAGAATGAGACTTAAAATTTTTAAAAATATGATATTTTGTGATTGATTGATGATATAAAAAAATTTATACTTCAAATAAATCTTAAAATTATTAGGGACAATGTTTTACCTTATTTTACAAAAAGATAGTTTCTTAAAAAAATAAAACTTTTATTTTCAGTACACTACAGTGTGATGAATTAAATTTTATTCCTTAAACTATACGGTAAGTGCACGCGTCACTAAAATCTTAAAATTATGAAAAGGTTAAACAAAAGAAGAAAATACGAGAGAAATAAGAGAGAAGGAAAAAATTCTCTTTAATAGGAAAAAAGCCTCACCACTTTTTCTTTTCTCACTTTAGGAGAAACAGGGTTGAGAAGAATAATGTTTTACGTTTTTCTTAGAATTCCTTTGCCTGCATTTTCAATTCATTATTATTAAAAAGGCATAATTTTTTTACTCAAGAGAATCTCTCTTTTTTCCGCAGATTTTTTTCACCACTTTCTTTTACGAAGATTATTTTTTATTTCAAACGAAACAAATTATATAAGGATTTGGTTCTTCTAAAATGTGCTATAATGCTAAATTAACTGGTAATATTTTGATAAACGATACGTCAGATAAACTCCTAAGGTGGTTAAAATTAGATTTTAGTCAATGGTTCCTATAATTAATTATCATGGATATAATACAGAACATTTTTCCCTCCATGTTCTGAGTTTAAAGCACAAGTTCCTCAAATTATCATGTGTTAACGAACTACTTGTAGAAATTTGTGAAACCGTGCAGGGTTTTCTTTCAATGTTGATTTGAAATATAAGCATTTATGTTCATATTGTGCAAGTCAAATTGTTATGGCTTGATTTTGAGACAACTTGTGTTCAAATGAAAGATTTTTTATTTAATAAAATGTGTACTGTGTTGTGCCTTTAAAAAATTTCAGGAAGCTATAGTGAGTACAGCAATTGCAGGAGCAATAGTAGGTGCTGCAGTGGGTGGATGGATGAACGATCGATTTGGAAGAAGAACATCAATCCTTGTAGCTGATATCCTCTTTTTAATTGGGTCAGTTATAATGGCTGCTGCACCTGGCCCTGCTGTCCTCCTCCTGGGTCGAGTATTTGTTGGCCTTGGTGTTGGAATGGCTTCAATGGCATCTCCTTTGTATATTTCTGAGGCTTCCCCTACCAAAGTTCGGGGAGCCCTTGTAGCTCTCAACAGTTTCCTCATCACCGGTGGACAATTTCTCTCCTACCTCATCAACTTGGCTTTCACTAAGGTCAGCACAATCTTCTCTTTTACTTTGTGTCCATAAAAGATACTATATTGCAAATGGAATTGGCATGGCTTATTAAGTATGTGCTCAGGTTCGTATGTACTGATGGATCTAAGATCTGAGGTCAATCAGAGTAAACTATTTTAAAAAATAAATCTAATATATAAAAATGAAAAATGATTTAAACACATAAAAATAAGAGATCTTAAATATGAAATTTTAAAATAAATAAATATAATTTTATTAAAAATAGAGAACAACAGTGAAAAAACAAAATAGTAAAGAGAAATAAAGAAAGTGTTTGAGAGAGAGAAAAATGGACCTCATTACATCTGTAATTGATACTTGGTAAAACAAATTGGTGGCTGGATAGTTTTAATAATATATTGATAAGGGGTGTATTTGTTTATTCTCAATAATAATAAGAAGTTTAATAATAAGAAGTTAGGAGATCCAAATACACAAAATTAAGAATATAAAATATAAAATTTTAAGAAAAAAACATGAATTTATTAAAATGAGGGATGCATTTATCCACACTCTAACAAGCATAGGTCCGCCACTGTATATCTGGCTATCGGCTAGGATACCTTAGGCAAAAAAAATTGGAATTTGCATTACAAATTTGCAATCCATGCTTGTGTGTTGTTGAATTTCATTATAAAAGGCATTGTTTTCTTGTGAGATGGTCATAGAAATTTGTTAATTTTTATTTATTCAGGCGCCGGGTACATGGAGGTGGATGCTTGGAGTGGCTGCGGCACCTGCTATAGTACAAATGGTGTTAATGTTCACGCTCCCAGAATCGCCACGTTGGCTGTTCCGAAAGGTAATTCATGATACATCTTACATTTGTTGTTATCTTTGTAAGAATTAGACCTTTATGTGTTTATAAAATCTGTCTTTCTATTATGTAACAGGGAAAGGAGGAGGAAGCAAAAGCAATATTAAGGAAAATTTATCCACCCAGTGATGTTGACGAAGAAATCCAAGCTTTGCATGATTCAGTTGCTATGGAACTGAAGCAGGCAGAATCCTCAGAAAAAATCAGCATAATCAAACTGTTGAAAACTAAGGCAGTGAGGAGAGGTTTGGTGGCAGGAATGGGCCTTCAAATCTTCCAGCAATTCACGGGCATCAACACTGTCATGTACTACAGTCCCACAATTGTTCAGTTAGCTGGTGTTGCATCCAACCAGACGGCAATGCTCCTCTCCCTGATCACTTCTGGGCTTAACGCGTTCGGTTCGATCTTGAGCATATACTTCATTGACAAAACTGGGAGAAAGAAACTTGCTTTGTTTAGTTTGTGTGGCTGTGTTGTAGCCTTGACCCTTTTAACATTCACTTTCCGCCAAACCGAAACTCATTCTCCAATGATTAGCGCAGTTGAGACCGCTCATTTCAACAACACCTGCCCTGGTTTCAGCCACGCTGTGAATGCTAATGAATGGGATTGCATGAAGTGTCTAAAGGCAGAATGTGGTTTTTGTGCATCCGGCGTCTCTAGCAAGGTAAGTCAAATACAATGTTTCGATAATAAAGGAATTTAGGTCAGTTGATTGAGTGTGTGAGTTGTTGTACTCCTGATACTTATCTTTGATTATTAGAGATAAATAAAAAAATGAATTTCTCCATGCACAGTAGTAATTATTGAATTCATTGATATGCTTGTTCTTACATTAGTGTCCATTACATGTGCATGCAGCGCTTACCTGGGGCATGTTTGATTTCTAATGACGCTACAAAGGGTATGTGTCAGAAAGAACATAGAGCATGGTACACACAAGGTTGTCCTAGCAAAACTGGGTGGCTTGCAATAGTGGGACTTGCACTGTACATCATATTCTTCTCACCAGGGATGGGAACTGTTCCATGGGTTGTCAATTCTGAAATCTATCCTCTGAGGTACCGTGGAGTATGTGGAGGAATTGCTTCTACAACATGTTGGGTTTCAAACCTCATTGTTTCGCAGTCCTTCTTGACTTTAACTGTGGCTATTGGGACAGCATGGACATTCATGTTATTTGGGTTTGTTGCTCTCATTGGCATCTTATTCGTTCTCATCTTCGTGCCAGAAACTAAGGGAGTTCCAATTGAAGAAGTTGAGCAAATGCTGGAGGAAAGAAGTGTGCACTTGAAGTTTTGGGAGAAGAGAAGTCCTCCCCAGAAGGGTTGATTAACTTTGAATTAGATCTTTGTCTAAAGAATAATATTTCACACCACTTGACTCTTATCCGTGATATGAGATAATTATGGTTTCTTCTAAGGTTAAGTAGTGAAGAGGAATATGTTTAAATGTTTTCTAGCTTTTGTTTGTAGTTTTTTTTTTCTCTCTTGAGATTTGCTGTTTTTATTGTAGTTAGTGTTTGGCTAGTATGTTTTATGAAATCCTAAAGGATGAACAATGAATAATATATAATGATGATATATTATATATAACGAGTGTTCAGTCATCATCATCATTATGTGTTTTATTTCATAATGCAAAACTAACCGTAGCGTTCAATTTAGGTATTAACAAATTGACATTTTCCAGATATCAGTGAAAGTTCTAAATTTTGACATTTTGAGAATTAATAAATAAAATAGAAAAAGTTTAATGAGTGACTCTTCTCTCCATGCCCTTAAAATATGAACAAGTGAGTAAATAAAATGGAATTTTTCTAAATTTTTTAAAACAAGAAGATGTTGAGAAATCGGGTTGGCTATGTGACACTAACACCCAACCTAATTAACTAATCTAGCTTCAACACTAACACTAATATGTACACACTTTAAAATAAATTTCCCCGATTACTATTTTATGAATTGCCGAATGGTATACAGATATACTACTATATGTTTGTCCAAAACAATTTTCACAACCGTAATGAAAATAAATTTCCCCCATTATAGCTTCACAAAACATTCCATATTAGAGTGGAGCAATTCTTACTTGGTCACAATGTGTTTGTCTTCTCTTCTTCTTCTTCTCCTAAATTCACTCTGATTCGCTGCCCTTGCTTTCACTTTCCAAGGACTTCTTACACGTGTTGGTGGAGTCCATTTTCCACATATGGCTCTGTGCATTGAAGCAGTAACAACTATAAACGACCCCGCTTTGATCAGATTGAACAAAACGAGACAAAAGCATCAAGTATGGAGGGATGAGTCCCTGAAGCTGATGGCTCTGCTTTCAAAGAGTTTCTTTCTCTTTCAAAGAACAACCCTTATGTCTTCGCCTTGCTTTTTCTGCTGGAATGGGAGGCCTTCTCTTTGGCTATGACACTAGTAATACTACAAAGTATATCATCATATCATAATGGTTTATGTCTCTTTGCTAATTATTTTTACTTTCTAACTTATTGAGACGATACCCATTTCACTACTCATGTGTCCGTTTTGGAAGAAAAATAACAATCCTTTATGCAGATGCACTCTTCTTTGCTGGTTCTATCATCATGGCTGTTGCTCCTAACTCGGCCGTTCTCGTCTTTGGTCGAGTTTTCGTAGGCCTTGGTGTTGGAATGGCATCAATGATATCCCCCCTTTACATTTCAGAGGCTTCTCCAACTAGAGTTCGAGGAGCCCTTGTAAGTCTCAATAGTTTCCTCATCACTGGGGGACAATTCCTTTCCTACCTTGTCAACTTGGGCTTCACCAGGGTAAGAACCTATGCTATACTTGTTCAACAGCTTTTCTTTCTACTATTTTGATGTACATTCACATAAAAAATGCCTTAGGACAATGTTTAAACTTTATACTATATACTTCACATGTTTTGTACATTAGACAGATGCTAACCAATATTCTTAGAAAAATGATTAAAGAATTGAAAATAGAAATATTTTTATTGGAATGTGTAAAATTGTGTTGTTCATTATCTTTTTTGTACTTTCTTATGATTTTTTCATTTTTTTTCTTTTAATTCCTTAACCAATATCTTAATCAGGTGAAAGGAATTTTTTAGCAAGACCATTTACATTATCTAATTTATTAATCTAATCCAGGATTTTATTCGTGAGATAATTGATGATATGCTAACAGAATTTGTGGTACCATTTTCTTTTTTCAGGGGAAAGGAACATGGAGGTGGATATTAGGAATAGCAGCAATACCTGCTGCACTACAACTTATGCTATTTCTTCCAGAATCACCCCGTTGGCTATTCCGAAAGGTCAGTGATTTAAACAAAACCTAAATACAGTATAAAAAGTACTATGCAACTGCTATTAGTACTATTATCCAATCAAAATTGGTAATTCATTTCAGTAATTGCTGTCAATTTTAGCCACCAAAATAAAAGCAATTTGAAGTGTGGATTTTGATTGGAGAGCAAAAAACCAACAGAACGCATGATTATATATATATATATAGATTAGTTTTGTCATAGTGGTCATCCACCATAATCATTTCTAAGATACACACTATTAGTGGTATTTCTTTTTCTTTTTAATTATTTCAACGTGTAAAAGGGAAAGTAAGAAGAAGGTATACAAGTTGAGGAAGATTTACCCAGAAGGGGAAGTTGAGGCTGAGATTCAAAATTTGAGGGAATCAACTGAAATGGAAATTAAGGAAGTAGAAGCTGGTGGAGGTTGGGTGAGCCTTGTAAAAATGCTTAAAATCACAAGTGTGAGGAGAGGTTTATATTCTGGGATGGGCATAGTCATTTTCCAACAGTTTGTGGGTATCATCACAGTCATGTACTACAGCCCCACTATAGTTCAGTTAGCGATTTTGCCTCTAATCAGGTAGCAACGCTTCTGTCACTCATCCATTGTTCTTCTTACTGTCGTTTTCCACCAGACCAAGATTTCCTCCCCATTGATTGACCCAACTGAAACAACTCACTTCAATGGCACTTGCTCTGGTTGCACTGCAGCTAACTACCGTGATCAATGGGATTGCAAGACTTCCTTAAAGGTTCTAAAAAAATGTGGCTTCTATGCTGCCTGGGATAAGGTGAATAAAAGAATGTTAATCATTATTAAACATTTCAATAATCCTGTAACATTATTAATCACTTCTGAAACATATTTATAAGCATTAGTGCCGCAAGTACATATTTATAATCCATGGAAATCGAAGAGACAGTGAGGAGTTTACAGCAACTCACGCACGCACCTTTCTCAACCAACTAATCTAGATCTCTTTGACATTTATTTTCTCTTAGTCCAGAATAAAAAAAATTACTCTTAATCACTTGTGAGGTAAAATTGACCAATAGTAAACATTTCAATTACTTCACAACACTGTTAGTATCAGTATACAACCACATTTATTTGACTGTGAAGTAAAATTAACCACATTTACCGAGAGGTGGAGAATTCACAGCTATACAAATTTCATTACTTGATAAAAAAAAATGGTTTTTCATATCATTTTTTAAATATTAGAAAATGTTAATGATATTGATTCATGTTGGTTCTTACTCTGGTATCAACTGTTCCACAGCTAAAACCTGGTGCATGTTGGGACTACGACAACAACTAGGAGAATCATTGTACTTCACAACACAGGGATTAGTATTCCGAAGGATGTCCTAGCAAAACTGGATTTGTTGCAATAGTTGAAATAATAGGCCTAGCACTCTACATCTTGTTCTTCTCACCTGGAATGGGAACTGTTCCATATGTTATCAACTATGAGATATACCCTTTGAGGTTTAGAGGAGTATGTGGAGGAATGGCATCCACAGCAGTTTGGGTGTCTAACCTTATTGTTTCCCAGTCCTTCTTATCCGTAACTGAAGCTATTTAGACTGCATACACATTCATGGTTTTTTGAATAATTAGTTTAGTAGCCATCATCTTTGTCCTTGTTTTCGTGCCAGAAACCAAGGGAGTTCCAATGGAGGATATAGAGAGGGTTCTGGAAAAAAGATCTCTCCACTTGAAGTTTTGGCAGAAATCTACCTCGTGATCAACTCTTTTGGTCCTGAATTAGCTGGTTTTTTCCATATATATTAGTCCTTTTCTTTATTACTAATTTTCATCTTCGTTTGCGTCTCTTATTTTTGCATCACATGAATGTTACATCATTTTGTAATATAATCCATTAATTTATGCAGATATAAATATAAATGGGGTGTACGTGAACTAATAGAATATGAAATATTCATTTCTCTTTTCGCATAGGAGCATTGTTTGAACTTCAACAATGACAGTGTTCATGAGATAACAATTAGTTTATATTATTTTTTATTTTATTTATAAGAAATAATTTAGAGTGTAAAAATAATGTATTTTTTTATAATTTAATTTAATTTTATAAATAGAATCAAGATAATAATATATTTTACATGTAGAAGTTTATTTATTTGTAATACATTCTTTGTTTAAGGAAAAAAGTTATATAGGACTGGTGTAGATAAAAACGGTTTCATTATTGTTTTGGTACTTTTCTTATTTTTTCAAAATTAAAAGGAGATAATATTTTAGAACTCAAGATTTGGGGTGAAAATCTGATATGTCATGTTAGATCAGGTTTGGTTAGATTTGACTTTGACCTGATTTAAAAACATAAAATTTGACTTGGACTAATTACTTGTTATAGGTTTTTTTTTTTTTAAGTTTAGCCTGGTTTTTTATTTTATTTTCTAAATTATTTTATATTAATAAAATAATATAGAAATGTCACTAATAAAAGAAAAAATTATAAAAGAAGTTAAATCATGTTAGGCTAAGATAACGTATTGTATGCTTGGCTTGGAAGTCAAGCATGCTAGGTTTTACTACAAGTTCAATCGAAAACTCTAAGCATGTTAGGTTTTACTACAAGTTCAATCGAAAACAATTGTCCCTAGCTTAGCATGTTTGGAACCAAAGCATGTGAAGTTTTGCTACTAAGATTAAAACTTGATTAGGAATCAAGGGTGTTTTTGTATGAAGTATTGTTACAATCATGTCCTTTCATATCTCGGTAAATTTGTAGTTTTCTTTTCTTAATCTTCCGGTTCAACAAGGAGAAAAGGATATTGATTGATCTGGAGTTCAATTAGGAGATAAATAAAGTCTGTATAAAATTTGTTTCTGGGTACTACATAAATGATTCGATCTTAAACTTCAACGCATTAATTATTTGTACCCAATCACTTGGTTAAACTAAGTGAATTTGAAGTAATGAAACACATGCCATATAGATGTAATTGTTGGACCTTAGTCCTATATAGGATTGAGTATACTGGCGAGCCAGACACATTTAAGGCTGCTGACAAATTGAACAAACTCTATGCGAATTAAATGGACTTAAATTTTTGGTTTGCGTTCATCTCTTGTAGCCAATAGTTAAATAGGATGACCCACATGCCTTAGCTAAAATTGTGAGAACTCATATCATAGATAGTTGAAATATAGTGATTGAGAGTAACATTACATTGATGCAGATCAAGAGCTAGTAATAATCATAATGTAATTAAAATTAAAAAGGACATTTTTAACGATAAAATTCACATTTCAATGTTATTTTAAGAAATCTGCACTTAAGGTGAATCTAATAAAGTTTCTTAATCTCATTCTGAGAGTGATATTCTTAAGCTCCTTGTCAATCTATGAAACTTACTACTTGTTTTCAATATTTGCTTCCTCAAATACATGGTGAACAATTAGATAAAAATATAATCTACAAATCAAAGACTACTAAACTTAAGATGAATTTAAAAATTACTTGAAAAGAAGTGAATGTTCTTTTTACTAAAAAAGACATGTGGCAATCTCAGAAAATAAAGTTTTATCAAAATTCAAATTAAAACTAAAATATATGTTTTATTTTTTGAATTTTAAAAATGTGGTTCAATTAAACTAAAAGGTAAAATTATCTGAAGAAATTTTTAAAATTGAAAGTTTTTTCATTATTTATAGATTTAAATATTTTTTTATCTCTTGTAATATATCACTTTTTTTATATATTTCAGTCCTTATAAAATTTATTTATTTCTTTTAATTTGTTCCTTGGTTTTTTGTTTCTTTCCTTAAAATATGTTATTTTTTATTTCTATTTTTATAATATATTAATAATTTGTTTTAGTCTTTATAATTTTTAAAAAAATTCAAAATAGACAAAATATTATTAGGATGACCAAAATAAAATAAATAAATTTTACAAAAATCATTTTTTTTTAAAACTTCACATAAAAAGTACTAGTAAATTATAAGAACTGAAAATATATTTTAGATATATTTATATTATAATAAAAAAATTAGAATAAACAAAAAAGTGTGAGAAAAAAAAGTTTAGTCTAATGTCAGTTTGAGGTTTATTTCTGATCTCTTAAACCCTATTGTCTTAATTGGCTGCTACATACATCAGTCCCTCCGCTCTCTCTCCCAATCCCATGGCTCTGCTTTCCAATTCCAAGCTTCTCCGATGGAGACTCTCTCTCCATCCAAACCCTATTTCCGCCTTCTCCACCGTCGAAGCTCTCTCCGACCACGACCAGCCTCCTCACCCCTCCCCGCAGCCCCAACCCCCACCCATTGTTCCCCCTCGCGAGCACAATCTCGAACTCACCATCTGCAAGATGATGTCCAACCGTGCGTGGACCACGCGCCTCCAAAACTCGATCCGCTCCCTCGTCCCTGAGTTCGACCCTTCCCTCGTCTACAACGTCCTCCACGGCGCCGCCTCGCCGGAGCACGCGCTCCAGTTCTATCGCTGGGTCGAGCGCGCCGGCCTCTTCACCCACACCCCGGAAACCACCCTCAAGATCGTCCAAATCCTCGGCCGATACTCCAAGCTCAACCACGCGCGCTGTATCCTCTTCGACGACACGCGCGGCGGCGTCTCACGCGCTGCCGTCACCGAGGACGCCTTTGTCTCCCTCATCGACAGCTATGGCCGCGCCGGGATCGTCCAGGAGTCCGTCAAACTTTTTAAGAAAATGAAGGAGCTCGGCGTGGACCGCACCGTGAAATCCTACGACGCGCTCTTCAAGGTCATTCTCCGCCGCGGACGCTACATGATGGCGAAGAGGTACTACAATGCCATGCTTCGCGAGGGCGTGGAGCCCACGCGCCATACTTTTAATATTCTGCTTTGGGGTATGTTTTTGTCGTTGAGATTAGACACCGCTGTTAGGTTTTACGAGGATATGAAGAGTAGGGGTATTTTGCCTGATGTTGTGACTTATAACACTTTGATTAATGGGTATTTTCGGTTTAAGAAAGTGGATGAGGCTGAGAAGTTGTTTGTGGAGATGAAGGGGAGGGATATTGTTCCTAATGTGATTAGTTTCACCACCATGTTGAAGGGGTATGTTGCGGCAGGGCGGATTGATGATGCTTTGAAGGTTTTCGAGGAGATGAAGGGCTGTGGGGTTAAGCCGAATGTGGTGACTTTCTCCACACTGTTGCCGGGGCTGTGTGACGCGGAGAAGATGGCGGAGGCAAGGGATGTGTTGGGGGAGATGGTGGAGAGGTACATTGCGCCAAAGGATAATGCTGTGTTTATGAAGTTGATGAGTTGTCAGTGTAAGGCTGGGGACTTGGATGCGGCTGCAGATGTGCTGAAGGCGATGGTCAGGTTGAGCATTCCGACGGAGGCTGGGCATTATGGTGTGTTAATTGAGAGTTTTTGCAAGGCAAATGTGTATGACAAGGCGGAGAAGTTGTTGGACAAGTTGATTGAGAAGGAGATTGTGTTGCGTCCGCATAATGACTCCGAGATGGAGCCTAGTGCTTATAATTTGATGATTGGGTATTTGTGTGAGCATGGGCGGACTGGTAAGGCGGAAACTTTTTTCCGCCAGTTGTTGAAAAAGGGGGTGCAGGATTCGGTTGCTTTTAATAATTTGATTCGCGGGCATTCAAAGGAAGGCAACCCTGATTCTGCCTTTGAGATTATAAAGATCATGGGGAGGAGAGGGGTTGCTAGAGATGCGGATTCCTACAGGTTGCTTATTGAGAGTTACTTGAGAAAAGGGGAGCCAGCTGATGCTAAAACAGCTTTGGATGGCATGCTTGAGAGTGGGCATTTACCGGAATCGTCGCTTTATAGGTCGGTTATGGAGAGTTTGTTTGATGATGGCAGGGTCCAAACTGCTAGCAGAGTAATGAAGAGTATGGTGGAGAAGGGGGTGAAGGAGAATATGGACTTGGTTTCGAAGATATTGGAGGCCCTTCTCATGAGGGGTCATGTGGAAGAAGCTCTGGGACGAATTGATTTGCTTATGCTTAATGGGTGTGAGCCTGATTTTGACCATCTTTTATCTGTTCTTTGTGAGAAAGAAAAGACAATTGCTGCTCTCAAACTGTTAGATTTTGCTCTTGAAAGAGACTGTATTGTAGATTTTTCAATCTATGATAAGGTTTTAGATGCTCTCTTAGCAGCAGGGAAGACACTCAATGCTTATTCCATTTTATGTAAAATTCTGGAGAAAGGAGGATCAACAGATTGGAGCAGCCGTGATGAGCTGATCAAGAGCCTTAATCAGGAGGGGAACACAAAACAAGCGGATGTTTTGTCAAGAATGATCAAGGGAACAGATGGAGGTCTTGTAAAGAAAGGAGGAAAGAGAAAAGCTAATGTATCCACATAGTTTGTTCTCTCTTCATTTTCTTTTTTGTGTTTTAGAGGTGAGAGAGGTATTATTCCTTTTTCTTTTGGTTGTAATAAGTTACCATATGAGGAAGTGAATTCATGAATTGTTCTTTATTTCAAATCCAAATTTGCAACTCCTGTGTTCTGAGTCTTCTGACTGACTCCAACATTCTTTTTTTTTTTTTTTTTGGAGCAGAGATTTGTTATAACACTCATCATTTGTTTTTTATTTTTACTTTTCTTTATAATGTTACCAGTATACTCCTATCATGGTCTCCATTTATGTTTATTATATTTAGCTCAATTCTTTCAAATAATGTAACTGTGAGAAGTTGGAACTGAACTGTAGTTTTCAATCAAACTTTTCTCAATTTTACAGGATTTTGAATCTTTGGATTTCTCTTTTATGTTGCTTTCCAAATCCTGTTTTGCCATGTTGAATCAACATGATGTTGAATCCATCTTGTTCTAAGAACTGCCGTCATCAACATATCCTGCTGTGCTGACAATACAACCACCAGCCACCTCGCGGGATTCATTTTTTAGTCCTTTTTTCTACAGCTACTGGACTTCTGTTTTGCAGGTTCTATAAACTCAGAAGTTGTTCTACTCACAAGCTAAGAAAATCTGGGTGCAGAGATAATTGCATCTTCCATAATTTTTGAGAAATTAGGTAATATTTGTGAACTAAGCAGGATGACATCAGACTTCCATTTGATTTCTAATTTCTTCCCTTCTCAGTTGTTCTGATGTTTTTTCTGCAATAATTCCTCATATGACTTTAATTTATTTTCTGATTACTGTTGTTCCAATTTCTATATGATGGTATACCTAGAATGTCTTACTTCCAGATTTGGTTGGTTTGGACTGATTCACCTTGCGTAGGTTGTCTGAATCACACATGTTTAGTGTTTACTTGTAGGTATGTCTGATCCCACAAGTTTCACGATGCCTTCTGATCCTGTGTGGGACTATCGGGGAAACTCGGTAGAAATGCTGGAATTGGTACCACAGGTTGGGCTCCTGCAACGCTCACTGGTTGAACTGTGCAACCAACAAGTATTTTACGTAATTTGTGCTTATTGTCTTCCATTAATTTCAATCCTCTCAGTTTGTCTATCTCTGTTCTTTGTTGTCTCTCACACAGGTGGTCCAAACCTCTCTGTTCTTTGTTGTTCTCAGTTGAAACTTACATGGATCCCTTACTGAAAACCACATGCCAAACCAAAGTCACTAAACTGGAAGGGAACTTCCATCGCGGATCAAAAAGAAGGAAACTTACATCAATCCTGTTCTGAAAACCACATGTGGAACAATTTAGTTAACCAAACTAGAAGCTTCCAATGGTTTACTGCAAAATAGTCCCGTAACTTCGGGAGAAGGGGTGCCTCCTCACAAAGGGGATCGCAGTGTCTAGGCCCGGGCAATTGTTTACCAAAAACACATGTCTCCGCAAAGTCGTAAGATCATGTATGGGGGCTGTTGTCTGCCCAGTGCAATGGCTTACCAATTGTCATCATGGAAGAATAATTTTGCAGCTAAGAGCCAACTAATAGCATGTCAGCATACAATAATTTCCGGTAATTGCATTCTCAGTAGATGTCTAAAATCCAAAGCAAGGGATTCAATTCATCTTATGCTATTCGTATTGAGAGGTTGCAGAATATTTGACGGTTGTGAAGATAATAATGGCATGTTAAATATCCTTTGCGGATGCTTTTACTGTGCCAGTTCACTCATTGACTTGGGGTTAGAGTACCTTTTACTAGCAATTTTTCATCTCCGTCAACAGAATCAGTTAGATCTCATGGGCCTCTGGACAAATATTCAATCGGATCAGTGTCATAATAAATAATGTAGACGAAGTGGCTAAAGGAGTTGCATAATTGCTGGTCTTGGCTTTCTTTAGAATTAGATATATCTGTGAACTTATCTAATTTCTCATTTTAGTTGTACAACCACGTAGGACTCTTGTTTCTGCGGAATGCGGATATGTTCGTTTTTTCACAAAGTTAAAAACAATATTTCTTTTTTCTTTTTTCCTTTTTCACAATCGACAATTAGACAATTGAACTTATGACACAGAGCAAGCTTTATAATGAACATGGAAACTCCTAATGTCCCCTCTAAAGACAAGTTTGCAATGTTGACTACCCGTGTCCTGTAAGCAAGGTATATTAAAATATTTGGGATTAGTGTTTTATTTGCAAAGAATGCTCCGTTTTATCGCAGTTAGTGCTAATGATACAAGTTCAGTATTAGATCACATGAGATGAGTCAAGGATGCATTAGAGAACGTGATAAACATCACGTTTCAAATCCAAAATCCAATTTCTTTAAAAAAAATCCAAAATTTTAATTTTTTTAAAAAAGTAAAAAAAAAAAAAAGAGAATAAAACCTGTCGAGTCAGATCGGTCCAACCAGGATCCAGTAACCTACCCGGTCGAGTTTGTTCGAGTCATCCCGAGTCAATTGCATGACCGATCCAACAGTGGAACCAACCCAGTTAAGCCACCAAGTCTCTGTCCGACTGATCCAACTGATCGGGTCAAAACAAGTTCAATAACACTGGGTCTAACACATTTAAGTGTGTTTGGACTAGAATGCAAGAGCAAGATAGTAAGATCATAAATGAAGTGAGATTAACCTACATTAGTTGATTCTCGATGGTATACTAACTTAACCATGTGTTTGAACATGTCATTTTGAGGATCAATTCATTTATTAATGAAATTAAAATACTATGTGGTTAAATTATGCATTTAGGTAAAGAATTTAAACGAAGATGGAATTTGCAACATTTTAATAAGCAACTTTATTTAATTAACAAAATGCGAGAATTAAAATTCTACTAAAAGTAAAGAATTTTAATTATTTTTTAGTGACTCATTCCTTTCTTTCTATTAAAGCTCGATTTGTCTCGTCTCACTCTCACTTTCTAGAAACTTTGAAACTCTCACTCTCGCTCTTCCACGATGGCAAACACATTTTTTCTTTCTTGATTCAGAGCAATCACTCTCTTAACGCTTCATACAAGGTTGGTCTTTTATCTTCATTATTGAGGGTTTCATTTTATATTTTGTTAATTTGTGTTATGTTTTTTATTTGGTTGTTTAATTTCATTGATTTTGTTTTTGATTTGATAGGGTTTTATTGGCTTCTTTCTCATTATGCTTTTTTGTTGTTGAATTTCAATTTCTTTAGCTACTCACTCATTTCTCTCTACACATTCACGAGTCACCCTTGTCTTTTCATTTTTTACCCTTCTCAACTCAATTTCTTCTTGTATAGAAAAATCTTTAAGCACTTTCCTAAATTGGTTCACATTCAGAAACAATTGGTCGACTTCAAGCTTTATGCTTCCATCCTTCTCCTTCCCATACGGTTTCCTTAAAACTCCTCTCTCAAACATAAATATCACTCACATCATCGTCAGAATGCGGATTCCCAATCACATCTTGGGTTTACTCAAAATCGCTAACACAATCACTTTGATTTTCATTACTCCAATCTCCATACTCACCAATGGGATCATACTCACTCTTAGAAGACCGATTATCACTTTCATCCATTTCGTAACTTTTGTCATCATCACTTGCATACATGTCATCCTCATGGAATTATCCATTAACATTCACAGGTTCATCACAAATGCATTCACAAGTTCATCCACATGTTCATTCACAAATTCATTTACATTTTCACTCACAGGTTCATTCACATATTCATTCACATTTTCTATCACAGGTAGGTTTCAAAACTCATCATTTGTTCTACTAACATACATATGAATATAAATTGAATTTGATTCTTGACAAACATTTTCAGCACATCATGATCAGTCTTAAGAATTTTACCACTACCAGTAGAACAAAATCACAAAATAAAAGGGTGACATGGTGTCAAGTCTAAGTCATTAACAATGTTGTTCACATAGTCATGTGCGTCAAATGTTCCAAACTTATCATAATCAACATTGCATATTTCACTTGGTTCGTCCCGTTGGTCAGTAAAGTGGACCAAAATATCCATGATACCTGATTCAAGACCTATGTATTCCAATTCATCTATTGTGTTCTTGTGGTCCCAAACATCAACACTATTTTAATCAACAATAATAAACAAATGATTTTCAGTTCATCCATTGTGTTTCCTGTGGTCTCAAACATCAAAACTATTTTAATCAACAATAATAAACAAATAATTTTAAAAATTATAAGTGGTCCTAAACCGATCCCCCATTGAAACCCCATTCAAAAAGAGACAACAATAATCAATCAAAATTAAATAAATAATCTTAAAAAGTAACATATATACAAGGTCCAGTGGTCACTTACAAGCAGAACCATAGCGTGAACAAAAATCTTGGAATAGGAAGAGAAACAGAGACACTCGTGAACGTCGAAGAGGAAGACAAACTAAGGCACTCATGAACGTCGCGAACTAGAAGAGGAACAGTGGAGAACTTACAAACTGGAAGAGGAACAATGAATAACTCCTCACTAACGATAAAGAGAATAAAATGTGAACATCATGAGAGGAACAAGAAAACTCACTAACAAGAGGAAGAGGAACAGTACGTGAATCTTAATTTATGAAACTAATTGGGAGTGGATAATTTGGGTTTTACAATTAAAGTGTAAGGGTAATTTCGTCTACTCACATATTTCGTTGACTTTAGTTAATTGCATTAACATATGGGGTAAAAGTAATATGCAAAAAATGAAGGGTATCAGGTGAAATTTGAGCAAAACATAGGGAGTGCGAGTGTACTTTACTCTAAAGCATTTTAATGGTTAAATACTATTAAAAATAAAAATTATATTATATGTAGAGTTTACTCATAAATAATAGAAAAGTTGATCCTTTTTATTGACTATTGATACTCTTGTAAGCTAGAAACAAAATTGTTAGGAAATTAAATTTTTTAACGTTATTATGTGTTACATATTGTATTAATAATTATATTATGCTATTTAATATATATTAGATAAATTAAAGTGATTAATTAAATATGCCCAAATAGATTTCCAAGTAAATATGAGATAAATAGGTGGATACCAATGATAGACTAATTAGATTTAACGGGAGCAGTTTACTGACCCAACAATAAAGAAAAACACTATATAGTATTATGGTATTCAATATGTCAAATTAAATTTTTGTTAAATATAGAGAATAACATCTAAGGAGTGATTTGACAGACTAAAACTCATAAATAAAGGCTAAAAGGCTACAAAAACAAAAGGATAAATTCATGCTACAATAAAACATACATGTATGTTTTATTTATTTAAATTTTTTTGATGATCCAATATGATACTTTTGAATTTTATTAGATAATGATTTTCACCGTATCCATTTAGAATTAATTTTCTCATAGTAACAATCGTGATTGGGTTTCACAGTTGTAGAGAGAAGGAAAAAGATGGTGCTTCTACAGGATTTAATAACTGAAATCCTGTTAAGGTTGCCGGTGAAGTCTATAGTTCGTTTTAAAAGCGTGTGCAAAGCATGGCTTTGTCTCATATCTAATCCCTACTTTGCAAAGTCACATTTTGAACTAGTTGCAGCACGTGTGTCTAGACTTTTGTTCATTGCATCTTCTGCTCCTGAACTCCGGTCCATAGACTTCAATGCATCGCTTCATGATGACTCTGCCTCTGTGGTCCCAACCCTATTATCACTTTGATGAAATCATAGGTTCCTGCAGAGGATTTATGCTTTTGCACCGTTTATCCCATCTCTGTGTATGGAATCCAACCACAAGTGTCCACAAAATTGTACCTTTCTCACCTGTTTCTTTCAACAAGGATGTCGTGTTTTTCACACTTCTTGGTGGTTTTGGATATGACCCATCAACAGATGATTACTTGGTAGTTCATGCATGCTACAACCCAATATATCAAGCAAACCGCGCAGAGATTTTCTCACTCAGAGCTAATGAGTGGAAAGAAATCGAGGGAATCCATTTTCCTTATATTCATTTTTATTATACCAACAAAAACCCTGGCAGTTTATATAACCAATTTGGGTCATTCTTGAATGGTGCTATTCATTGGTTGGCTTTTCGCAGTGATGCATCAATGAATGTTATTGTTGCCCTTGATTTGGTAGAAAGAAGTTTTTCAGAGATGCGTCTCCCAATTGAAATTGATTATGACAACCTTAATTTTTGTCATTTGAGGGTACTTGGAGAATCGCCCCATCTATGCGCTGTTGTGGGGTGCAACCATTCAGTAGAAATATGGGTGATGAAAGAATACAAAGTGCAGTCATCTTGGACTAAGTATTGTTATTGATGACTTTGCTATTCGGTTCTTCTTTCCACTATGGTATACAAAAAGTGGTGATATTGTTGGAACAAATGTCAGAGCTGGATTGATGAATGCAATGACAAAGGACAACTGCAAGAACATCGAATCTACTGCGATAGTCTATATCGATCCGAGGTGGCTGTGTATACGGAGTCTATTTTCACTCCCTTGTGACAGTAAGTGAGCAAGTTGAAGAAGAAGATGATTGGCACCAGCGAACAAGAAGAATTAGATTGTAAAATATTTTCTGACACCTTTATTATACTTTTGGTACTCATCGTATATTATTATTTGTTTGATTTCTTTTGGTATTTTTTTAGCTTGAAAAAGTATTAGGCAGAATGATGAAATTGCTATTTCATCGTTTTGTTTTTTGTTTTATGATTATTCCAACATGATGTTATTACTGTTTTACTGTTTGCAATTTATATCCTTCCATTCTTCCACATGTTTTTTTTTCTTAGCCATAACAGTGAATTTATTGCATTGCTAGCATGATATGTAGCCAAATTTTAAATTGGGGCAATCAGTTGATAGTTGTCGATACTATTGATATGAACTGAATACGACTTCAACATTAATAGTGATGTCTAAGTTAGCCTAAGCTACATGACATGTTGTGAAGTCAATATTATCAATCTTGGTTTCCATGCCAAATTAAAGATGTTTATTTTAATATTCGTGTCTTGAATCATGCATAAATTACATTACTTTTATGAAGAATATTTTATCAATATCAGCTTGAATATATAAAGTAGCCAAATAGTGCACCCTAGAGGCAGGAATTACTTTACCAATTTTAGCATGTTGAAATGCTACACTAAATACTTACTAATAAAGTTAAAGTAATTATATTTGTAATGGCTAATTTATTAAAGAATACGAATTTTCTAGTCTGAATGTGGTTCTTTAGGCTTAGGGAAGGCATACTATGTTGGTTCTAAAAATATAAATCTTAGATTAATGCCTGTGATACCAATAGGGAGGTTATGCATAACGGGTTGGTGTTTTTTTTCAATTTAAAGCTTACCAATTTATGAACTCAGTTTTCTCTCATTTGGATTTAATGCATTGGTTACTACAGGGGGATCTTGGCAGAGCTATTTCTCACTTTGCTTTAAGATTTAGTGGATGTGATTAGTGCATCTATGGTTATTTAGATTCAGCTTATTATATGATTTCTGTATTCGGTTGCAGGGGCAACACACATCTGTGGTTATTATCAATTAAGTTTAGGGGCTGGAGTGATTTGTGGGGAGTCTAGCATTTTTTTCAAATTCAAAACACATATGGTGTGGTTGCATGGAATTCACCCTGTCACAAACATGCTAAAGTCGGTTTGGGCATGTGCAGCTACATCCAAATTTTGATCGATCAGAATAAGCCCAATAAAGCTTTTCATATATTATTTCTTGGTTGTGGAAGTGGTGAGGTTTTGAAGATTGGAACTTGTGTATCTTTTAGAATATAGTGTATTTAGAGTTTGTTTGAATGTAAGGTTAAAAGTGTTTTTGAAAGTTTTTTTAATGAAAAAAATTCTATATGTTTAATAAAAAAGATCTTAAAAGCATTTGTGACTTGTATCCACACAAGTCCTTATATTACATTGACTTGGAAGTCAAATCATTTTTTGTTAGGTGGGTTGATCATATCAAGACCTTTAGTTTAGGTTTAGGTGGCCTCTTAACTCTTAAGGCTGATTTGCACGCATATTTTTAGCTTTGCGAAACTTTGGGTTTTTGTATTATATGCATAACTTCTTACATTAAAACACGTTTAAATTGATGCATGACAGCCACAGCATAATTATAGCTTTTTTTTCCTTAGAAGATACTATGGGAACCCTAAACAAAGAAAATGTAATTTAAGAACTAGTTTAAACATTCTCACTTCCTTGCAAACATTGGAGTTTGCCAATCCCAGGATTTTTGCCCTTTCAATGTCCCCTCTTAGGCCCTGGATGCCCTTTTGCTTGTGGATAATTTATAGTAGATTTTGTTGTTTATGTTTTCCCTAGCATTAAAAAAATCTAAACACTGACAATTCATACAACGGATGATATAAGTTAGAATATAATTTCACATAAATATATAGATAAGTCTCTATTTCCCAAGCTCATATACGGTCTTAAGAGAATGTTATAGTGTATTCTTAGCATTCTTCTTTGAAAAATGTCTGACACTGTAAATTCATTCCCTACGATTCATACAACGGATTATATAAGTTGGAATGTAATTTCACATAAGCATATGGATAAGTCTGTATTTCTCAATCTCATATATGATCTTAAGAGAATGTTATAGTGTATTCTTAGCACTCCTTTGAAAAATGTTCGACACAGTAAATTCATTCCCTACAATTTATACAACGGATGATATAAAGTTGGAATGTAATTTCATATAAGCATATGACTAAGTCTGTATTTTCCAAGCTCAAATACAGTCTTAAGAGAATGTTATAGTGTATTCTTAGCACTCTTTTTTGAAAAATATCCGACACTAAAATTTATTCCCTACAATTCATACAACAAATGATATAAGCCGGAATGTAATTTCACATAAGCATATGGATAAATCTATATTTTCCAAGCTCAGACACAATCTTGAAAGTATGTTATAGTGTATTCTTCGCACTCTTCTTTAAAAAATATCCAGCATTCCTATAATTTTGTGTTTAACCTACCAATATGAAAATTGTTTTCTAACACATTTGATTAACAGGAAGTGTGTTCACAAAAGTATAATTACGTCAATCAGAAGGTTACTATTTTTGTGATACCCTCTCCATTGTTGTCTTATGATTTTTCAATTTTACATTCAAATTTTCAGTTACATCCTTGAGTTTTCGAAATATATCTTCAAATTCCCAACTTCTTTAGGTTACAATTATTGAGAAGAGAATGCCGAAAAAGAGAAGGAGAGGGGGAGAAGTCCTTAATAAAGTTACATTGTTTGTAATGTTTTGATTTTTAAGAAGAAAAATTATACCAATCGATATTTACTCAACTACACGAGCCACAGCCCTACAAGTACATATTAAAAGAGACATACTTCTTCTTTTAGGCCCAACACACAAATTATGTATGTATTAGTCAGGCTGGGCCCACATCTATCCACTATGACCACAAATTAGAAGTACACTTTGGTTATGGTCTACTGGGGGGT
The DNA here is from genome assembly GCA_007407185.1 of Glycine tomentella. NCBI lineage: Eukaryota > Viridiplantae > Streptophyta > Magnoliopsida > Fabales > Fabaceae > Glycine > Glycine tomentella. Next base: position 12,448 of record PYAF01002165.1, on the reverse strand, counting down.
AATATTTCTTACTCCAACTTTTTCCCTTCTTTTCTTTTGTGCACTACATTAGAAACATAAATTCATGATGAACATATGCTTACAATTGTTTCACATCTCACAAGGGTATTTTATTATATAAAAAAAAACTAAGTGTTCATTTTCCAATTTTACCACTGTGTCAGGATAAGTCCTCACAAATATAATTTATAATTTTCAAAAAATATATTTTTTATTTTCTGAATGTAAAGTGTTTGAATGTATAGTAGAGAGAGAAATTATTGTATGATTCCACAGTCCAGACCATTACATGTTTATGATTCTAATAAGTATTCATGTAACAAGATGTAATCAACAAATTTCATGTAACATGTGGAGATGGTTATGATTATAGATACATTGGGTATTCGAATATACAATAATTTTTTCTTTATAGGATCTGACCGAATTTTTTTCATTTTACAATTAGATACTCACTACTCAGTGGGATCTGACCAAAAAAAAAAAAAAAACAATATAGAAAGCATAACGTGAAGCTATCGAAACGTCTCTTTATTCAGTCTGCACCTATGGTTTAGGTCAATTGCGGGTGAATTTCCTTTAGCAGTTATAATTTGGACCCTAGAAAATGCCTCTAAGCTACCTAATACCTATTCCCCCATGGGGGTGAGCTACATACACCATTAATTTTTCTAATACACCATTAATTTTTCTAATACACCATTCATGAATGGTACATTTCCAAAATTACCCTTCGCTTTTTTATCGCTTTTATACACGGATCCGTGTTATTCATACTTACGGATTCGTCAATTCGTAAGATTTTTTTTTTGCATGTACGGATTGGGCAATCCGTAAGCCCAATCCGTTTGTTTTTTTTTATATACGGATTGGGCAATCCGTAAGCCCAATCCGTAAGTTTTTTTTTTTTTGAAAAGTTAAAATATATTTTCGAAAATAATGGTGTGTGCAGGTATCGAACTTGTGACCTTTAAGTTATTAATACAATGCTCTAACCAACTAAGCTAATAGACCAATTATGTTAAAAGTTAATCGATGTTAATATATATATATATATATATATCACTAAATTTATTTAATTTAAAATAATTTATTATGTTAAAAATATATGTATTAAATATACATTGAAAAATTTAGTGTTATATTTAAAA
>PYAF01002165.1:0-11197 GCA_007407185.1 Glycine tomentella | reverse complement strand
TAATAGCTCAATTATGTTAAAAAAATAATTAATGTTGATAATATAACACTAAGTTTTTTAAATGATATATTTAACATATAATTTACATATCTGTGAAATTAGTTAATGATATGAAATAAATTGTTAGCTACAAAAATAAGGATAAAAAACATTAAAAAAATTGTTAAAGAATTAAAAGTGAAATTTACAAAAAAGTGTAAAAATAAAAAACATATTTAAAAAATATATGTTAAATTTTAAATATAACACTAAATTTTTCAATGTATATTTAATACATATATTTTTAACATAATAAATTATTTTAAATTAAATAAATTTAGTGATATATATATATATATATATATCAACATCGATTAATTTTTAACATAATTGGTCTATTAGCTCAGTTGGTTAGAGTATCGTATTAATAACTTAAAGGTCACAAGTTCGATACCTGCACACACCATTATTTTCGAAAATATGTTTTAACTTTCAAAAAAAAAAAAACTTACGGATTGGGCTTACGGATTGCCCAATCCGTACATGCAAAAAAAAAAAATTCTTACGGATTCGCTGATCCGTAAGATTCTTACGGATTCGTCAATCCATAAGTATGAATAATACGGATCCGTGTATAAAAACGATAAAAAAGCGAAGGGTAATTTTGGAAATGCACTGTTCATGAATGGTGTATAAGAAAAATTAATGGTGTATGTAGCTCACCCCTCCCCCATGCCAAGCGTTGAATACTAATAAGTAATAACAGTTTGTGCATGTATTTTCCTCCATAATTTGAAAATGACCTATCAATCGTGAAATTAATTTGTATGATATTTTTCCTCATTAGGTCTATCCAGACACTTCTTTTCTTATAGTAAAATTAATGTTCTTAATTAAATTTATTAAATATATACTAAATCTCACTCAAACTTTTTAACTTTTCTTAAAGTAAGTTTTAAACTAAATTTTTATAAAATTATTTTTTTTAGACATGTAATACACCATTGTTCTTTTGATTTGATTTTTTCCATTTCGCATGTGTAATATTTTTTATTTTTAAATTTTCAGCAACTTTCATATTATAATATTTCACGCGGTGACATTTTACTTAATATCTTTATTAGTCAGAATTCTCCATCAATTACAACTCTTCATAGGTAATCATTTCTAAGATCTCAAAAATCAGTTCTATATGCTTTCAGGATCAATGATTGACCCCACAAACTAACATAAGATTTTTCGGTGTATTTTGTTCTCATTCTCGCACTTTTCAGGAAACTTTCCAAGAGATTATCCATCCTATAACTACTTCAAGTCAAACACGCTTAATTATGAAGTTCTTAAGAGATGAACTACCAAAAAGTAGATGCATCTTGTTGGTATAGGTATTACCAATTAATTCTTTTAGGTCATCCTCAATTGTATAGTTTCATAATTACACAACATCTGGATCTCTCATTCTGGTGTGATTCGATCGAAGTGTTACATGTCTATCAGTTTTTGCTTGGTTTGTCCTCGAACCACATCGTACTGGGAGAAAGATTTGCTCTGATATCATTTATAACATTTCTAATTTTTTTACTTCTCGATAACTCTCATATTATGACATTTCATGCAGTGACACTTTACTCAATATTTTTGATAGTCAGAATCTTCCACATGTCAAAATCTTCCACCTCCGTAGTTAGTTCATTCTAAAACCTAAAAATTTAGGAATCTTACATGATACAACAAACATATAGAATTTCTATTTTGTTAATGATTAATTATTAATAAAATTAAATGAATATTTCATATTAATGTCTTGGTCATAATAAAAAAAAATAGAGTTTCTTGGTGGAGGAGACGTTCCAAAAGTCAAGTGGCATTTAACCTGCATAAGACCTACTTGCCTGCTAAAGTTGCCATCTATCATCTATCTAACTTCTTTTGCCTTCCAAGTTTGGCAAAAATCTAAGGTTGCTTATAGCTTCTTCATTCTCAAGTCAACTATCATACTCAATTTGGAATTTTCTCTGTGCAATTTAATTTGTGGACACACACACAAAAAAGGGTAAGCTAGCAACTTGTCCCTAACTTATGACTTTCTTCTTTGCATAATATTGTAGACTATTGAGATTAGAAAATGACAGTTTTATTGATTGTTTGATTTAGAGTTCACTTTTTAATTCTTTCCCGCCACCCCCTATTGTAAACTCTTGTTGATTGGAGAGTTGTCTTGCCAGCTCACTTTAAAAATGATAAGCAATAAACCATCCATGAATAAGAACTAGTACTCAAGTCAATCTTTCATTCTCATACCTTTTTTTATTGTATTGTTTATTTAAATTATTTTGCAAATTTCCTAACCCTGGGCCCACCTGTGTTTTATTGTATGCAAACTTTTGAGGTAATTAAGCATTTATTATTAAGTAATGTAGAACATTGTTTCGCTTCTGATAAGATTAGCGTATCATAAATCAGAATAATTAACATGTTCAAGACAACTGTTATCATACTTACATAATAAAATATAAAAAAAATAAATGACATCAAAATATAAACCAAACAGTTTATCATAGTGCATTCCACTAAGGTGGACATGAATTAGATTTTTAAAAATTCAATTTATATCTATTTAAATAGATTAGATTTTAAATTTATATTTATATTTTTTTTAAAAACAATTTAGATGCAAGATCCAATCCATTTAAATGGATATAAATTTAGTTATATCCAATCTATATCTACTTAAATGTTATAGTTTTTTTTTAATTTTAATTATTAAATGTTAAAAAGTGAAAACTTAGTACATGCTTATTTAAAAGTTATTTTCAACCGACCTTGGTTAAGACTATTTTTGATCGATCGATCTTGGTTAGTATATTTTTTGCCTACCTTAACTAGGACAATTTCGACATATATCGGTCTAGATATTTTTAAACCGACATCAACCATAACTATTTTTTGACTGACATTAGTTAATGCATTTTTTGACATATTGACTAAGGATTTTTCGATCAACACCGATCGTGACTAATTTTTTGTCGACATTGGTTAGGATTTTTTAGCTAACATCGATAAGATTTTTTTTTTGCTAATGCTAGTCGTTGATATTTTTTTGCCAACATTCTTCGAGACTATTTTTTGGTTGACATTAACTAGGTTTTTTTGCCGACGCTGGTTTAAACTATATTTTTGTTGGCCAACATTAACCATGACTATTTCTTTTGGTTGACGTTAGCTAGGGATATTTTTTGTTGACATCAACTAGGTTTTCTCGATCGGCGTCAATTGGGGGAATATTTTGGCCGATGTCAACTAAGTTTTTTTGGCTGATGTCGATCGATGATGTTTTTCAACCAATGTCGGCCAAAAAATAGTCTCATCTAATGTCGACAAAAAAAATCCTAGCCAACGTCAAGCGAAAACCTACCTGACATCGATAAAAAATAATCTCGATAGACATCGACAAAAAGACGTAGCTGACGTCGACAAAAAAATAGTCTCGACTAATGTCGGCCAAAAAATAATCTCAATCAATGTTAACAAAAAAACCTTACCAACATTAACCGAAAAATAGACTCAACCGATGACGGCTTAAAATCATCATTAGTTGACGTCAACCAAAAGAACTCTAGACAACATCGACAAAAAAATGGCTCTTAACAAAGTTGGTCAAAAAAATCTAGTCGTCATTATCAAAAAAATTGTATTGAATTTTTATAAATTCAAACAAATATCCAATCCATATCCATTCTATATCCAATTAATTAGATTAGATTTAAAATCCAAAAAACTGGATTTGGATATGAAACTAATCTATTTAAATGAATTTAAAGTGAATTAAATTGGATCAGATATAAATTATTTTATGAATATTTATTTTTTTCACAACTCTACATTCCACCCTTAAATAAATGGTTTTTTTTAATTATTAAGAAGTTACAATCTTAACAATTAGATTGCTTGTATACCTTTCAATCAGTTTCTTTTGCAATATTTAGCGTAATGAATATTCAGTAACTAAGATTTAATATTTAAAGAGTCCAATGTAATATCACTTGACAAGGATAACTTATTAGACTTAATAATTGCCGCTGTCAATTTTTTTAAAGTGACTTGTGAATATTATTATAAACTTCTGTTAATGTTGGGTGGCACGTAATGGCCTTAAAATAGATTAATTCTTTCCGCCCTCTAAACTTATAATACAATTTGTATTTACATCAATCCTTTTTATATACATATTTATTTTAGTTTTCTATAGTTATACTACATAAGTACTTCGATTCAAGACACACACAGTCATTCAAACACTAAGGTGGATGTGTCTTTACTATGCTGCTTATAAGTATTTCATATATTGATGTATAAATAGTTATATATATATATATAGAGAGAGAGAGAGAGAGATTCATTTATTTTAAAATTAACTAAGTATTAATGGTTATATAATATATATATATATATATAGATATGAAATTTTATTGTTGATATTTAACTAGGTTTATCTTTGAAAGTATATTAATTCTGTAAAAAATATATATATTAATTGATAAAATATCAAATAGTTTTTTTTCTTTCTAAAATTAATTTATTGAATGATAATTCAATGGTTGAAATGAAACTTAACGTGCTTGAATTTAAATTCTCTCTTTTCAATCATGCAGGCATGGCCCTTTAATTCCACCTAATGAGACTGATGAGGATTCCTCCTACACTCTAGCTATAGGTTACAATATATATATATATATATATATATATATATATATATATATATATTAGACATTAATGTTTGAAGATTCTACGCGAGCATGGCAAGGCGAGGATATGTAATTAAATAACCAAACTCATGTGATTTGTCTTGTACACGGCTAAATAAATAAAGGTTTGGAGAGAAAAAAAATCAAGGGTTAATTAAAACAGCTTTTATTAAGACATGATGTGTGATACCCGTAAAGGGAAGCATATTGTGCCAGAATCAGAGCCATTATTAGAAGGAATACATGTATTAATCATATCAGTTGATTCTGTTGGAATCACTTGAGCAAATGCTATATTCTGTTGGCCATCATATATATATATATATAACAAAACCCATCAAAGATTTTAAGAGTTGTGGAGGAATCTACCTGTGTGATTTTGAACCTAAATTAGTAGTTTCTATAAAGATTAAAAGATATAACAAGTTAAACAGATGGAGATAATAATTCTAGTCTTTTCCAGAACAACACTTTCTTTTATGACACGGAATATTTGGGCAGTCGATCAGTTGAGATTAATTTAGGTGGTTATAGAATGAAATAAAATAGTACACCAACAATTTCAAACATATTTGATAGATAGTTAAATTTTTTTAGCATGTTGTCAATAATTTAATTTGTGATAATGTAATTAAATGTAAAATATTTTATTAGAAAAAATAAAACCTATTTTAGTAATTTTTATGTCTCAAAAGTAATTATTCTTTACGGCCTAATAGTTCATAGATATTTTTAGTGAAAAAAAGAGAGTCTCCATTGCTATTAAAGTTGCAAATCAATTTTGAATGTTGTAAACAAACAACCCCAAAAAATGTAATTTAGTGACTTTTTATTTATTTATTATTATTTTTAAGCGTGAATACGACCTATTTTTCTGTTCAAATAGGTTTATATAAAGTTAAAAAAAAAATCAGAATAAATATATTTTGACGAAACATGATATCTGCAAAATGACAATTAGTCATTATTGAATTATTGAGGATAACTGCTGCATGAATGATTGATGGAGGAAATTTATTTTATTCTTTTACATAAGTTTTTATTTTTATTTTTAATAATAATTAGTTTCTTCTTATTCATAAAAACTCAAACTTATATACACTAAACTTTGGTTAAAATCTTAAAGCAGTTTCTAAATTGAAACTGTGTAAAAAATAAAAATATTATTTATAAATATTAAAGTCTAAGGAGAATAAATCAAGAGAAAATAGATTAAGCATTAAACGTATAAAATAATATTATAATATCGTCAAATTACATTTTATGATTAATTTATTGAATTTTATAATAATTATTTTAAAAATTATATCATCAATCATTTATGATTAAATAATAGTGAAAAATTTTGTCGTTAAACTCATAAATCAATAGGAGATATTTATGTAAAGGAATATAGTTTGATCCTAACAATTTACTTTCCTTATTCATATTTCCCACGCCTCCACCAGACAATATCAATGTCCAAACAATAAATCAATTTCTAATTCTGCCTGGGTCATATATGCCAACCAAGACCATCCATCTAGCATGATATGGAGGATTCAACATGGTACTCCAATAATCATATAACTTTATGGTTCCACAATCATATTGATCACATGGAGACTTTCAGACTTTGAAAAACTTCAATTCGATCCATCAAAATCAAATTAGCTTGAAGTTGAAAGTGCTGTTTAAGATAACTTGTTATACATCAACCTCCTTTTTATTTGTATGATATGTTCAAAGAAAAATATAGAACAAAATAAATTATAATATTTAGTTTTTTATAATTTTTAATCCATAATTTTGATCTCATAATTTTTTCTCTCATAATCTAATTTTCAATTATTTTGTGTTTTTTTTCTTTTATTTTGATTTAAATGAACTCTAGATTTAACATATCCATCTAAGTTATTATAAAAAAATAATTTAATTGATTAGAATATGAAAAAGTGTATATAAAATTGTAAATTTTTTAGAATAAAAGGACAAGAAAAAAGAATAAGGGAACCAAAAATTACTATTAAAAATTAAAGGAGACCAAAATTATAATTTAGTCTAATATATTAATTTATGGGATATTGTATAATTTAACTAATAAATAATTTTATATATTTTTAATAAGTAATCTTGTATAATTTATAAATTTATATAGTTTAAATAAAATATTTAATAAATAATATTCTATCATTTTAACTTTTAATATTTTCATACAATAGACATAATATTCACTTGAAAAATCAAAAGTGTAATTAATAAACACAATAATATTATATATTAAATATACGTTTTACATAAGCACCGAACAAAACAAATGACTTAGTTATTTTGGTGGTCATGGATAAGGAAGGGTTGAGGATTTAAACCTCGTCTCTAATATTATTAACAATTTTCCAAAGACTTAATTATATTTTATGAGCAAAATGCACATTTTTTTAAAGTAGGGAGTAATAAAGTTAGAGAATAAAATGTGCGGAATTTTAAAAATTAGGAAACAAAAAAAAGTGTAATTAAGTTTTTTTATTTTATAAATAAATTTGACCTACCATTACAATTTCAAAAGAAAAAATCAATAACTATATTGATTGATCATTTACGTTTTTAGGGACTATTGCGCCATTTATTTATTTTAATTAGAGACCGGTTTGATTATTTGGTCACTGTATTAATTTTAAGTACCAGTATAACCAACTTATTCAATTTTAAGGACTAGTGATTCACTCAATAATTAATTATGGCAATTGCCTAAGAGGAAACAGTTTTCCTTTGTGTGATTGTGTTTGAATTTTCATTAAGATAAATCTGAACATAATTAATTATTGCAATAGCCTAAAAGGAAACCAACAAATACATAAATTAATTGGTCTAAGATTGTTCTAATTTAACTACTAATTTAATGTTTGAGTCTTGGATTTGTAATTATATTAATATTAACTATAATTATTTTTTATCATCACCTTTCATTTATATGAAATTTAATAATTAAAATTGGTGATGCATTATAATTAAATTTTTTTAAAAAATAATGATAAAAACGTGAAATTATTTAAAACAACATTACTCTTACAATAACTTTAATCCCTCCTCCAAAATCAATGTTACTAATTTTAGCTTTTTACATTTGTTTACATCAAAAACAGAATTTGTTGGCTATTGAACGCGTTTTTAAACACGTTCCTAGCCAATAGCTTTAGTGGTGCTTAAAAAATAAAAGTATAAAAAGTAAGATGTGATAAATATAAATTATAAAGTTAAAAACAACAGCAATTTAGTCACATATTTTTTAGTAAATTAGATATCATAGATGTTATTCAATTCATTAAATCAGAGAAACTAAACTCATTTATGGGTGTTACTCACTTAAAAAATTGAATACAAAATTTTCACAGTAAATAAATCATCTTTTAACATGTGAACTAAGCAAATCTTAAATCCTATGTCAAGTCGAGCAGCAATATAGTAACATATGAAAAGTTATACATGTAATTATCTAAAATACTCCGTGACATGAAAGGTGCACGAAGACCGTGACACGTGCAATGCTGGTTTAAGGTCATAACTGGTGTCACACTCACTCCCTGATCGAGAAATGAGCCACAGCAGAGCACAGTCACAGAGCCAGAAAGCAAAGCACTCTCTCTCTATGGATCTCTAACATTGACACGTGCCCATGCCTCCTTATCACTGTACCTTCTCTCTCGAGCGTGTCACCCAACAATTTCACCTCTCACTCTCTTCATAATCACATAGAATAACTCAATACGAACACAACACTTTTTCGTTTTTCCCCATCTTCCACTTATTTTGCACCCTACCCTCCTTTATTATTATTATTACAAGCCAGATACTAACTGTAAGACATTGACTAAAATTTAAAAAAAAATATTGAGATGGATAAAATTATATTTTTATAATTTTTATAATAAATATTTTTCTTTTAGTCTTTAATTAATCATAAAAATACTAATTAATAAGATTATTATTATTATTATTTCTTGCATAGCCCATTGGTGGTACTACAATTCAAGGTGCAGATCCTTGTGTTCATTTTTGGCTTATAATAATAAAAGGCTAATGTGACTTGTTAAGCTTTAATTTTATATTTTTAAAGTGAGTTTATGGGTTGGATTAGTAATTTAATAATGGAAAGTGGGTTTTATGGGGTTGTACTAAAATAATGTTGGCTTCTTTTTACCCGGCAAGTGATTGAGCATGGAATTGCGAGAACAGGGCAACACGCCCTCTTGGTTGTGTGTATTATTATTGCTGCTGAGTGCAACCCCATTTGATTTGGTTGTACTTTTGAGGCCAATTCAGTGGTAAACATGGCCATGATTTGTATAAGAATTTAAGAATCATAGTATGACAACACCCAACCCAACGTGTTCCCCTTTTTCTCTTTTTACTATTATCAACCTCAATTCTTTCCAGATTTGGATCTCCTGCGGTTAAGATTAACGGTAGACAATCCCAACCGTTTAAATCTTATTACTCTATATTTTAATCATAAGACACTCCACTCCATATTTTTTTTCAAGAATGAAAATAAAATTTAATTACACATTTTACCCTTTTCTTTTATATTTTGTAAATTTTACCACTTATTTTTTATATATACTTTGTTATCATACCTAATATTAAACATTTTGTCCCAACGTTAGTTAACCATTGGTTATCGTTAGTTGATTGTTGACTTCACAATGTTAATTATTGATGTAATATTATGTCCGCTAACTTGGTTAATAGGGTTGACATGGTCGTTTGACACAAACATGGTAGTGCATAAGAGAATGACTTTATAATGGATATTTTTTTTTCGTTTCTAATTATAAGATTTTTTCAGAAATTTGTTTACTGTTTTTTATAATATTTTAAAAAAAATTTAAATGTATTAATTATTTTTTCCTTTTGCACCCTTACTTAATTATTTTATCTTCAAACATTAATAAAAAATAATTAAATAGATAGAGATATAAGAAAAAATTAATTTTAAAATGATATTATAAATAATTAACATATTTAATATATTTGATTAAATTAACTATTTTTCTTAAATAATATGAATTAATTGAAAGTATTTTATAATTAGAGACAAAGAAAATACAACCTAATACTTTAGATAAAAAGAGATTTTAAGGTGATGATGATAACAAATATAATAACAGTAATAATGATGATAAAAGAAAAAAGAGAGAATAATTATTCTATTTTGTTGCTTTTTAACTTAACTATGTTCTCAACATAAGAAACATATTACACCAACAATATAAGGAAGAACAACCCTAACCCAACAATATTCCCTTTCAAACAACTAGATACTTACAACTATCACTAAATGACAAACAATTGATCCTAAGGGCAAAGCCTCCCAAATGCAATGAGGAGCAACCTAAAAGAGGATAGCAACCAATATTTTCTGACACGTATACTTTCTGCCTCGTGACTCTTATATTGGAGTATCCACTCATTTTAGTGTTAAGAGTACTTTTTACAAATACATATTTACCTTCTTACTTACTATAGTTTTGGAAATTTGGAGACTAGAATCAACTTACATCAAAGGAATAAGAGGAATCATCTATATGTTAAAATAATTTAGATCATAAAAAACATTAACTAATTTTTTGTACAAATTTAATTTATACATATGTACACCGATGTCACCGAGTATAAGAATCATTTGGTGTTTAACTATTATCACTTCTCATACCATGGGAGAAAAAACTAATCGTCAAGGCGTCAACTAGAGTGATAATATTTTAACATTCATTTATTTTAAATATTCTATCAAAAACTCTTATTTCATTTTTTCTTTCACATTATATAATCTATTATACTTATATTTTTCTTTTTCTTTTTCACTCTCTAGATTTCAAATAGCATTTAGGAGTAAAAAAAATATTTTTTTCCCGCCAACTATTTGTCTTTTGGTTAAAAGGTAAAAAAGAAAACTGTCATGCAAAATATTTCCTAGGTATGGTGCGTGGCCATTTTTATTAATAGATTACTCTATGAAAGTGTTTTCGCCTTGCTGCTTATATTTGACAGTTAATTTGACTACAATACTAATTAGCGCAAAAAATCTGTGTTATTGATATGCTGGAAGGATTTTAAAGAGTAAAAACTTTTGTCAAAATTAATCATTGAATGCGTAAATTAACTTATACATGATTATTTTAATTTAAATTTTAAATATACAATTACATTAAATATTTTAAATAATAATCCTACCAGAGCTTTGCAATAATTATATTGATTCTTATACATGCTGTTGGTTAAAAAAGAGTAAAAATGTAACCACCGCTTCTATTACGTATTCATTTTAAAACGATTGCTTTTGATTTCTCAATTTGTAACTGACAAATTTCTTTCTCTTTTATTTTTCTATTTTTCGAAAAATGAATTTAATAATAATAATAACAAGATCCAAATTAAATCGGTTAAGTTTTTTTTTTTTTAAAATAGCTTTTAAAGACGTATAGACGTTTACG
>PYAF01002164.1:0-19022 GCA_007407185.1 Glycine tomentella | reverse complement strand
CCCCCCCCCCCTTACACGTTTAATCCCTTAAACATAGACAATTGGTCCTTGAGAGACGACCTAGGAGTCACTTCCTAGTACTACATTTAATTTGTATTAATTTGACCGAATGCGACCTCGCGATCACTTACCCTACAATGTTTTCCAAAAGTGGCTAAGGAACTTAGTGTCTCTGTAACACCTCTTTTTACTCTCTCGTGTTCGATTGATTATAGATGAAATCTCGTTTCCACTTTGTATTAGAATTATTTTAGTTATAAATGTCATGAAATTTTCTTTTCGATTTTACAATTTATTCGTAACGTAAACGATTCTCCCTCACCACGGTTTATTTATAATAAGAATACAGTCCAAAATATAGTTCATCATACAGTCCCAAATACATGCCAACACAAAATACAACTGATCTAAGTCTAGTACAACTCATCAAAATATCTTCATCATCTTCTCTTCATAGTCATCCACTGCTTTACTATTTTTCTGCTCGCTCAATTAAATTGAGGTCATCACAGGTGTCAACCAGACACAAAATAGGGTAAGTTTATGACAAACATAGTTTGAATAAAAACATATATAAAAGAATATATACACAGATGGTTATCATAGCATTTATAAAATGATATGCACGCATGATTCACCCACAAATTAAATCACACCATCTACACAGCACACAGATATGCAACATACTCATCAAGTGATGCATGCTTATCTTCTTTATATGATGCATGATTTTCTGAACATCTCATCATCAAATGGACATAGTCAAGATAGCTTAACACCTCGCGAATTGGATCGATCAGTCAGGATAGGTCCGTGTTGCAATAGGACTCACACCCACACTACATGTGATCATCATGGGTAGGTGATCTCCCCACAGCCACTATCCCCCAGTTCATTCACCCTTGAACGTTCGATCTCAACTCTAGCTATTTGACAACAACTTCACGGACTAGCCCCCTCTAGGAATATGCATATGAAAATGCATGAATGATTTACTTTTATCACATATTTTCTTATAAATCATTACGCTTCTTCTTATATCTCATACACCTCAAAGCTCAGCATCTTTGAAAACTCATGGCATATGCTTTTTAAACAACACGTAAAGCTTCTTTCAACCATCACATAAAGCTTTACACAACATCTAAGCATACAGCCATAGTTCAACTCCATAAATTCTTCAAAGATAAGTCATAGAATTCAACTACTTATTTAATCATATAATTCTTAAATTATATTTGTTACAAAGCTTCAATAAAACTCTTGGAATCCATAAATAATCACAACACAAGGATTCCAACACTTCACCCATTTTTGTTTCTTTGAACTTTCATCAATCATATGGTAGGCAACTTTGTTCATAATAGAAAATAAGTAAAATGATATTTAAACTTAGCATAAGTAATACTCAAGAATTGGTAAAACACTTTTTAGTACATGAGCTTTAGTGAAATACTTCTTATATTACTATTTTTCAAAACAACCATTTAAAATATTCACCGATTAAGCTATACTTAAACATAAATCTTTATAAAATTCAATATGATAGACATACTTCAACATACTTCTAACACCAAATCAAATATACATGCTCATGGAGTCATAGAATATTTTCAACCAAACATATAACTTTTAGTAAAATATTCCATTAGATAACTTTGATTCTAACAATTATTTTCTTATAGATAGCCATACTACCTCTAATTTTCGGTTACTTCTAACTTTCATCCATTAAATTAAGTTCAAGTTATTTATTCAATAATCATTTGTTAAACTAAAAGCAAGTTACTTAGTCAAACAACCCTTCAAGTAACTATCTTGAGCTCTTTGAGATAATTCATCAAACACCTAACATACAAGGCTTGGTTTCTTATGAAAACAATTAAGAATCTCAACAAAATGAATATCCAAACTTGCTTATCATAAACTTCCCCATACCTTGCTTTCTCCTTGAAATTTGAATAGCCTTGCTCCTAGTATCCCTTGTTCTTCACGTGAAAAATTAAGGGTGGAAGGCCTTGGTTTTGCTTTGTGTGAAAGGAATGAAATAGAAGCATTTTGCGTGAGGTTTTGCACGTTGAAGCCTTTCTTAGGGCAGTGTCGCGTACTCGACAAATGCACTGGTCGCTTAAGTAATAAAGTGATAAGAAAAGTTATCGTCCCACGAGGATTGTTTGACCAATTAGATTATAAATTGAATCTATAGGTTGGATGACAAAAGGTATGAGAGAAATGTGTGTGGACAAAGTAAATGTAAACATAACTATAACATAAAGTATATACACAAGATGGATGATGGTTGTACCAAACGTAAGCTAATGTAGCTAGGGAGAACCCACACCCTATGCTCCTGACATTCTTACATGGATCATTTACTACATTCATCTACACTAGTTACTCAATCATGCATCCTCATTCATTAATAGTTAAGCCCTAATCCCTTAGTGACATTAACCCTTTAACCCTTTTCAATACCCTAATCCCTTAGTAGCATTTATTAGGTTAAGCATTAAGTGATGCATTTAATGAGATTGCAAACCTACACCCCTATCCCTAGGTGATGTAAAGCAAGTCACCACACTTAGTTCCAAGACTAAGGCCCCAATATCCCTATTGTGAACCCTAGCTCTAAGCTCTTACCTAGGTTGATCAAGTCTAAGAAAGAGATGGAGACATTCAAGCAAAGTGCAGTAAAATAACATAGCATTAATGAATAATAACATTCAACCCAATCCAAATGAGATTTACATAGAATGTTTGCCTAACTACAAAAGAAACTAGCCAAACCTAACATGGATGGCCTTGGTACAACAAAAAGAAGCAAGCTTGATGATATGTACAAGGAAGAAGAGGAAGGGAAGAGGGAAGAACCTTCTTCCCCTCACACCTAAACCCTAGCTCAGCTCCCAAGCTTTCTTCTTCTTCCTTTGGTGCTGAATTTTGTCCCCAAAAGTCCCTCTTCAGTGCTAAGGCTTCATTATTTATAGAGTAGCCAGTGAAATCTCTGTTTTGCCCTCATTATGCAGATTCTGCGACCTGTGGCACTCCTGGAGCGGGCACGGCGCTCCAAGCGCCAACTTCCAGAGATAATGGCGCCCCAGGCGCGGTCATGGCGCTCCAGGCGTTGGCTGGCGAAACTGTGGCACTCTGGGCGTCAAAATGGCGCTCCAGGCGCTGAACTACAGAAATGCTAGCGCCCCAGGCGCGGACGTGGCGCTCCAGGCGCCATACTCTAGAGACGGTGGCGCTCCAGGCGTGGGACTGGCGCTGATGGCGCCATCATGCAGAATTCCTTGCTAATTCACCTGCTAATCATCCAATCTTGACCAAAATACCTCATTGAAGCACATAAGTTGTATTCACACCAATTGGAAGTTATTTATCAGATAAAACGATTCATTTAACGATCTAATTGCGCTTGGAAACCTCATGTGCTAGGCAAATATCAGGCAGCCAAAATTTCGGTCATTTACCTCTTAATATAGGATGGGAGAGCTTGCTTCTACTACAAAAATCTAACCTTGCTTTCCATTAGGCTTCTCCTTATTGGCTACTTATTTTCCTTCCTCCAAGTGTCCAAGTTCTACACCATTATCCACCCTTCCTTATGTGCACGTTGGCTTCCTTGACTTGTAGGGAAATCTTCATTTGATTCCCTTCACGTAGGATGGCTTGCTTTGGCTAAAAATATCCTCCTAAGTTATCATTGTTAACTTTCCACTAGGTTCCATTTTATTGGCTATTGAATCCTTACCTTCCAAGTGTCTAGCTTCTTGAGACTTCCTTGTCCCTTGCTTCAATTTGCACGTTCAATTCAAAATATGTAGAGCATTCCATTTGTTTTGTTTTCCATACGTATGATGCTTTGATTTTAATAGGTTTTTGCCTTCTGAAATATCTTAAGGCATTAATGGCTACTTTCCACATGGACCAATGAAAATTCCCAAACTTTCTTAATCATTCATGTATCCATTCTTGACTTTTTCTCAAAGCTTCCTCCTTTGATAGTGTATCATACGGCCAAAGCTTGTTTTCAGAGAACCAAATCAATAAATTTTTCTTTTATTACATGTAATAGCAAAATTCTAATTTCTTATTGATCCAATTTTCTTTTAATTAGTAAAACCACTAAACTAGCTTACTAAAGAAATCTATTTATCCCATAATTAAGAGAAAATTCTATGGATTGTCTTTATCATTTTCCTGTGTTTTTCAGATACTTGAGTTAGTCTGTATTGAGCTCTTTTCAAAATTTCTATAAAATTCCTAGAAATTCTAATTCATGGTTTCTTGTCATCCACTATGTTAATAATTTATTATCTAAAGGTATTTCATCATTTTCCAGGTTTCCACAAACTTTCTAAAGTTATCTGGTCAATTTTGACCTAAAGGACATTTTGGTAATTTCACCACTCACCCTAGGGTATAATCGTCATTTCTAAAAATGTTCAAGGTATCTCTGTAATTGTCACCCTAAGGGTATTCTGGTCATTTCCAAAACATCCAAGGGTGTTTATAAAGTTTCCACTTTGAAATATCTTGCTAAAATACCTAGGGGTAATTTGGTCATTTTCCCTACGTGTCCAGGGGTATTTTCATCATTTTCCCTAATCCTTTTATAATATCTTTAATTAACATTTTACCCAAGTATTTCGAACATACACCATCAATTGACTATAGTTCTTAAAAATAGGCCTTATGAGTAATCTATTCAAAGTGTAGCCAATTGTGCTCACAGCATCTGCCCAAAAATGTTTAGGCAAATTAGTCTCATTAAGAAGAGTTCTTGCTCCTTCGTCAAGGGATCTATTTTTCCTCTCCACAACACCATTTTGTTGGGGTGTTCTTGGAGCTTCAAAATTGTGGTTGATTCCATTTTCTTGACAAAACTTTTCAAAATACTCATTTTGGAATTCACCACCATGGTCACTTCTTATTGAGATAATATTGCAAGCTTTTTCATTTTGAATGACTTTGGCTAATTTTTTGAATGCCATGAATGCGTCACTCTTGGATCTTATAAAAAAAGTCCATGTGAATCTAGAGTAACCATCAACAATAACAAGCCCATAGAAGTTACCCCCCAAACTCATAGTTCTAGAAGGACCAAATAAATCCATATTATAATAACCCATTTTGCAAAAAAATAATAATATTTTACTGTAGCTGTTACTGTAGCTGGCACTGTTAGCGTGGGATCTGGCGCTGATAACGTGGCACTGTAGCAAAAGGCTATTTTTCACGATTTTTGGCGCCATCAGCGCCAAAGTGGCGCCAGGAGCGCCACAGATGCTGGAAATTGGCGCCAGGAGCACCAAAGTGGCGCCAAGGGTGCCAGATGCACTGGAAATTGGCGCCAGGAGTGCCAAAGTGGCGCCAAGGGCGCCAGATGCATTGGATTTTGGCGCCATCAGCGCCAGAGTGGCTCCAGGAGCGCAACAATGTCGGTGAGGCCCAGTATAAAAGGTCAAAATGCGATTTTGGGAGAGGAAACTGTTCTTCTTCGTCCTTCTACGCCCAGACCTCCATTTTTGAGTGCCCAAGCTTCCTAGAACCTTGTTTTGTAGCCCAAATCACTTCCTAGAGCCTTTAATCATGAGGAAAACCTTGAGTGAGCCAAAATCCTTCATCCAAATCTCTTAAACCTTGAGCTGAGAGATTACTTTCTCAGAGGAAGTGAGGAACTCGAGATAGGCAAGGAACAACGGGGTTTCTCGGACTCTAGAACCAGGAGAAGAGGTCCAGAGGTCTTCCTTGCCAATCACGCATCCCTATCCCTAGGCAATGAACAATTGTTATCTTACTTGGGTCAGAAATTAGAATCCCAACATCCCTATTGCGAATCCTAACCATCAGCACTTAAGTAGAATGTCCAATTCTAAGTAAGAATAAAACAATTAAGAACAGAATAAAATAAAACAATCATAACAATCTCATTCAATACCAGTCAAGTTACAGAGGAGTTCACATCGGTTCTTGGCCTAACCACAATACAGAATTTAGCCTGACATAGGCTTCAAGAACACCAAAGCTGTTGAATAAAACATTATTCTACAGTAACCTAGCTTTGATTCTTGACTTCCAATGGTTTCCAAGCCCTTGAATGGTGTCTAATGGTGTAGAGAGTCCTTTTCTTCAGTCCAGAAACCTTTCTTTTATAGATTGGTTTAATTAGAGTAACAAAGCCCCTATTTTCGTGCAATTTCGAACCATATCTTTTTAAATAAGGCATCAGCATCTCCGCCGCGCTGATGGCGCGGGACCCTCGCTGATCGCACGGCTAGTTTGAAATCATGGCGCTGATAGCACGGGAGTCCGCGCTAATCGCGCGGCTAGCACAAATCAAAAATGTCTCCATGCCCTGTGGCGCGAGTCACGCGGGTCTTGGCGCGGTTTGCGCGGGATCTTCAACATGGTTTTCTTCTTTCTTTGCTTGATCCTCCTCTTTTTGACCCTAAAATCATAACTTTGGTAATAAAATGAGATATAATTAAATATAAATAACAAACTAACTTATTCTAACCTAATTCCTAATGATTTAATTGAAATATAACCTAAAACTAGCCTAAAACTAAGATGTGTTAGCAACACATCAAAACAATTCCCAAATTTAATAGTTGTTGTCCTCAGCAACAGACAGAACCTTAAGATAAAAGCAAGGGTCAATAATCTAACTGAACCACAATTTACAATCCTAGAATTTATCATGCTGAGTATAATCAATTCATATCAAAGCTTTCCACGGTACTTTCAATTCTGTCAAATTGTGAGAGTTACTTGAGTGTTCCTCACAGACTGTGCTTGTTCACTCATCACTCAAGTGTATCAGGCTGTAATAATCTCTCACTCAACATAGTCACAGTACTACCATAAGCTTGAAGATATTCTCAACAGATGCAAGCACAACTTGATCAAAAGGCCTTTCAGGCTTGTAACTTGGCTGGGCTAAGGGTAGGAAAATCTTTGGAATAGTAGCTAATGAGGCTAGATCCAGTTCCTAAGTCCCAATCCTGTGGTTATCCATATTCCTTGTTCATCCTTTCAAAACCTGGCAACTTTATTCAACAATTTATTCTTTATAAAGCAAAACAAATGACCTTCTTTTCTTTTCTTTTTCTTAAATTAAACAAAATACAACAACTATTCAGATTTCCAGCTAATATTCTCAGGCTTATTATTTTCCAACTGGCCTTATTTGTTTGCTCTCTTAACTTCCATACCAATTGGAATCAACTTGTTTTCCTCTATGCCTTGATGGACAATTCCCTGTTTTCTGCTGTCATGGACTTGTATTCTACTTTCTCTAGCCTCAGGGAGGTTGATCAATGTAGATGGCTTTGATTTGGGCAGCAGAAATGAAAGGCTCAGGCTCAAAAAGAGGTACAAATGGAAAAGAATTGTGGGTGAGTCAATTTGGCCCTGGTTTTCAGAAGAAGACACTGCCTTAATCATGTCAATTCACACCTGCATCTAGAGAAACAATTCAAGTTCTAGAGTACTATGAAAATGGACTCTCTCAGAAAGAAAATTTACCACTGTTTTGGCTCAAACCTCACAGGTGTTAGACTCAAGTCAATCTCTGCTGACTTCATTTCAAGCATCATTTCAACTTCAATATGCATATCACATACCAACAATCACAATTCCATTCATGTATCATGCAGTTCATGCTATATTTCATTTCACACAAGCTTTCATCAGAGAAATCCTATCCATTACTGTGTCCATTCACTTTTTATTCTGAAAAATCTGATGTGCTTCTAACCTTTATTAAAATAATTAATTAAAAATTTAAACTAATGACTAAAATTTTTCTGTTGGACATCCTTTATTTTTCTTCAAATAATGCATATGCACCCATTCCCAGATTTAGAAAATTGTTGTCCCCAGCAATAACTGAAAAGGATTATGTGCTGTTAGATATTCAATGATGTATGCATTATTTGAGAAATCACAACCAGAATGAAACATTAATCCAAACAGAACTTACTTAAAACAATAAAATAACAAAACAACTAACCTAAAAATGATATAAACACTGAAAAATAAAAACAAGAACAATAAACAAAATTAAATGGTCCTGGTTTGTCACTTTGCTGCTGGATGCAGCAACACTTTCCTTCTTGTCTTTCTCATTCTCTTCATCCTGAAACTCAAAAAAAGTTCCAGATATATACCTGATGCAGTGGGCTGAATTCCCAAATTTATTCCTTTCATTGGTTCAGATTCAGGTAGACTGTGCATCAGTGAATAGTATTAAAAAATAACAGCACAATTTCAGTTTTTTTTTTAACACAACAAGTATGTGTACAAGCATCTGGGGAAATCAATTATTCTCAAAATTGTATAGTGTGCCCATGATTCCCAGATTTTGTTCCTGACATTGGTTCAACACAGCATTGACTAATTCACCTTTCAAATCACAGGTTGTTTCTTGTTCGCATATTTCAGTTTTTGATGCACTTGGGGTCATAAATTGCAGTGTTAACAATCAGTTCTATACAAAACCCCAAAACAGGCCTCAGACACCTGTAATTCCATATCCAATATACAAGCCAAGCTATAAGTATCAGAGATTAATTAGCATTCAGCAAGGCTTACCACTGTGGATTCCCAGATTTAAGTGCAGACACAAAATGGCATACATAACAGATTTATTTTTTTCATTTCACGCGAGTCGCGCCAACCCTGGCACTAATAGCGTGGAGATGAATGAAGGCTTGGAGCAGTGTATTAACATTATTATAATATCAGAATAGCATAAAATTCTATGGTAAAGCAAATAAAGCTGCGGAAGCATGTAAAGATCGCATTTCTTGAGACATTATGTATGGTACAATAACATCAGCATGAATAAAACTCAAACATATCTACATTTAGCCCTTATTGATCCAGATAAACAAAGCCAAACAAAACAACCAAATCCAGGCAGATATCAACCATATCTTCATATAGATATGACAGGAGACAGAAACTACCTCAATATACATACACCACAAGGAGCCTCAAATCTTTCAGACTCCAGTCAACAAGCTTCTAATGCTCAACTCTGGTGTGCTTCTCACCATAGGACCTATCCTCTGTGCTCTACACACCTGCAACATAAACCCCACAAGGGGTGAGATAGAAATCTCAGTAAACTCAGGGTTCTTGGAGATCTTTCCTCCCCCTGGTTCACTTTCATACAATAATATACTAGCTTGGCTTAACAATAGCTATCTCATCTCTCTTATCATATACCACATATACTATGGTTCATGCACACCTCACTGGGTAGGTGCACTCATCACTGGTATTGAGAGACCACCTGTCTATTAAATAGTCTCTCTCTCAAGCTCCATGAGCTAAAACCTCATCTTATCTATATATATATATATATATATATATATATATATATATATATATATATATATCAACCACATTGGTAACACATCATACCGACTGAGAGTACACCCATCCCGTGGATAGGTTCTCTGTAACCAAGTCTATCGTCTAGCGATGATCATCTGACAGGTACCTTATCTTAGGACTTATTGCCTCTGCCTAAAAATCTCATCTGACAAGTAAACATCCCCAGAGTCTCACTGGACACTAGTCAATATATGAGGATTTCATCATACAATCAGCCTTCACGGCTCACATGAATAAGCTGCATGCACATAGCAGCCTAAGACAAACATATACAATCAACACACGTTGCCTGAGGGAGCTCATCCACTGAAGGGCACATTCCCTCAGGGTTTCCACCGAGTACCTGAATAGGATCATCTACTGAAAGGCACATCTACTCAGGACTCACTCTGTTCATGCCTGAGGAAGATCATCCTCTGAAGGGCACGTTCCCTCAGGACTTTCCACTGAGTACCCGAATAGGATCATCTACTGAAAGGCACATCTATTCAGGACTCGCTCTATCCATGCCTGAGGAAGATCATCCACTTAAGGGCACATTCCCTCATGACTTGCCGCCTAATACCTGAATAGGATCATCTACTTAAAGGCACATTTACTTAGGGTTTACATGGACGCCTACGGATTATCCCAAGGAAGATCATCCACTTAAGGGCACATTCCCAAGGGGTCCATAGTCCACTATTCTCTGGCCAGAGAATTATCACCTAATCTCATAATCAATCCAAAGCATGACACTCTCACCGTGTCAATCTAACATCAATACCAACATGTCATCAAGGCATTTCCTCAAAATCACAGTAACATACAACATCAGTGCAGAGCGTAACACTATCACAGTGTTAGCTTATCATTCATCACAGAACACAATCATAGTGTTCATCAATCATTAGAATACCACGGGTATTTCTCTTATACCCCAATACATCTCATCCTCTATCCTAGTGTTTAGTTAACACTAATTATCATATATATATGTCTGATGTACCTATCAGCAAGCCAATATCATTCCTAACACTAGCACAATGTTCATCTCATCATCACACAATACTATCGCCAATCAGAAAACTAACATAGTGTTCATTATCAACATGAAGTACATAACTAATAAAACAGTGACCCCCAAGCAGGGAAATCATTCCAAAGAACACTGAGCTTACCTGGCAAAGTCGTGCTCTGCAGCTCCACTCCTTGAGCGATTGCATGTGTCACTGACACCAGCGGTGTCAAGCCCTAACAAGGCATACAAACACATATCACAGACCATTCAATCATACAATCAAGCACAAGCTTATCAAGCAGTCTTCAACTGCTACAATGAAAGGAACCTCAATCCTTTCCATAAGCTTTAGGTCATCTAACTTATGGTTCATCATAGCCTAGCACACAATAGGCTTCTCATAGACCCTCAGAGGTCTATCACAACTCAAATATGGCATTAGAGTCACCACAGACTCAATACAAGCCATACACAGAGAGCTCTAGGCTCTACAAGCTCAATTACTCAAGAATTCCAACGTAGCTTGAACGGTTCAATCCATACACAAGAAACCGTTCCCATGGTCTCTCAGGCACATCAAACCATATACCAAGGCTCTTGCATGTCTTAACATCAACAAGTGACTCAGACACAAGCCACACATGCATAACACAGAGCCAAAACCAAAGTTCACCAAACAACAATCTGAGAGCTAATCCTTCATCACTAAACTGTTCTAAACACACTTCTCTAAAGGACCCAGAGCTAATTCTAGCTCTATCAATAGTGGGTCACTATTCACCCAAAACCCCAAATCATAAATCAACCAGAGAAACTCGAGTTTCTTACCTCAGAAATGGCAAGGAAGACCTCTGGACCACTCTCCCTAGCTCGGGTGTCCGTGAATCGGCGCCGTTCCTCGCCAAACTCGAGTTCAAGGAATTTCCCTTGTGAAAGGGATTCTCATATTAAAGGGGTTTTCAAGGGATTAAGTGAAGGATTGTAGCTCACAACACATTTCTAGCAAGTTTGGTGCATTAAGGAAGTGGTTTGGTGAAAGAAACAAGGTCTAGAAAGCTTGTGGCACTCAGAAATGGAGGTGGGGCGCTGGAGAAGAAGAGAAACAGTTTTTCTCTTCAAAAAATCACATTTTTGGCCTTTATATTTGGCCTGACCGATATATCGCGCTGATGGCGCCAAAATCCAGTGCATCTGGCGCCATACGCGCTATTTTGGCGCTACCGGCGCCAATTTCCAGCATCTGTAGCGTCCCTGGCGCAACTGTGGTGCTCCTGGCGCCAACTTCCAACATCTGTGGCGCTCTTGGCGCCAGACTCCATCCGTCGCTAATTCTGTCGCTAAATCCGTCACTAAAGCTTTTGCGACAGAATTTTATAAATTAAAATTTTTATTTCTTTTATTCCCTTTTTATAAAAGCCTAGGTTATTATATACAACAAGAAGAAGCATGAAGTTGATATATACAAGGAAGAAGAGGAAGGGAAGAGGGAAGAACCCTCTTCCCCTCACACCCAAACCCTGGCTCAACTCCCAAGCCTTCTTCCTCCTCCTTTGGTAGTGATTTTCGTCCAAAAAGTTCTTCTTCAGTGCTGAGGCTTCATTATTTATAGAGTAGCCAGTGAAATCTCTATTTTGCCCTCATTATGCAGACTCTGCGACCTCTGGCACTCCTGGCACGGGCACGGCGCTCCAGGCGCCAACTCCCAGAGAAAATGGCACTCCAAGCGTGGTCATGGCGCCCCAGGCGCTGGCTAGCAAGGTTTTGTGGCACTCTGGGCGCCAGAATGGGGCTCCAGGCGCTGAACTCCAGAATTCTGGCGCCCCAGGCGCGGACATGGCGCTCCAGGCGCCAGGTTCCAGTGACGGTGGCGCTCCAGGCGCGGCCCTAGCGCTGATGGTGCCAACATGCAGAAATAGCCTATGTACTCCCGATTGTACATAGGCTTGATGGCGCCAAACCTTCTTCTCTGCATAATTCCTTAGCTATTCACCTGCTAAATAGTCAATCTAAACCAAAATACCTCATTGAAGCTCATAAATTACATTCACACCAATTGGAATCTATTTATCATATAAAATGATGCATTTAACGATCTAATTGAGCTTGGAAAGCATCATGTGCTAGGCACATATCAAACAATTCCCAGATTTGAACATTGTTGTCCTCAGCAATAACAAAGATCTTAAACAAGGGATCAAGGACAGACATTCAATCCTAACATCACAGAAGAAATCATAGAATCCAAAATTGTTATACACAATTGAGCTTTTGTATTGAACTTCAACAATGTTTTTCAATTTCATCACAAAACACAATCTAGCTTGAACACCCTTACAAGATAAAATTCACTCAAGTGTCTAGGGTGCAATCAAGATCACTCTCAATCTCTACAGCCATAACACTACCATAGGCTTGACCATATTCTCAATTTTCCTAAGAAATTACAACACATGCACACTTGATCAAAAGGACTTTCAAGGTTGTAACTTGGCTTGGCTAAAGGGTGGACATATTTGGAAAGTGGCTAAGCAAATGTTGAGATTGAAATAGCATTAACTTTTTCCATTCATTCAATTTTCATTCCACTACCTCTTTTTAGCATTTTCTTTTTCTTTTGCACTTCCCTTTTCATTTTTGTGCTTTTCCCTTCTTCTTTCTCTTTTAATCTCAGACTATTTTTTATTTTTCTTCTTTCATTTCTAACACTTTTCACCTTAATTCTTTCTTTCATCCACAAATCATATTTGCATTCCAATCTCAACTAGGGTGAGGTTATGATAGTGGTTTACATCAATTCTTTATCAGGTGTTTGAACAATTAGGTCTTAGGCTCTAGGGGCTAGCAAAGGATCATTATTTTCAGGGAAGGCTATTTGGCTCAAGCTTAAAAGAATAAAATTGCCTTTATCACATCATGTATGCATGCATCAGAGAGAAATAGGACAAGTTCTAGAGTGTTACTACTATGAGAACTCTCTAAAAAGAAAAATTTTCTGTATAGGCTCAATTTTCTCGCAGGCTATAGTATCAAGCTAGATTTGTTGATTCCAAATCAAACATCATATCCATTCTAACAATCACTCAGTCATGCCATAATTTCAGATTCCAATCATTATTCATGCAATGTAATTCTCAAATGTTCTAATCACAATTTCCCTATTTTCAATCAAGTTTTTATTGATTCAACTTTGTTAAATCTGGGTCATGCTTTTATCAAAAATGTCTAATATGTACTCCTACAGTTTAAGTTAGGAATTAGACAATAAGTTACTTATCCGCAAAAAGAATATTTGACTCCAAAAAGAATTTCAGACATCCTTTGTTCTCAACATCATTAATTTCCTCAATTAATGCATACCCCCAATTCCCAGATTTAAAATTTGTTGTCCCTAGCAAATAATTAACTACTAGGTATGGGAAGAAACAAAATAGGTAGGCGTTATTTGAGGACACAAGATAACACGGAACATCAGTCTAATAGTTACTCAAAATATGTACCAAGGTTCAATGCAAATATCAACAAAACCTGATAAATAAAACAAAGGACAAGTCTAAAATGCAGAAACCAAAATAAACATAAATAAAACACTGGAACAGTAAATAAAATGCAGTAGCCACATTGCTCTTCAGCCATAAGGTATCTGGTGCTGGTGGGGGCTCAACTCATTTTTCTTCTTTCCCTTGTCAACTTGCTTGCCCTGAAGTCAAAAACCAAAGTCCAACATACCATATGTTCAACAAATCTACACACAGTTAATGGCCTAATTAGTGGATAATGGGAATTCCCATATTTAGAATAAACTATATCAGGGTAGAATTGACTTCAAGGATGCCTTAATAGTTCATCTAACATTATAAACACTGGCTACAAGTTGGACAAGTAAAAAGGCATCAAACAAAACAAAGAGTGAACACACAGCCACATAGTTAACACGTTTGTGCATACTCAGGCCAATGCTGTCATTCCCAGATTTAGTTGAAATCAAATTGTGAACAATAAGATGTACAAGCATTCCAGATGATATCAACTGTTGAACTACAAGCAAGGAACCAAAATGACTGATGACAAGAAACTTCAAGTTCAGTATAATGGTCTTAAACCAAGAAATCCTAAACTTGAATTCAATAATAACTTACACCAGTATTAGAGCAAGCAAAACAGATTCCTTGATTGAAGCACATTGAGGCAATAAGATAAACCATATTAAAAGGTAATGCCTAGACATGTGCTCAACAAAATAGGTCTGAGATGTCACAGTGCAAAGCAAGTGTAGAATTGATTTCAAACACAATTTCACAACAAAACCTTTCAAAAGATGCTATTCTATCTAAGCATTCGAGGCCATCTCAGAATCACAAGAAGCATCATCAGAGAACAACAACATTGAACTGTCCTAATTCAAGCCAATTCCCAGATTTATCCAAGCA
Organism: Glycine tomentella; assembly: GCA_007407185.1. Taxonomy (NCBI): domain Eukaryota; kingdom Viridiplantae; phylum Streptophyta; class Magnoliopsida; order Fabales; family Fabaceae; genus Glycine; species Glycine tomentella. The sequence goes on along the minus strand of PYAF01002164.1, from coordinate 4,184 downwards.
ACATTACTGTGCATTGAAAACTAACAAACATAAACAAGAATATAAACAAAACAAATAAGCACAAATACAAAACACAAGGATGTCCTCCATGAGTTCATCCTCAGGCCTTTATCTGTTCCCCATTCTCTCAGTAGTATCTAGTTCCTCCTCTTGTTCTTCTTCTGGTGGTGATCTGGAACTAGATACCCCTGCTTCCTTCCTTCGTTTCGCTAACTTCCAGGTCCTCTTAGCAAGGATTCATGGGTCAGCTGTACCTCGCATAAACTCGGGAAGTAGGTTAGTAACAAAATAAATCCAACCTTAAAGATAAAAATTTATAATGAAATTGGCTAAAACAATCCCCGGCAACGGCGCCAAAAACTTGTTGCATACTCGGCAAGTGCACCGGTCGCTCAAGTAATAAAGTGATAAGAGAGACTTATCGTTCCCACGAGGTGTTTGACCAATTAGATTATAAATTGAATCTATAAGTTGGATGACAAAAGGTATGAGAGAAATGTGTGTGGACAAAGTAAATGTAAACATAACTATAACATAAAGTATATACACAAGATGGATGATGGTTGTACCAAACGTTAGCTAATGTAGCTAGGGAGAACCCATACCCCATGCTCCTGACATTCTTACATGGATCATTTACTACATTCTTCTACACTAGTTACTCAATCATGCATCCTCATTCATTAATAGTTAAGCCTTAATCCCTTAGTGACATTAACCTTTTTCAATACCCTAATCCCTTAGTAGCATTTATTAGGTTAAGCATTAAGTGATGCATTTAATGAGATTGCAAACCTACACCCCTATCCCTAGGTGATGTAAAGCAAGTCACCACACTTAGTTCCAAGACTAAGGCCCGAATATCCCTATTGTGAACCCTAGCTCTAAGCTCTTACCTAGATTGATCAGGTCTAAGAAAGAGATGAGAGATTCAAGCAAAGTGTAATGAAATAACTTGGCATAAATGAATAATAACACTTAATCCAATCCAAATGCAAGTAACATTGAATGTTTAGCACTAATTACAAAAGAAAACTAGCCAAACCTAAACATGGATGGCCATGGTACAACAAGAAGAAGCGTGAAGTTGATATATACAAGGAAGAAGAGGAAGGGAAGAGGGAAGAACCCTCTTCCCCTCACACCCAAACCCTAGCTCAGCTCCCAAGCCTTCTTTCTCCTCCTTTGGTATTGATTTTCGTCCAAAAAGTTCTTCTTCAGTGCTGAGGCTTCATTATTTATAGAGTTGACAGTAAAATCTCTGTTTTGCCTTCATTATGCAGACTCTGTGACCTCTAGCGCTCCTGGCGCCGGCACGGCGCTCCAGGCGCCAACTTCCAGAGAAAATGGAGCTCCAAGCATGGTCATGGCGCCCCAGGCGCTGGCTGGCAAGGTTTTGTGGTGCTCTGGGCGCCAGAATGGCGCTCCAGGCACTGAACTCCAGAATTCTGGCGCCCCAGACGCGGACATGGCGCTCTAGGCGCCAGGTTCCAGTGACGGTGGCGCTCCAGGCATGGCCCTGGCGCTGATGGCGCCAACATGCAGAAATAGCCTATGTACTTCTGATTGTACATAGGCTTGATGGCGCCAGACCTTCTTCTCTACATAATTCCTTAGCTATTCACCTGCTAAACAATCAATCTAAACCAAAATACCTCATTGAAGCTCATAAATTACATTCACACCAATTGGAAGCTATTTATCATATAAAATGGTGCATTTAACGATCTAATTGAGCTTGGAAAGCATCATGTGCTAGGCACATATCAATAAGCAATGACATGGGATCGTTTATCAACTCTCTATGACAACACAGCTCCAAGTGCATAATGAGAGGCATCACACATGATCCCAAAGGGAAGTTCCCAATCTGGTGGTTGCATGATGGGAGAGGTAATAAGCGTTTTCCTCAATTCCTCAAATGCCTCTTTGCAAGGCTGATCAAACATAAAGTCTACATCCTTTTGGAGAAGCTTGGACAATGGCAGTGCAATCTTGCTGAAATTATAGATGAATCTCCTATATAAACCTGCATGTTTAAGAATAGAACGCACTTCTTGCATAGAAACGGGGTAAGGTAGAGAAGTAATAACATCAATCTTGGCCTTATCGACCTCAATACCTCTACCAGAGACCAAATGCCCTAAGACTATACCTTCATGTACCATAAAATGACATTTCTCAAAGTTAAGAACAAGGTTAGTCCCAATACATTGGTCAAGAATTTTAGAGAGACTATCCAAACATGCATCAAAAGAGGAACCATAAACAGTGAAATCATTCATAAACACCTCCATGCAACTCTCTAATAAATCAGGAAATATGTTCACCATGCACCTTTGGAAGGTGCCAGGCGCGTTGCATAGGCCAAAAGGTATCTGGGTGTAGGCAAATGTGCCAAATAGATAGGTGAATGTGATCTTGTGTTTATCCTCTGGTGCAATATGAATTTGCATGTAACCGGAAAAAACATCAAGAAAGCAATAATGTGATTTACCTGCCAACCTCTCTAGAACTTGATCAATGAAGGAAATAGGGAAATGGTCCTTGCGAGTGGCCTGGTTGAGTCTCATGTAGTCAATGCAAACTCGCCAACTGTTGGCCACTCTAGTCGGGATCAATTCATTATCTTGGTTTTTCCCAACCGTGATACCCGACTTCTTAGGGACCACTTGGACAAGTGAAACCCAAGTGCTATCTGAGATGGGATAGATGATCCCTACAGCTAGTAACTTCATCACTTCCTTCTTCACCACATCAAGAATAGTGGGATTCAGCCTCCTCTGTGGCTGACTCACCGGCCTAGAATCATCCTCCAAGAGTATCCGATGCAAGCAAATGGAAGGATTGATTCCAAGGAGGTCAGCAAGTGTCCATCCAATGGCCTTTTTGTGACTTATCTTCATGCTCAAGTGACAGGCTACTAGATATGATGACTGGAAGCTTCTGAGCATCATCTAAATATGCATATTTTAGGTGCTCAGGTAGTGACTTCAGCTCCAAGGAAGGTGGCCGAATGGTGGAAGGCAAGGAAAGGTTGATGGCTGAAGGAAGGGAGATATGAGAATCAGCATCTGTACCTGCAACACAATCAGAATCAAGTGCAGAGGAAATCTATGCGCAAATACTACAGACAACAGCAGAATCATCATAGGTACAACCAAGATCAAAATCAGAAAAATCATCAGAAAGTAAATCAGAAATATCTACACTATCTACTGCAACATCAATGATATCAACAAGAAAACAGAATGCTCCTCTACAGGATGTCTCATGGCATCAAAAAGGTTAAACTGGACAACGTCATCACCGAACTCCATGGAAAAAGTTCCGGCATACACATCAATTTAGGTCCTGGCTGTCATCAAGAATTGTCTCCCTGGGATCAATGTGGAACCATGGCTGGAAGACTCATTCTCCATATCGAAAATGTAAAAATCTACTGGAAAGATCAAATTATTAACTCGCACTAGCACATCTTCAATAATTCCAAGTGGAAGCGCAGCACTCCTGTTGGCTAAGTGAATGACAACACTAGTGGGTTTCAAATCACCAAGATGTAATGATCTGTAAACCGATGTGGGCATGACATTAATGGAAGCTCCGAGATCACACATGGCATCTGCAAAAGTACAATCTCCAATGGTGCAGGGGATAGTGAAAGTGCCAGGATCCTTTCACTTCTGTGGCAAGGTGGAAAGTGGAATGGCATCAACAGTTTTGCCCTGTATCAGTGTGAAAACAATTCTGCCCATCTTCACTTGCTTATTTCCCTTCAGCTTCCTCTTGTGGGTGCACAAATCCTTCAAGAACTTTGTATATTTTGGAATCCGTTTGATGGCATCCAAGAGGGGAATGTTGACCTCTACCCTCCTGAAAGTTGTTGCGATTACCCGCACCCTACGGCAAGTGCACTGATCTAACAAGTCATCAATACGAGGCAGAGGATACTTATTCTTAATAGTAACCTTATTCAACTGCCTGTAATTGTTACGCCTAATTCATTTCTACTTATTTACTTATTTATTTTTACGCATAAAATTTTTTCTTCCTTTTTCATTTCTTTTAATTTTCAAAAATGTAGTAATAACCCATAATTAAATTAAAGTTCATTTAAATTTCTGAAAAACAAGTGATGAAACGTAGTGAGCTTTATTTAATGGCTGTAAATATTAAACATACAT